>OY812999.1:68777765-68795265 GCA_963681545.1 Germaria angustata | reverse complement strand
CACCTTTTTAGATGATTTTACTTCTGTTGGTCTTCAATCGCCTAACACCACAATTCCAACACAAATAACACGCTTTTAGACCTATTTTATGTAGGTAATAAATATAATATCCTACTTTACCATCAGCTATCTGTACCGTGTTTCTCCAAACATGATCTAATTTTCATAACTTACAAGTACCATTTGGTTACACAACCTCAGACGATTACGTTTCGGGATTTCAAAAATATGGAGTTTAGATTATTGGAACGGGAATTTTTCAAAATTGAGTGGAATAACCTATATTATGTAAATTCGGTGGACGATATGTTAACAGTTCTTGAGTACTATGTTAATAATTTATTCGATTTGGTGGTGCCTCTGAAAACTAGGATAATCAGTAAGTAGAGAAAACCTTGGTTCTCAACTGAAATAAAGGATTCTATAAATCAAAGAGATCTTGCGTATGATGGATGGAAAAGGTTCAAAACTAACGAATTACGTGAGGTTTATCGTACTGCTAAAAGGAAAGTCAATAAGTTGATAAAAAGGGCGAAATCTGAATTTTATGCTGAAAAATTTTCTTCTCCCCTTAACTCCAAGCAAACATGGCAAACAATACGTGAAATTGGTATTGGTAAAACCATTACCTATGCAAGAATAATAAAACACAGATTGCGCATTGCGCAGGTTTTTCAAATGTAAACAAAAATGAGCTGTTAATGTGTGACGTCACATCAGCTTAAAAATTTTCTTGGCGCGAATAGTTTAAAGGAAAATATTTGAATAAAAGGAGCTTAAAACTGAAAAAGTGAAAAAAATAAAAGTGAATTTAATATAAAATAACAAAATAAAACATAATAATATATAAAGGAAAACAAAAGAGTCGAAAAAGAAGTGCGCTGTAGCTAATTGCAATAGTACTAACAATTCCAAGGCTTTTGAAATTATTGTTTTCCTATTTCCAAGTAATGCTAAAATTCAGAAGCAATGGGTGAAATTTTGTGGACGAGGAAATAACATAAATCCAAAAACTTCTTATATGTGCATGTTACATTTTTGTCCTGATGACATCGAAAAAGCTTGCAGTATAAAATGGATACGTACATAAAATGAACTTTAAAATATGTTTATAAAAATTTGTGTTGTTCCAAGGATTCGCTAAAAAAAGAATTTTAAAACGAGGATCAGTTCCAACAATAATACCAGCTTCATATGATGATGGCATATGATGGTTTAGAAAACTTGGCTACATATGCCACAGATTAAAAGATGAAGACCCAAAAATTTCTGTACCAAGAAATGAGATGAACGTTCAACCTTACACATGGGTCGACCATCTCAGTGAAGGGGGCTTATCAAAACCAACAGAAGACATGATGTGCAAAATGCAAGCATTTCACACAATTTTTCAAAAAAACAATAAAGGAGGCTTGCTTATCACAGAAGGTTTTTTGAAAAAAAAAAAAAAAAACACTTGCCATGGGCCCAAAATATAGAGTGCAGCGATGAAATTAAAAAAATCTTCTTTCGAGCTCGTATGTATTTTAGAATTAGAGTTACAAAAATCGAAATAGACGAGTTTTATAAACAAAGAAAACGAAAAATTAATAAAACAATCCACTGATTATTATTTATTGTGATACTACATACATACATATGTATATATATATATATATATATATATATATATATATATATATATATATATATATATATATATATATATATATATGTATGTATATATATATATATATATATATATATATATATATATATATATATATATATATATATATATATATATATATATATATATATGTATATACACAAAAATAAAAAAATTGATTTAGATTTTTAAATAAACTAGTGTTCGCCCAGTGGTTGAAATTCAACCATTATTGCAATAATACAAAACCGCTCAGATAAAATGTCATATTTTTCTTCATTTCTAATAAAATGTATTACCGTACTTACTCCATTCTTTAATAGTTGTATCTATTAATGTAAGCTTTTCAAATAAATAATGGAAACGGTTTTGATGTTCATTTAAGAAACATAAATTTATTGCCTATGTAAAAATATTAAAATTTTTTGATTAATTGAAGAAAAACTAAAAGTAAAAAAAAATCATTTTATTGAAAATATTTAAAGTAGTTGTACCACTGGCATCTTTATCTAAGGAAAATTTTTTTATATAGTACAATATTCTTCGTAAAAACTCTATTGTCATTGAGTATGTTCCCTTGACCATTTTTATTTGAAATATAAAATTTTCGGCCGTCGAATGAACGAACTCTACTCGCAGCTACATATAATTGTCCACGAGCAAATACAGGTAGTCTCAAAAGGACACCTATCTTTTCAAATGTTTGCCCCTGTGACTTGTTAATGGTCATAGAAAATGCGGGTATAATTGGAAATTGTGCAAGCCTTAATTTAAATGGAAGAATTATTCCAGAAAATGGTAAATTTATTCGTGGAATCAAAATTCTTTTATTGCGAACTACTCCCGTTAATACTTCGCAATCTATGGTGTTGCGGTGCAAGCATTTTTCTCTCATTCGAGTTCCATTTACTATGGCTTGTGCCATGTTCAAATTACGAATCAGCATAACAATGGAATTTATTTTCAATTTCGATTTATGCTTTGGCATTCCCCGCTTACGTTCAGTAAATTTAAAAATTAAGAATGATATTCATTTGCGTCACTGACATCATTAGAAACTTAACAAAACTGTAATAAACCTTCTCCTCCCCTGAAAGACGATTAAGTATATCATTATTTATTGAAGCGTAGTCTTCATTGATAGGAGCTAAAATTACAGAATTAAGAATTTGATCCGATAATATATTCTCACGAATATTACCATAGATTTCAGTAATTAAACTATCAAAACAACCAATTATTTGTTGTGGCAATTCAATAATATCATCACCTAACTCTGGATAATTTCTTAATTCACAATTACCAAGTTTATTTATGAAATTCGACAAATTCTACTTCTTCGGGTCTAGCTCTCGTATTTTGTGTTAAGGTAACTTTGTGAAAAAATTAAATTCTTTCCAACTAATGATGCAATTTTCAATTGAAGTAAATCGGGTCCCGTGTGGAACAACAGGTAAAATTTGCATTAAATAGTCTTACCACCAAATTGTGGAATAGAATGAACAAATAAAATAAGTTTTTCCTTCTGAGTGCTTACGGAGTGCCAAGCCAAATTTGATTTAGTTAATTTTCAGTTTTTTGTTGCAATTTTTTTTAGCAAATTAAGAGAGATCATGGCTTTATGATTGGCTAATATTCTTAACTGTTTTTAACTATCTTAGGCACAAAAATGTAGAATAAAAAATACATTCTGCACTGCTTCTATTGACAATATATCAAACAAACAAAAATCAAGCGAATACGTTGAGTTTAAGTCAGTTAAAATTGTTCTGAATTTTTTCCACTTGCCTATTTATATATATATATATATATATATATATATATATATATATATATATATATATATATATATATATATATATATATATATATATATATATATATATATATATATATATATTACTTTTTAATGATTACATTTCGCGATCGTACTGTACATGTTTTTTCGCAGGTAACGAAAAGTGTAAAAACCAATCATACAGGATTTCACAAAAATAGGAAACAAAGAAAATAAATTTGCTACCTATTTTTTAGGAATCTATGTTTGTATATATATATGCAAAGCCTTAAGACTATTTATGTACTTATATGCATGTTGCTTGCGCGACCAAGCCACATTCTTCTTTTAAATTCATGTTTACTCCACGACGGTCGAGGAATAAATAAATACGTTCTGTAAAAAACAAAACAATCGAACCTGTTTTTTCATAAATGCATATGGATTGGTTTCGTGCTAATAATGCGGGGTTATGACTGGTTGAAAAAATTGTGCCGACGAAAAACTATTCCCCTCGTCTCTCTTGCCAACTAAGTAGGATGTTATGCCTGCATAATTGTTCTCGTGTGTTAAGGCTCAATAAGAATAATAACAATTCAGTATGATTACGGAGTTGAGTTTTTTGTTGTAATTTTTTTTTAGCAAATTAAGAGAGAAAGAAAGATCATGGCTTTATGATTGGCTAATATTATTAACTGTTTTTAAATATCTTAGGCATAAAAATTTAAAATAAATAATACATTCTGCACTGCTCATATTGACCATCTATCAAACAAAACAAAAAAAATAAAGCGAATACGTTGAGTTTAAGTCAGTTAAAATTGTTCTTAATTTTTTCCACTTGCCTATTTATATATAGATGTATATTTAATAAATATAAAAACACTGATTGCTTTTATTTTTAAAATTTTCTTACTTTTCTTTCATTTGTGTACATATATAAATCTGACTTTTTGTTTTTGCTTTTGTTAAACGATTGGCTGACGACGTAGATGCGCAGAACGAAAAAATTTTTACACTCTGAATGCGCAATCTGTATTTTATCATTCTTTCTACATATGTACCCCATTCAATTGGTGCTGACGCTATAAATGAAGCGTTTTTAAATATTCCAATGCTAAAAGCTGATCCGCATTACATATTATGCTAACCATCCTAACAATAATTCTGGTTATATTTTTTCATTTGAAACTGTGGATGAATGCGATGTACTATCAAGTTTGTTGTCGATCAAATCTAACTCTGTAGGTCCAGATGTTATTAATCCAAATTTTCTTAAAGTTTTTCTGTCCCCACTGCTTCCTTTTATTACTTTTATTTTTAATTAAATCCTTACGTATGGTCAATTCCCATACAATTGGAAAATAGCTAAAATTATACCTATACCCAAAACCAGCTCTGAGTACAGACCAATCGCCATATTGCCATTTCTATCTAAAGTTTTCGAAAGAATTATGCATAACCAAATAACACGTTTCCTCGATCGGAATAATATGCTCACTGAAAATCAGTTCGGGTTTATAAAAAACCATGGATGTATAACAGCACTAGTTGATGTTGCTGAAAATATTCGGAGACAAGTCGATAATGGTATTACCGCCTTTTTGGTACTGCTAGATCACTCTAAGACTTTCGATACTGTGGCAGCAAAATCTATGCAATTCTCTGAAGGTCACCTTGATTTGTTTAGAATACCAACAACAATATTTCAGCTAAATGCAAAATTTATTCAACTCATTGTGTTAAAAAGCGAACAAAAACAACAACTGCAATCAACTGATTAAAGAAAGCACTCTGGAGGTCACCTTGGAAGTTAAGTGATCCAAAGAAAGAAAGATTTTACAGCAAACATGGATGAATTAAGTACTAATAGTAAATTTAAGCTTGTTTCTACTAACATTAACAGTATACCACCTTATGATGGAGATAGGGATGCACTAATTAATTTTTTAGAACGTATCGATGCAATGGCGCCAATTTTGGAGTCATTTTCCACTGATTATAAAATTTTATTAATGGGTAATATTAAAGACAAGATTGTAGGTAGTGCAAGAAGGTAAATATTGATAAATGGTAACCCTGATACTTGGCCACTGATAAAGAAAGTACTTATTGACAATCATGACGAAAAAATTCAGTAGATGAGCTAATTGATAAAATAAGGGTTTGTAGGTGTGATTTCGCAATAGAAAATTTTTATAATTCGCTTAACACTCTTCCATGTAGGTTAAATAACGCATTATATTTTAGCGGAAAACGATTTCGGAAGTGACTAGTGAAAGTAAGGCTAGAATAGCTTTAAATTCATTTAAATGTGGTTTACCTGAACCAGTTAAAAGTATAATTGTAAGCAGAAATCCGAAGAAATCCGAAAAGAAGCATATGACATTATAAAATCAAATGGCTACCTAAAATATAAGAATCAGCAATTTAGTTTTAACAGGACTTAATTTAATAACAGAAATAGTTTGGAATGGAGACCACATAACATTTCCAATTATACTAATCAACAGCATACACAAAATACCAATAACAGTGCAGGTAGCTACGGACAAAGAAACTACAATAATACGCCAAGAACTTTTTTTACAGTCAAGACTAACTAGCAATTGCAGCAAGTTGACTAACAGAACACAGAATGGTTCGCGTAGAATGAATAGCTCTAATAACTACCAAGCAAATAACAACAATCATCGATTTAATGGTAATCAAAACTATAGTCGTTTACATAATGAGCCTTTAGCAGAACCAATGGAAGTAGGAGTAAATGAGAATAGGCAAAAATTTTCCATTGGACGGACAAGGAAATTACCCTATATGACTGAAAACACGCCCGTAAGAAAACTTAAATTTATTATAGACACAGGTGCAGAGTTTAGTATAATAAACCCTAATGTCTGCAAATCAAAATGGAGAATAAAGTCGCATTCTGTAACACTAAAAGTTATAAACAGAAATGTTTCAAAAAATGTTCAATATAGCATTCCCCTGTTTAAAGAATTTAAAAAACCAAACTGTTATGTTAATTTTCTAGAATTTAAATTTCATGATTACTTTGATGGCATTATTGGCAATAACTTTCTGATGGTATTAAACCAGATCCAACAAAGATTGAAGCAATAAGCAAAATCCAAGCGCCAACTAATATAAAAGAAATTAAAAAATTTTTGGGTATCACCGAATATTATCGGAAGTTCATGCGAGATTATGCCAAAGTAGCATATCCGATGGTTAGGCTCTTAAAACAAAACGCGATATTAGACATTAGAAGCAAGGAATTTTTGAATTCATTTGAAACGTTGAAAAAACTAATTACAAGTGAACCAGTTTTACAACCACCCGATTTTAACAAAATATTCGTCCTTACGACTGATGCTTCTCAATTTGCCATAGGGTCAGTATTAAGCCAAAATGGTTAACCAATTTGTTATGCATCACGCACATTGTCTGATCACGAAATTCATTATTCTGCTATTGAGAAAGAGGCATAACTGTCGTGTGGTCAGTAAAGCGTTTTCGCACCTATTTATACGGTCGCAAATTTCAAATCCAAACCGACCATAAACCTTTAGTTTGGCTGCACAATATCAAAGAACCAAATATGAAATTGCAAAGGTGGAAAATCATGTTAAATGAATATGACTTCGATATAACTCACATTAAAGGAAAGAATAACACAGTTGCTGATGCTTTGAGCAGATATTTTATAAAAGATCAGGGAGGAAATTATGAAAATGCAAGAGCCTTTAATAACCAGCTAAATGAGGAAAATAAGCGTGACCGTGAAGACGAAGGACAAATAGACATTAGTTCGACAGCTGCAACTATACACAGTGCATTTGAAGACAATTCATATTACATTTCTATTACTGAAAACCCCATCAACTATTACAAAAATCAAATTTATTTAAGTTATGGAGAAAAAGAAAGTTTTAAAACAAAAATTATACAGAAGAAATGCCAAAATCCCATTGAAGTAACTGATAAAAGTGACTTAGGAGATATCATGCAAAATATATTAATTGATAAAGGAATAATGTGTATTTTTTGCGACAAAGATGATCTTTTTCTAAAATTTCAAAATGTTTATGTTACCTTTTTCCATAATAGAAGTCTGACTTTATATCGATCTAATATTAAGTTAATAGAAGTTACTGATAAGAACTATATGTTGACAATAATAGAAAACGAACATCTGCGAAATAATTACAGGGGAATACAGGAAGTATATTTAGAACTCAAAAATAAATATTTTTATTCCAAACTTTATAAAATGATAACTATATTAATTAATAATTGTAGGGTATTTAATATCGCTAAACACGACAGAAATCCTATAAAAGTTCCTTACCAAATTTCTGAAAGTCCTTCCCATTTCAACGATATAGTACACATAGATATTTGGTTTCCCTGCAGGAATATGATGTACTTAACTACAATAGACAAATTTTCTAAATATGCAACATTTAATAAACTATATGACAGGAATTGGGTTGCAATTTTGGAAGCTTTGAAAGAAAGAATTTTATTTTTAGGCAAAATGAATAAACTTTTATTTGACAATGTCCGTTGTATATTACACAGCGCTGTTAAACTATTTCTGAAGGAACAACACATTGAGACACATGTAACGACACCCTATCTTAAAACAGGAAATTCTGACATTGAACGCCTACATGGCACTCTCAATGAACACCTAAGAATATTAGAAGCTGACAAAAATCTCGAAGATTTAGATTTAGATGGAAAACTTTTCAAAATTTTTACTACTTACAATAGAACTATACATTCAACCACGAAACAAAGACCAATTGATTTTATGATTAAAAATTTTTGCAAGGAAGATTGAGTAAAGAATATGAGCGGAGTAAAATTAAAAAAATAAATAAATTAAATAAAGAGAAAAATTGTGAATCAGAGCAATTGGAAAATGTTGTAATCAACAGACAAATTGCAAAAGCTAAGCCTAAGTATAAGAAGCTTGATAGCCATGATCGTCAATTGTTGTCGATACTTCCAATAACCGAAAAGTTAAATATTTTAAAAGTCAGTGGAAAAGGAAATACAGGTTCACCAATAAGAATTCAAACTGACCTTTCATTACCAATACAACTGTATTATTAAATATTAATTTACTATTTTCGTGGACGCAAATAACTTAAGGGTGGTTATTTTGATACTTACACACATACACTTGTAATTGCATTCTCTTTTAGATTTACTATAATTAAGTTCTTCCTAGTTTTTAAGTTTAGTTTGTACTTAGACAATGAATAATAAAGTTCACTTTTAAATAAATAAAAAGACAAACTCCCTCATCATTATTATATAAAAAAGTAAATTTTATTAAAGTCTATTGGAAGAGAAGCATACGGAGTATTGCATACCTTGTGCAGCCTGCAATCTCATATTTCCCGAACATATAAAGACTTATGTGAAATTCTAAAAACATATTTTACGCCTATTATATTTCAAGAGCGAAAACATTTTTATAGTGCTGCTATGGGTGACAACGAAACGGTTTCCAGTTGGTTTGCGCGTGTCAAAAAACTAGCATTAAACTGTAATTTGTAGAGCACTTAGACGCTGTTGTATTAGATAAATTCATAACGGGGCTTCCACATAGAATGTTCGAGAGAATGTGCGAAGAAGATGAAAAATTATGTTGAAATACTGCATTTAGTAAAGCAATAATTTTGGAAACGAAATTAAAATCATCAACAAATGCGTGTGAAAGAGAGGACATCAAACTTGTAAAACGAAGCACGTGAAAAAGCAACAGTTCAGAGCCAAAAAGAGAGAATAAAAATAGCTTCGATTGCAAAGGCAGTGGCAGAGGCCGAAACAACAACAAATAAAAAAATAAAAGCAAGGAGTGTGTTTACTGCGGATGGCAAAACCACAAATCTACTAATTGCAAATTTAAAGATAGTAAATGCCATTCTTGTGGCAAACATGGTCATTTAGCATCAGTTTGTCATTCGAATAGAAGAGCTAATTACGTATTAGAAGATTCCGATTTCAGTCAAATTGATAATTCTTATAACTTTTCTATTTTTAGCATTGAAAGTGGAAATTCGAGGAGCCTTTGCACACTGCCCATAATAATAAATGGATATGCGTTTGAAGCAATATGTGATACTGGCGCATCCTGCACATTGTTGTTGATAATTCTTATAACTTTTCTATTTTTAGCATTGAAAGTGGAAATTCGAGGAGCCTTTGCACACTGCCCATAATAATAAATGGATATGCGTTTGAAGCAATATGTGATACTGGCGCATCCTGCACATTGTTGCCTCGATCATTCCTTCACAAAATAAAAGTTAGTGAAAGTAATGTTCGTCCGTGTGAAACATCTTATATAAGCTACAGTGGCAATAATATTTCAGTTTTTGGTGAGTTTATTTCAAGCATTACTTATAAAGGCATTACAAAAATGACAAATACGGAAAACCCACCCTTGTTAGGAAGAACATTTTTAAGAGCTTTCAATTTTGAGCTAAAGCAGATTGATATGATATTTGAAAGAAGTAATTTAAACGTTATCGCTGAACGATTAAGAGAGGAATTTGTAGATGTATTCAGTGAAGGTTTAGGAGCTTATAAATATCCTAAAATATCTTTATCAATAAATGAAACAGTAAAGCCTGTTTTTTTAAACCGCGTCCATTACCTCTTACATGGAAATCTCAGGTAGAAAAACAACTTCGTGACCTAATTAGAAGTGATATTTTAGAGCCCGTAGATTACTCGGATTGGGGAACACCCATTGTACCAATTTTGAAATCGGACGGTAGTTTTCGGTTATGTGACGATTTCAAAGTCACAATTTATAAACATTTAATTGATTTTAAATATCCATTGCCCAGAATAGATGAGGTTTTCGCTGCGTTACAGGGAGCGTGTTTATTTACGAAATTACATCTCTCAAACGCATATATCCAGTTGTTACTGGATGAGAAATCGCAACTTTTGCGTACCTTGAGTACTCACATAGGAACTCTCAAAATGAAAATGCAACCATTCGGAATAAAGACTGCAGCAGCAATTTTCCAAAAAAAAAACTATGGAGGGAGTATTAAGGGAAATACCAGGTGCTGTAGTCTCTCAAGACGATATAACTATAACAGGGAAAAATCTGAAGGTGTATATGCATAATTTGAGAATGACTTTGATCAAACTACAGGATGCAGGTTTTAGGCTGAAGTTAGGAAAATGTAAATTTTTCGAACAGAAAATATCTTATCTCGGTTTTACCATAGATAAAGATGGCTTGACAAAAAGCTAAGATAAAACAGCTTCAATAATAAATGCACCACCGCCACGGAATGTATCGCAACTTAAGTAATAATGGGTATGTTAAACTATTACTCTAAATTTATTGATCGCCTTGAATTGATTTGATTTTTGATTTATTTGTATAGTTCCATAAAGAAGACCTTATGTCTTATATTTCAGTGTGGAACTGAGTGATAAGTTAGAGAAAAAATGTCAAATATATAATTAAATAATTAAATATAAAATTAAATTAAATACATAGTTAAATTAAATACTAATACAAATGTTAAGAATCTTCGCCTTGGGCTTTCTTCCAAGCACTTGTAGCTCAAAGAAATGGGAAGATTACTTCAAGGGTTTTGAATAATGATTTTTTATATAACTTCTCAAGCACTTTAACCTGGAAGTGAATTGATTTAATTGTCGCAACAACAGCACTTGAACCGTGTTGCTAGCTCTTAATTGAAAAAGACAGTTTTCTTTTAGTTTCAAAGTAAGAGTTGTTTTATTCAGAAATTTCTTAGTCTTATATACTAATTTTATGAAGGAAATATGATTACTTTGCACAACAAATTAAATTGCAATAATAAATGTGTTAAACGTGTGCCATATTAAATTACAATACTGAAAGAAAAGAATAAAAAAAAAAATAAAAATAAACTGTAATAAAAAATGTTTTAATTTAGAACAAGTGTGCTGACGTTTACTTAAATAATTTAGTGTGCACACGTTTAACACATTTATTATTGCAATTTAATTTGTTGTGCAAAGTAATCATATTTCCTTCATAAAATTAGTATATAAGACTAAGAAATTTCTGAATAAAACAACTCTTACTTTGAAACTAAAAGAAAACTGTCTTTTTCAATTAAGAGCTAGCAACACGGTTCAAGTGCTGTTGTTGCGACAATTAAATCAATTCACTTCCAGGTTAAAGTGCTTGAGAAGTTATATAAAAAATCATTATTCAAAACCCTTGAAGTAATCTTCCCATTTCTTTGAGCTACAAGTGCTTGGAAGAAAGCCCAAGGCGAAGATTCTTAACATTTGTATTAGTATTTAATTTAACTATGTATTTAATTTAATTTTATATTTAATTATTTAATTATATATTTGACATTTTTTCTCTAACTTATCACTCAGTTCCACACTGAAATATAAGACATAAGGTCTTCTTTATGGAACTATACAAATAAATCAAAAATCAAATCAATTCAAGGCGATCAATAAATTTAGAGTAATAGTTTAACATACCCATTATTACTTAAGTTGCGATACATTCCGTGGCGGTGGTGCATTTATTATTGAAGCTGTTTTATCTTAGCTTTTTGTCAAGCCATCTTTATCTATGGTAAAACCGAGATAAGATATTTTCTGTTCGAAAAATTTACATTTTCCTAACTTCAGCCTAAAACCTGCATCCTGTAGTTTGATCAAAGTCATTCTCAAATTATGCATATACACCTTCAGATTTTTCCCTGTTATAGTTATATCGTCTTGAGAGACTACAGCACCTGGTATTTCCCTTAATACTCCCTCCATAGTTTTTTTTTTGGAAAATTGCTGCTGCAGTCTTTATTCCGAATGGTTGCATTTTCATTTTGAGAGTTCCTATGTGAGTACTCAAGGTACGCAAAAGTTGCGATTTCTCATCCAGTAACAACTGGATATATGCGTTTGAGAGATGTAATTTCGTAAATAAACACGCTCCCTGTAACGCAGCGAAAACCTCATCTATTCTGGGCAATGGATATTTAAAATCAATTAAATGTTTATAAATTGTGACTTTGAAATCGTCACATAACCGAAAACTACCGTCCGATTTCAAAATTGGTACAATGGGTGTTCCCCAATCCGAGTAATCTACGGGCTCTAAAATATCACTTCTAATTAGGTCACGAAGTTGTTTTTCTACCTGAGATTTCCATGTAAGAGGTAATGGACGCGGTTTAAAAAAACAGGCTTTACTGTTTCATTTATTGATAAAGATATTTTAGGATATTTATAAGCTCCTAAACCTTCACTGAATACATCTACAAATTCCTCTCTTAATCGTTCAGCGATAACGTTTAAATTACTTCTTTCAAATATCATATCAATCTGCTTTAGCTCAAAATTGAAAGCTCTTAAAAATGTTCTTCCTAACAAGGGTGGGTTTTCCGTATTTGTCATTTTTGTAATGCCTTTATAAGTAATGCTTGAAATAAACTCACCAAAAACTGAAATATTATTGCCACTGTAGCTTATATAAGATGTTTCACACGGACGAACATTACTTTCACTAACTTTTATTTTGTGAAGGAATGATCGAGGCAACAATGTGCAGGATGCGCCAGTATCACATATTGCTTCAAACGCATATCCATTTATTATTATGGGCAGTGTGCAAAGGCTCCTCGAATTTCCACTTTCAATGCTAAAAATAGAAAAGTTATAAGAATTATCAACAACAATGTGCAGGATGCGCCAGTATCACATATTGCTTCAAACGCATATCCATTTATTATTATGGGCAGTGTGCAAAGGCTCCTCGAATTTCCACTTTCAATGCTAAAAATAGAAAAGTTATAAGAATTATCAATTTGACTGAAATCGGAATCTTCTAATACGTAATTAGCTCTTCTATTCGAATGACAAACTGATGCTAAATGACCATGTTTGCCACAAGAATGGCATTTACTATCTTTAAATTTGCAATTAGTAGATTTGTGGTTTTGCCATCCGCAGTAAACACACTCCTTGCTTTTATTTTTTTATTTGTTGTTGTTTCGGCCTCTGCCACTGCCTTTGCAATCGAAGCTATTTTTATTCTCTCTTTTTGGCTCTGAACTGTTGCTTTTTCACGTGCTTCGTTTTACAAGTTTGATGTCCTCTCTTTCACACGCATTTGTTGATGATTTTAATTTCGTTTCCAAAATTATTGCTTTACTAAATGCAGTATTTCAACATAATTTTTCATCTTCTTCGCACATTCTCTCGAACATTCTATGTGGAAGCCCCGTTATGAATTTATCTAATACAACAGCGTCTAAGTGCTCTACAAATTACAGTTTAATGCTAGTTTTTTGACACGCGCAAACCAACTGGAAACCGTTTCGTTGTCACCCATAGCAGCACTATAAAAATGTTTTCGCTCTTGAAATATAATAGGCGTAAAATATGTTTTTAGAATTTCACATAAGTCTTTATATGTTCGGGAAATATGAGATTGCAGGCTGCACAAGGTATGCAACACTCCGTATGCTTCTCTTCCAATAGACTTTAATAAAATTTACTTTTTTATATAATAATGATGAGGGAGTTTGTCTTTTTATTTATTTAAAAGTGAACTTTATTATTCATTGTCTAAGTACAAACTAAACTTAAAAACTAGGAAGAACTTAATTATAGTAAATCTAAAAGAGAATGCAATTACAAGTGTATGTGTGTAAGTATCAAAATAACCACCCTTAAGTTATTTGCGTCCACGAAAATAGTAAATTAATATTTAATAATACAGTTGTATTGGTAATGAAAGGTCAGTTTGAATTCTTATTGGTGAACCTGTATTTCCTTTTCCACTGACTTTTAAAATATTTAACTTTTCGGTTATTGGAAGTATCGACAACAATTGACGATCATGGCTATCAAGCTTCTTATACTTAGGCTTAGCTTTTGCAATTTGTCTGTTGATTACAACATTTTCCAATTGCTCTGATTCACAATTTTTCTCTTTATTTAATTTATTTATTTTTTTAATTTTACTCCGCTCATATTCTTTACTCAATCTTCCTTGCAAAAATTTTTAATCATAAAATCAATTGGTCTTTGTTTCGTGGTTGAATGTATAGTTCTATTGTAAGTAGTAAAAATTTTGAAAAGTTTTCCATCTAAATCTAAATCTTCGAGATTTTTGTCAGCTTCTAATATTCTTAGGTGTTCATTGAGAGTGCCATGTAGGCGTTCAATGTCAGAATTTCCTGTTTTAAGATAGGGTGTCGTTACATGTGTCTCAATGTGTTGTTCCTTCAGAAATAGTTTAACAGCGCTGTGTAATATACAACGGACATTGTCAAATACAAGTTTATTCATTTTGCCTAAAAATAAAATTCTTTCTTTCAAAGCTTCCAAAATTGCAACCCAATTCCTGTCATATAGTTTATTAAATGTTGCATATTTAGAAAATTTGTCTATTGTAGTTAAGTACATCATATTCCTGCAGGGAAACCAAATATCTATGTGTACTATATCGTTGAAATGGGAAGGACTTTCAGAAATTTGGTAAGGAACTTTTATAGGATTTCTGTCGTGTTTAGCGATATTAAATACCCTACAATTATTAATTAATATAGTTATCATTTTATAAAGTTTGGAATAAAAATATTTATTTTTGAGTTCTAAATATACTTCCTGTATTCCCCTGTAATTATTTCGCAGATGTTCGTTTTCTATTATTGTCAACATATAGTTCTTATCAGTAACTTCTATTAACTTAATATTAGATCGATATAAAGTCAGACTTCTATTATGGAAAAAGGTAACATAAACATTTTGAAATTTTAGAAAAAGATCATCTTTGTCGCAAAAAATACACATTATTCCTTTATCAATTAATATATTTTGCATGATATCTCCTAAGTCACTTTTATCAGTTACTTCAATGGGATTTTGGCATTTCTTCTGTATAATTTTTGTTTTAAAACTTTCTTTTTCTCCATAACTTAAATAAATTTGATTTTTGTAATAGTTGATGGGGTTTTCAGTAATAGAAATGTAATATGAATTGTCTTCAAATGCACTGTGTATAGTTGCAGCTGTCGAACTAATGTCTATTTGTCCTTCGTCTTCACGGTCACGCTTATTTTCCTCATTTAGCTGGTTATTAAAGGCTCTTGCATTTTCATAATTTCCTCCCTGATCTTTTATAAAATATCTGCTCAAAGCATCAGCAACTGTGTTATTCTTTCCTTTAATGTGAGTTATATCGAAGTCATATTCATTTAACATGATTTTCCACCTTTGCAATTTCATATTTGGTTCTTTGATATTGTGCAGCCAAACTAAAGGTTTATGGTCGGTTTGGATTTGAAATTTGCGACCGTATAAATAGGTGCGAAAACGCTTTACTGACCACACGACAGTTATGCCTCTTTCTCAATAGCAGAATAATGAATTTCGTGATCAGACAATGTGCGTGATGCATAACAAATTGGTTAACCATTTTGGCTTAATACTGACCCTATGGCAAATTGAGAAGCATCAGTCGTAAGGACGAATATTTTGTTAAAATCGGGTGGTTGTAAAACTGGTTCACTTGTAATTAGTTTTTTCAACGTTTCAAATGAATTCAAAAATTCCTTGCTTCTAATGTCTAATATCGCGTTTTGTTTTAAGAGCCTAACTTTGTAAAACTGGTTCACTTGTAATTAGTTTTTTCAACGTTTCAAATGAATTCAAAAATTCCTTGCTTCTAATGTCTAATATCGCGTTTTGTTTTAAGAGCCTAACCATCGGATATGCTACTTTGGCATAATCTCGCATGAACTTCCGATAATATTCGGTGATACCCAAAAATTTTTTAATTTCTTTTATATTAGTTGGCGCTTGGATTTTGCTTATTGCTTCAATCTTTGTTGGATCTGGTTTAATACCATCAGAAAGTTATTGCCAATAATGCCATCAAAGTAATCATGAAATTTAAATTCTAGAAAATTAACATAACAGTTTGGTTTTTTAAATTCTTTAAACAGGGGAATGCTATATTGAACATTTTTTGAAACATTTCTGTTTATAACTTTTAGTGTTACAGAATGCGACTTTATTCTCCATTTTGATTTGCAGACATTAGGGTTTATTATACTAAACTCTGCACCTGTGTCTATAATAAATTTAAGTTTTCTTACGGGCGTGTTTTCAGTCATATAGGGTAATTTCCTTGTCCGTCCAATGGAAAATTTTTGCCTATTCTCATTTACTCCTACTTCCATTGGTTCTGCTAAAGGCTCATTATGTAAACGACTATAGTTTTGATTACCATTTAATCGATGATTGTTGTTATTTGCTTGGTAGTTATTAGAGCTATTCATTCTACGCGAACCATTCTGTGTTCTGTTAGTCAACTTGCTGCAATTGCTAGTTAGTCTTGACTGTAAAAAAAGTTCTTGGCGTATTATTGTAGTTTCTTTGTCCGTAGCTACCTGCACTGTTATTGGTATTTTGTGTATGCTGTTGATTAGTATAATTGGAAATGTTATGTGGTCTCCATTCCAAACTATTTCTGTTATTAAATTGAGTCCTGTTAAAACTAAATTGCTGATTCTTATATTTTAGGTAGCCATTTGATTTTATAATGTCATATGCTTCTTTTCGGATTTCTTCGGATTTCTGCTTACAATTATACTTTTAACTGGTTCAGGTAAACCACATTTAAATGAATTTAAAGCTATTCTAGCCTTACTTTCACTAGTCACTTCCGAAATCGTTTTCCGCTAAAATATAATGCGTTATTTAACCTACATGGAAGAGTGTTAAGCGAATTATAAAAATTTTCTATTGCGAAATCACACCTACAAACCCTTATTTTATCAATTAGCTCATCTACTGAATTTTTTCGTCATGATTGTCAATAAGTACTTTCTTTATCAGTGGCCAAGTATCAGGGTTACCATTTATCAATATTTACCTTCTTGCACTACCTACAATCTTGTCTTTAATATTACCCATTAATAAAATTTTATAATCAGTGGAAAATGACTCCAAAATTGGCGCCATTGCATCGATACGTTCTAAAAAATTAATTAGTGCATCCCTATCTC
>OY812999.1:68352765-68775265 GCA_963681545.1 Germaria angustata | reverse complement strand
TATTGAATGGGATTCGCGCATTGTTGCTATAATTGTTGCTAATCGTGTCTCACGTAAATGTGTGTTTTCATCAAATGTACATCAGAATTTGTCTACAACACGTTGTCTCGAGGACTCTCATAACAAAAATGTGCTACGAAAATTTTTTAATGATACGATTTCAAACTCGAAATTTTTTAATAACAACTTGACATCAAACCATATTTTTGAAACCAGCATGCAATTTTGGTCATTGGATACACATACATGTTTGTCACAGGTTGATGCTAATAATAATATTATTTGTTTATTATTTATCTCATCAATACCCATGCATACAATGAGGTAAGTAAAAAAAATTTATAACAAAAAAAAAAAATAATAATAATAATAATAATAATACACTAACATTTACAATGGCATACATTAAAATATTTATTTACTTTTAAGTTTTGGATTGAACTTGCAGAAGGTTCTTCAGTTCATATACGTGACGACTGCTTGTATTTATTCTTTTTTTATTCCCCTTCCTCTCTTGTCTACAGAGTAAGATTTTCTGTCAGAGAACAGAATATTATTTTACAGAAAATTACATTACATTAAATTTTTGTTTCGTATCCTCTTCGTTGTGTCCCCAATGGCCCAGCAGTAAGATACCCCCTATATTAATGGCCACTCACCAACCGCAACCACCAGGGCAGCTCTGTCGAATAGCAACAGCACATAGAGATATATGGCCTGAAGAGAGCACCTACAACCGGTCACTAGCACCATATTGCAGACACACTCATCCGACCCATAACTCTTTCTTTGGGTTTTAACCACAGCCACCACGTGATCCCCGAAGGGTCCTCACCAATAACCAGTCTAGGACAAGTCCTACGGGCTACTAGTTCCTGTGCTACCTTGTGTAAAAAACACCTCCGATTTTAGGTCCCGTGCAAACCTGAGGTATCGGTAGCACCTCTACCCAGGCAAGCATAAGCAAAGCTACTAAATACTTATATGCACGCCCGTTGCCCTGGGTAGATCATGCAAAGCGAATCGTACACTAAACACAAAATTTACAAAAGTAAAAACACCAATCGAAAAACAACAACAAAACAATGTTGTATATGAGATAAAATGTAATGGCAACAAAAACAGCGACTGTGACATGATCTATATAGGAACAACAAAACGAAATTTAGAAACAAGAATTAAAGAACACAAAAATGACATTGAAAATCACAAACATTCAATAGCTTTATCACAACAAATGCTGGAGAAGAAAAACTCAGCAAACTTTGACAACGTAAGAATTTTAGACAAAGAAAACGCAAGAGGAAAAAGATACACACTTGAGAGTCTACATATTCAAAAAAATAGAGACAAGACGATGAACCTAAAAGAAGACACAGACAACATAAGCCCGAACTACAGACTAATAATAACATAAAACATCTGTGATATTACGAAACACATATACATTAGGTTAAAACAAAATAACAACTTAATAATCACCCCTATCGCCAATAAAATGTCAAATTTTTGTTCCCATGAAATTTTCAATCCCCATGAAGGGAAATTTGCTATCGTGAATTTTATGGGAATGTTTGTTCCCGCTATCAATAAGTAGTGAATGTAAAATGAGAAGAATGTATAAACAGGGAATAATAGTACGTTTCCATTATGAGCAAATCAAGTTGATTTGACGAAATTACTTCAAAGTGTTTCCATTATGTTTTAAGTGATTTCATGTTCGAATTTTCGACATCAATTTGACGTTTGTGTTGTTTATTTATTTTTAACATAAAAAACACAACTTTTGTTTAATAGTAATTTGAAGTAGAAAAAAATCTATAAAAATGGAAAGTAACATTGAGTTTTTATTAAATTATATTCAAAACAAAAATGACTTAGTAGAAAAAGTATGTGACTACTTTTCAAGTGCTACAATTTTGTGTCAACGTCAACACCAAATATGTCTGCAAAGAAGGAGGAGGAATCGTATACAAAAGTATTTGTTAATTCTTATTGCAAATACTATAAAAAAATCTCCAAGGCTTTGAAAATTGGTGAGCTTTAGCATGTATTTTTGGTAATTTTTTTTAGTGCTATATTTATTTAAAGGATCGGTTTTCGAGATTTTGGGAACACGTGGAATCTGCTACCTACCAGATGTTAGAAACCTGACCGTGTAGAATAAGCTTATTTTTTTCGTTTATTATTATATATTATTTATTGAATCTGAAAAATTAATAATAAGTTTTCAAATCTTAAATGTAAAATTATTCATTATTTATATAATTTTTAAAATTTTTTTTTCTCTTGTACAATAATATTAGAAAAGTTGAAATTTGTAAAACTTTTGTGTTTGTAAATTTGTCAATAGTATAATATAATTTTTAATGTACTACATTATACATATAAATTTATAGAAATAATAACTCCAGATACACAAACATTTTGTATTATACAATTATTCCAAATAAATGTAATGAATTGCTATTTAAAACAGGTGATAGAGTGAAATTGATCAGATGGTTTTACCCAAGGCACAAAGTGAAGATTGTAGAACTTGCAGGTCTAAATTAAGGATGAAATAAAATTGATAATCAGTTATATTGTTGAATATTATCCCTAAAACATTTACTTACCTTTCTTAACTGAATCATCTGAATCAGTAAACAGTCCAAAAGATGAGCATCTAATCACTGTTTGCGTCAACTTACTTATTTGTATACTAACGACAGAAGTGAGCGATGATTATATGTACATCAGTGTTGAAAATATTCAAGACCTTAGTATTTCTGGTGCTAAAAGGATATTATTGATACTGTAGAGGGATTAGTTTTTGAGTTATTATTTTTCTATTTGTCTTACCTTGACTTAAATATTTCGTCATATTTTAGCCAGTCATTGAGTATTAGCTGCATATGTCGATCTAGCAGAACTCCACTGCACGTCCACCACTTATGGCCTATTATAATTTGTAACGCGAACTAGCAAACAATACGAATATTTTTGAATTGGAATTAATTAATTAAATTTTCACAATTCAATTTGTTGCAATTTTTCACAGTCTATTGTTTTACGCATATCAAACACAGATAGGCTTGAGATTACTCTGTTTTTATAATATCTCTATTAATGAAAATATATTTAACACCTTATTAATGGAAATATGTTTGGAATTATTTATTAATTGCTTTTTTAATATAATTTTGTAAAATTTCACTCTATTAACTATCAACAACTAAAATGAATGTAATTTTTATTCGTACTTAAATGTCATTTTTTCGGATTTGTATGTCACTAATAATGGATGCCCCAGTGTTGCATTTGGAATAAAAGCAGCCGCGCAGTGTTGCACAGACAATGTTCGACATAATTTGGCTGAAATCATCTCATTTGAGGTAATTTCGTCACATGAAATTTGTATGCGAAATCATGTACCAAATTACGTAATTTGGGCAAATCATGTAATTTGGCCGAAATCACGTATATGGAAACGTACTATAATAATATATATGTATATGTATGTAATTTCAAATTGTATGTACATATGTACATATGCATTTAAAAAAGTATTTTGTTTTAGAAAGGTAAATAAATACAAATATTTATGTCTCAAATTAAATTGAAAAGTATTTATTTAAAATCAATAAATAATTAAATTAACAATTCAAGTTTTCTCCTCCATAAAAGTCTTCTGGCAAACCAAAGCTGAAGGAATTTTCTAAGCCCTCTACCGTCTCTTTCATTCCTATTAATTCATATATGCACTGCTCGCTAACTGACAAACTTTTGGTATTGTATGGTCCACCTCCTTTTTCCCGTTGGCATTTCAAATTAGCGGCAGCCTTTGACCGGACATACCTTTTTTGGCCTATCCACACCTAATACAAGTTATATACTTATGTATGTGTGTTTAAAAATGTACAATATATAAAATAAGACTACCTTCTTTCACTCACGGATTCTTTTCAGAGGAGGACCAACACTATTTAGATCTTCTACAAGAGAACTCCAGAATTCTCCCATCACATCTTTGGAAACTTACAAAACCACTAGCAATGGGTCGGTTGTTTTGCTTTCTATTGAGTAGGATCTCACTTTGCACTTTATTTGTTGATTTCGACCTAAAAAATAATTTTAAATAATCAGAATATTCGAAAGAAAATAAAAATTACTTACATTTTTATCCAGTTCCCTAGAGAAAACAAAGTGAACAAACTAACACAAAAAAGGGGAAAAATAATTTTGAAAGAGTCGTTCACGATATGGCGAATTTTTTTAATGGGAATAATTTTGTGCATGTTATTCCCCACGGAATTACATTTCGCACATTTGAAGGGAAAAATTATTCATGATTGCAACTTGGGGAAAAGGGAAAATATTTCGAGGGAAAAAACGTTCACGATAGGGGTGAATATTAAGGTAAAATTTAAATGTACAATTATTTATAAAAATACTAAAACCATTCATGTTGCTTATATTCATATTTTCAAATACTGTATTAAATAGATTCCCCTGAGTAAGTCAACAAAAAATTTACGAAACGTAGGGAAAAAATGGAACAAAGTGTTTTTATATGCATTAAAGATTTCAGGCCCAAGTAGCTTATAAAACATTTCAAAGCTTATAATTAGGATTATATCTGTTGCATAGAGTAATATTATTGTAACTTTTGCACTAATTTTTCATACTATACATTACATTGTTAAATATAAGCATATTTATGTATATACATTATTTTCTTTATATAATTTCCAGATTTTATAGTTCTTACTGCAATTTTATTACATACATTTACGTTAGTCATAGGGATATTTAAAATATAAGCAATATAGTTATGATTGATGCTATTTTTATATTGGCGATTTCAGATGTCTGCTCTAGATTTACAAATGGTATGAGAACTTCGTTAATAACTTTTACAATATATGTTTCATCAAATGTTAGAATAAATGAATCTAATACACATACTTTCGGCGAATGTATGGCGTGTTGGATATACATAAGTATATTATTTCTTCTTTTAGATTGTGTAATTTGTATTTTAATAATGTTTCTAATTGTTCCTTTATGGAAATATTGTTACCATTATCCTTTTTAAATAATTCTAATAGATTGTTTGTCATATGCCATATGGTCATAATTATCACCTGTCTATTATTGTATCTCAACACTCTGTTAGTTTTTTGTGTTTTGATTTCAAGATCATCGTGATCAGGGTTTCCTGCAATCCCTAGAAAACTCTGTACATCTTGAACCTTTGACGGTGGTGGAAATTTCTGAATTGTCATTAGCTCGTCCTTATAGACCTTTATATCATATACTATAACTTCGTTTTCCCTGACCATGTCTTCAAAAGCCTTGTTTATAAATCTCTGTAATGCGAATGGTGCATTTGTCAAGCCAAATCTGATCCTTAGAACTTCATATTGTCCTAGGTGAGTTGGAAAAGACGTCTATTTGATGATGAATCTTCATGCATATATCCGTTCTTCAGATATAATTTGAAAACAAACTAAGACATCCAAAAGATCGTGTCTTAGTGGCAGTGGATATTTATGTTTCGCCGTGGCTTTATTCAGTTTCTGAATATCTACAAATATCCCTATTCGATTCGCTCTAACACTCTTGAAGTGAACAGACGTTGCAGCTCGCAATATTTATTGTTTATAATAACATTAAAAAACTAGTTATAGGTAGAAACAGTTACCTATGTACCATAAAAAATAATAAAGGCATTTATTTTTCCTTTGTAAATTTAGTCTTCGCGAATGTCGTTGTATTTTAAGTAAATATTTACAAGAGCTCGAAACGTTATCGGTCGATCTTCATACGGAGCGAGCTTCATGCATGAAAATATACACACTATTTTTTTAAACTTGTACCCGTGTTGATTACAGAAGAAGAGCGCATAAAAAAGTAAAAAACAATATCACAACCACTCAGAACAAAGTCTCGTGTTTTTTCTATTTTCATACTTGGTAACTTCTTTGTATTTAAATGCACCTCTTTGGTATTGCGAGTAGCTTGTAACAACACATTCACGGCATATTGATTTGGTATATATTTGCATTCATTGCAGCCGCTACTGCCAGATTTGATGATTTGTCAAGGGTTTGACAATTTTAGGCGTTTTGATGATTTAGTGGCTGTTTTATTATTTATTATAAACCAAAAGTTTATGGAATTTTTAAATATCGGGATAAATGTAGGAAAATTTGCAAAATCTAAAAAAAATTAGTAGCTAAATCCAAAAACTTATAAATCAAATTGTGGTTTAACCATTTCATAAAAATCTGCCCCTTTTAAATTCATAAGCCTGTCGAATTCTTAATATATTTAATTAAAATTTTTTTCTTATAATAAGTTTTAAATACATATTATTTCATTATAACATATTAAATTAAATAAAAGATCATTTACTTTTTTCTTAAATCTTCTGGCAACACTTTTTTAGGTTAAATAGGTTTGACGAAAGCTGAGAGTATATACTTATGCACTATGAGAACTATAACTCTAGTTAATAACGTAATTGTGTGTCTTCAAATTCCTACACAAGAATTTGTTTGTTATCAGAAGTACGAATACCATTGGCGAATGTTGAAAAAAATATTTACGAATTAATACTAAACAGACAACAAGTATAATTTTCATTGTGTTTTTTACAGGCTCGTATGTAGAAACACAAATTCTTCCGAGTGTGGCGAGCAGATACAAAAACAATATTCTGTATTAACTACACCCCAACTCGTTTTAAGTCGAGAAAATAAAATCATAAAAACGGGTACTCGTTGCAGTTCCTTGATAAATATACTCTAATGAGTAATGAAACCAACAAATACGAACTAAGTGCAAATGGCACCAACTTATATAACGCATTGACTGCAGAAGAAAAAAGAGCTAACATCCAAACGAATACAAATAATAAAATTGACCAGAGTTGGTTATTAACCAAAAGAGAAATACTTCATGTTCTGAGTCTGAAAACTTAATTGCTTCGGTGAGTGCTTTGGTCAGTTCGGCCATACATTCCAACATAACTACGAAAAAAGACAATGTCAATAGCCAGGAATGAAATTAAAAAGCCAAAGTTTTCGAAAGTCGCTTCTGCCGCAAAGATTGCTAAAGATAAGCAAGCCAATTTTTCACAACAGATTCCTTATACTCCAGACTAAAAGCTATACGAGACGGAAATCATGTAAGCTGCCTGCAATTTACTTGAGAGAGCAATATTCAAATAACTTGGTTAAAGAGAAGTAATTAAAATGTATGGAGAGATTTTTTTTATGTGGTACCGATAAAATGTGAAATCCGAACGACATAAATCTAAAAAAAGAACGAAACGCACCCTATTCATAGCTTGAAATACTTGATGCACAGAAAAGTTACCGCAAAGAATCCACATAAAAGGGCTGGACCCATCCCATACGCCAACTGCCAGGAATACTGGCGTATCAAAACATACTGTATGTTATCTACTGTTTGCGTTGTGTTGGAGAGCTTCACGATGTTGCAAAATGCGACAAGCCCAAAAATAACTCAACAAAAATGCAGCAACTGTAGGGGCAACCACACCGCCAACTACAGAGATTGTTCTATTAATATATTGGACACAATTTATTTTCTGGCATCTTTCGACTATAATTCTGAACATACGTTCTAGGCGATTAATCACTCCCAAAGGTCATGCTTTCCTTGATATTATATCTAAAATGGGTTTAAATGTAATTTCCAGAGGACAGCTAGCATAGTGGCCAACAAATCGAAAAAAAATTTCTGATGTTATTGATTTTGGAGTAGTGAAGGGCGCGCCCATAAAAATGATTCAAGTAGAGCTTTCTTTAGATTTATCTTCAGACTACTAACCCACTATAGTAACCATATACTCAAATGAAAATGCATCAATGCATAGCAACCACGCGTATTAACTGGTTAAAATACAGCAAATATCTCAGTGCGAATTGTACGGTGAATATGATGTTAAGAACCCCGGCGGTACAGATGACTATTAGAAAGTTTGAGGAAAATCTTAAGCAGGCTGCTCTGCATGCTTCTTCCACCCATTGACATGTGAGGTATAACCGAGTTTACTCCCTAGACGTGGAAAGGCTTCTAGGTTAAAAAAGAAGATCAAGAAGAGAATGGCAACGATACAGATCACATCAACTGGAAACGAGGCTAAATGAATGTACAACAGCTGAAAACCCTTCAAGAATATAAAAAATCGAATCGCTACAACAATACCTACGAAAATAACACGCAAATCCAGAAACAGATTATTTACTATAAGGAGATAGCAGACCGCTTATAAAGCCCACAATAAGTAAGCTTCCTCTGCATTATTTGAATGAAGGCTGGGCAAGAAGTGATACCGAAAAAGGAAGTCTTTTCATTGAGCATTAAAAAAAGCATTCACTACATACACAGCCGCTGATATAGTCAAGTTGCCATAAATGCTGCGTTAGCCGCTATTCCATTAAAATTTGATATTCTGGAGATCGAAAAATTAAAAATTTATTGCTGGCATAAACTTGAAGGAAGCCCCAGGTGTTAATAAAATTAGTAACAAAATGATACTAGAGTTGCCAGAATAGAATAAAATTATCCTTCTAATTTTTAATGGTATCTCGACTTTACACCGGAACACACTGGGTGTATTCCGGATCACCAATTTGGTTTCAGGAAGAAGCAAAGCACCATCAAACAAACTCACAGACTTGTAAATGTACTAGGAACTGAGTTTGAAGAAAAATATTGTTCAGGTATTTTTATTAACTTTTCCCTGACCTTTGATAAAATTTGGCGTGAAGGTTTAAAATAAGTTGAACCAGAAGTTACCCGCAAACACTCACAAGCTATTCGTGATAACCCTGACAGACATATGGTTTACATACGTATACTACGGTTTTCTATACTACTTATGGCTGACAGACTTGTGGTATCTATACTATGTTTTTTTATGTTCGATCATATGTTTACAAATAAGGAACGAGAAACTGTTGACTATTGTATAAATAATAACAAAATTTTGAATTATATGCGGGAAAAAAATTTGCTTACGTTATGCATTAATTATGTATAGCAGAATAAATAGAAAATATACTATATTAAGTGTTTAAAAAATAAAGAAAAACTACATGCGTTTTGGACCTGTGTGCGTATTGTTGTTGGAATAAATTATAAATGCCAAACATTAAAGTATTTACAGCTGATTTTGTTACCAGCTAAAAGGAAGTGTTCTGTGAGATACTACATTTATACCACGTTCATGTACGTAGTATAGAAACCAGCTTTATACCAGCTTGTTTCGTGGTTTACTTTGACACACATGTAGTATACAATACTATTGTAGTACACAAATCCTATGTGTGCCAGGGGTATAAGCTATTTAACAGAAATTTATTATCAGAGAAAATAACTTTTTAAGCACACCACACCCAATAGAAGCAGGATATTAGGTTTAATTTTGCATTTATTATATCCCTCTGACAAGCTAATAACCAGTAATCTTGACATATCAACATTCGCTGATGATGCAGCTTTTCTAATCATTCATAAAAACGCGCAAAAAGCATCTCTCAAATTGCAAGAATATATTTTAGTATTGAAGAATAAAATTGAACCAGCAAAAATGTGTTCACATCACTTACATATAACATGGAAACCGCATATAGACGTAAGTTGACCCAAATGAAACTAAACGCTGCAATTAAAAACTAAGCCTTAGTCGTAAACTTCTTCTATACACCACATTCCTTAAACCAATATAGTCGGGTATGTTCCAGGTTTCGACTCGGATTGAAAACGAAAAATTTTTTGAATCCCCATAATTTATAAAATGGTGTTCTGAATTCAGCATGTTTTTCCACATTCGAAGTTTATGTTCGAAAAAAAATCTAAATGTCAACGGCCACAGCTACGCAAAAATCGACGGCGGTCGGCAAAAAAGTTGCAAAAAAATTAACCAATTACAAAAGTAACACCCCATTTTCACGATGATTTTTTTTACTTGTCTTTAAGACATGTCTTTTTTGTTTGTAGGCATATTAGGTAGATAAGAAAGAGGGGTAGCAAAAGAAACATGGTTTCTGTTTTCGTGATTTTTTTACAACAACAATGAAGAAAATACATCTCTTCCTTTTAGCTGTCATTCGCAATTTTACTATTATATTTTATTTGCATTCATCTGTTAAGGTGGTTATTTCTCTGTGTTCTTCTTTATTTTTCTTGTTTTAAAGCGGCAAGTGCTTGTTTTTTGTTTTGTGTGTATATAAAAGATACATATGTATATTAATATATAAATAAAAAGTGCAAATAAATATAAACCATGTGGAAAAACGAAATTGTGGAGCTTTTAATATCTAAATATCAAGAACACGAAAAATTGTATGATGTACGTAATCCTACATATATGGACCGTGTCAAGCAATCTAGCTCTTTGTTCACAATCTGCCAAGAGCTAATGATATATACTTTCTGAAGTTATATTTTAATAAAAGACGAATTTATTTCAATTAATGTACTTATAATAATTTAACTTGTTTTATTTTAATTTCAAAATAATAAACCAAAGTATTACATTCTATGATTAGGCACAATAAAATAAGTTATTTTTTATATATGTACCTACTCAAAAACCTTTAAATATTCATTTTTAAAGTGTTTCCGAATTGCCTGGCATACTTCCGGAACTGCACTACAAAGAAAGGTTTCCCATAATCTCGTTTGATAATTTGTTCTTTTGATGGACTCTCCAGTAGCGAGGTATTGGAGTATGGCTGCTAGTTTCTCTGCTGGAGTTATCGCTTCTCTCAAGATGGTTTCTTGTTTTACTATATCACCTTCGATTTTTGTGAGTATCAAATTAAATGCCTCTCGGCTTATTCTGATATAGTTTAGAAAAGACGACTTATCTCCCAAGAAGTCGTTCATAAGAAACGAAAATGTACCTCGCTCCACTCAGCATTTCCGCCATTGCTTCACCCACTCACTAGTTTTAGTCAACTAGTTTTACCTCCATTGCTTTCTTCGAGGTTTTTCTTTATAGCACCCAATTTTGATTTTTTTTAAGAAAATTTACTTTTTTAAATACTTTACTTCTCAAGTTATTAAATTCCGTTTTTGGCGCCCAAATTATAGAAATAAAAGGAATTAAAGATAAAGTAAAAAAAAACAACTCTGGCTGTCAAATAAGAGTTTTTTTTTACATCAACAGTGAAGAAATAGACATGTTTTAGAAATCATCATTAAAATGTGACATGATTTTGGGAGCAACTTTAAAAGAAAATAAAAAAAGACATGTCTTAAAAAATCATCGTGAAAATTGGATGTAAAACAATTTACAGAGTATGAAAAAGATATTCAAATTTTTCATTTAATTTTCTACCCGAATAAAAACAAAATTAATATTCTTAAAGAAACACAGAATGAAAATAAAATTATTCAATACTCTCAAAAAAGACAACGAACGAAATTAAAATTATTTGGAACGATTTTCCGTCATCCCACGTCAAATTTGGTTTATGAACAGACCGGTTTCGGCTTTGTGCCATCTTCAGTGTTCTCGAATACTAAATCGTTTTTCTCGCTGTACGTTGTCTTTTGTATGGTTCGTTTTTTCTTTCTTTGCCCCTTTGTGTTTCTCTCTCTCGTCCTTGTATGTCTATGTGTCTCTCATTCTCTCCCTCTCTCTACCTGCTACCTGTTCCTCTCATTTTTCTATATACCATGTCTGTGCTCCCTGTCTTTATAGCGCGTCGATTATTTAATAGGTGTATTATCTGTATGCAGGTAGTAATCTATGATTGTGCGTTTTTGGATTGGCCTTTTGTCTTGTACATCTGTTGTTATATTGTTCGGTTCCGTTAAATTATTGTTCTCTTTTGTGTAAAAATATTTTAATGGTTCAAATATTATGTCCGAGGCAGTGTTTATTTGTTCATTTATTATTCTCCCGTCAAAAGTTTTCTGTTTGTATATTTCCATGTTTTCTAATACGTTCAACCGCCGTCCTTTATGCTGTATGTGTAACAGTTTAACCGTTTTTCTAATATGCGCTGGTGTGCATTTTTTGTTGAATATGTGGTTCGCAAAATTCGATTCTGGTGTTGTTCCTGGTTCTCTCATTTTTTTGTTGTAGTCTCTCGTATGTTCCCGAAATCTGATTTTTATCTTTCGTCCCGTTTGTCCGATGTAACTTTGTTGGCATGTGCAAGTTAATTTGTATACTCCTTGTTTATCCAGGCAGTCTGTCTCGTTTGTGCTGTCTTGGAGTATTCTACCCAAATTGTTATTTGTTCGGAATGCTGTGTTAATGTTGTGCTTTCTAAAAAATTTAGCAAGTTTGTATGTTGATGTGCCCATATATGTTAAAGTAGCCCAAGCTTTCTTCTCCTGCTCCTGTTCTTTGTTCCGTTCCCCCTTGTTTTGATATTTCTTCTGATTTTGTCTACCAATTTTTTCCTATACCCGTTGTTTTCCGCTATGCTATAAATTATTTTCAACTCCTTTCTATATGCCTCCCGCGTTAGTGGTATTCGTTCAAGTCTCGTTACTAATTGTCTAATTGCCGCGTTTTTGTGTTGTTGAGGATGGTTTGATGAATTGTGTATTATTGTGTCTGTAGCAGTTGGTTTCCTGTATATTTCGTATTCGATCCTATTTAAGCTCTTGTTTGCCCGAATTGTTAAGTCTAGATAATTTATGCTATTGCCTTTTTCCACTTCCATTGTGAATTTTATGTTTTTGTGTTGTTTGTTCAGTAGATCCAGAATTTGTTCCTCTTTATTTCCTTCCAGTATACATATAATATCATCTACGTATCTCGCATAGAATGTAACCCCGAAATTGGTTTTTAGGTTCTCGACATATTTCTCTTCTAAATTTTGCATAAATATTTCCATTAGGATTGCTGATGTTGGATTACCCATTCCTAGTCCATTGGTTTGTCTATATATGTTATTGTTGAATTTGAAATAATTTTGCTCCAATGTGGCTTTTAACGTGTTTGCGAGTTGCATTGAAAACTCTACGTCTTTTGTTTTGTTGAGCAGTGTTTTATGTACAATGTTTATTGTCTCTGTTGTTGGAATTGATGGATACAAGTCTTTTATATCAAATGAGACTAGCCTAGTGTTTTCTGTTATATCCACGCTCTGTAGCCTATTAACTAATTCCGTGCTGTTGGCTATTGTGTGTTTGTTTTCTAGGTCCAAGTTGTCTTTCAGTATTGTTTTTAGGTATTTCGATAGTTTGTAGCTCGGGGCCGATTTGTAATTAATTATGGGTCTCATTGGTGTATTCGGCTTATGTATTTTCGGTAGAGCAATCATGGATGGAGCGCATGGGTTCATGAGTGTTAACGAGTACGATATGTTTGGTGTTATTATTTTGGTTGCCTTTTTGATTATTTCCCTGACTTTCGCCTGACTTTTCGCGGCAAATCGTTCCAAATTCAAACAAACCCCGTCGGAAGAATATCACAAAAATTAAAATTATTTGCTTTTGCTTGGCGTTATTTATCAGCGCGGCTGTTTGCCGGCTATAGACATATCGACTACGTTGTCCTGGCACCATTTGTTGTTAAAACAAACTATTGCCTGATTATTACATTGCGATTTTACAACTAAATGCATTCGAATTATTATAATTATTGTTTAAATAGATTTATATATATGAAATTAGTTTTAATTTCCTTCAAAAAATTAATTTTTCTTTATCAATAAGATCTAAATGCATTGAGATTTAGTTCAAAAAAGATTGACATATCAAACTTTATTATGTAGGGCAACTTTGTGTTTTCGAACATAAACAAAATTGTTGTATTTTTTCATGTTTTTTTACACAAGTGAGATCTGCCAAAACCAAATTGAAATTTTTGGCAAAGTTTAAAAAAAATTTGTTTGCATTAATATTTCTGTGAAAAATTTAATTTTTTTGATTAAGTTCAATAAAAAACACTTCAAACTAAAAACCAGAATTGTATTTTTCTTAATAATGTTAGCATTTATAAGAATAAAGTACGATTCGTTTTACTTCCACCCAACCCTTACTACTCTAATTGAAAACGAATAAAAACATGGGGATGTGAATTGCAGAACACCAAAAATGCTAAAGTAATCCACTTTCGAGTGAATTCCGATTCTAGAACATAACCGAGTGCTATAGAATTCGGTTGTGCGGGCCGCCTCATCATTCAATATAGAAAAAATTTAAAGGCGGCAAAATAAATTCCTCCGTATGATTACAACCTCTCCTTGTTGTTAAAAATTCAACAACATACATAAACTAGAGTATCATCCAAGCCCAGTAGCCCTCAAAATTCTACATTACATAGCCCACACTCGGTTGGAAGGGAGAAACAATCTAAATCTTAGCTGAACAAGAAATATATGAAGACACTCGAAAAACTAGTGCCATTTTGTTTGCTCGCCATAGGATAGACTTAAATAATTAAAAGATTTACTATTTGAATACTTATTGTTAGTTCAGCTTATATTGAAGATCTAATAAAAAAAGTTGTTAAAAATCCTGGTAAACTTGAATTTCGGTTTCATTCAAAACGTAAAAAGAATTTTTCTCCAATTAATTCTATTGACTCTTTCACCAAATTGATAAAATTTTGGTATTTTAATTCAATGGGTGGCGGCGAGCTCAACTTTTGACTCAGAATAGGTATTTTTATTTAGATCTGCAGTATTGCAAATCTGTTTTGAGTGATCGGTTTATTTTTGTAGTAATTTTTTGTGAAAAAGGCGATTTTCGATGATTTTGGAATTCTTCCCCCTTTATCTTTACGTACAAACTTTGGGGTTTAGATACATACTTGGGCGCAATTGCCTTGATTTTTTATATTTGTATTTGCTCTGGTATTAAAAACGTCGTCGTTTTTCTATATTATATTTGATTTATTAGTTAAATTTATTAAAGTATTCGCAGCCGCAGCTAAAGTTTCAGTGTCAACGTCGTTATAGGAAACGTATCACCGGCTGTGGTTAGTTGTTTTTATTACTTAAGCACTAAACACATAGACTACAGCAGACTTCACGACTTCACGGCTTCAAATGCTGCCAACTTCAAATGCTGCTCTGAAGTCAGCTTCATAATTATTTTGAAGACAGCAACAGCATAATAGTCAGTTGATGTGTATTTTAGCGATACAAATTTCAGGGATGCCGTACATATATTTTATAATGAATAAAATTAAAGTTATTGATAAAAAATGTAATAATATCACGAAAAACTATAAAAACACATTAAATTATTTCTTTATTGTATTTTTGTAATGTTCTCCTATGTTTAATATTAAAAAAAGTTTTTGTTTTTATTTTTCCAATTTATATATATACTGGCAACACTATATTTGTTTAGTGCTGCCCGTCAAAATAGAAAATAGCCTAAATTGGCAGCAGCAGCAAATGCTGTTGTGCAGTCGTGCTGCTGTGCTGCCGTCAAAATAATCGTTTTCATTTAAACACATGGATTTTATTTTTGACATATTGTTGCTTGCTGTCTGCTGTCGTCTATGTGTTTAGAGCTTAATGCAGCCACTATTCTCTTCGGCACTTACTGTAATGCATACATATTTTCCCATAACATTCATCATTTATCTGTTACACTCATGAAAGAAAGTTTTTATTTTTTAATTTGGTTCGCGCTCTTATATGTATTTAACATAGAAAGTAGGCTTATGAATAATTTAAGAAACGAACATTGTGCAGTATTTAATGTAAATGTATAACTTAAAGGATGATTTCTTAAGAGCTTTCGGATTTTATTAAAAAAAAATATATAAAATGTTGAGAAATGTATGAAATCTCTATTTGAGTCGGTAAAGCGATCTTTATAATTCAATGGTTAAACATTTATATGTTGACATCTCTCTCTAACATATCGATGAGTATCTCACAAATAAATTTTTCAATATTAGCTTCCAGTGCGTGCCCATAATCCACACCAAACAGTGCATTTTTCTGGATGCATTGACAGTTCTTACAGTGCTTCTGCCTGCTCTTCACACTAAATTCGACACGTATCCATTCAAGCACAAGATGCACTTCTTAACCGAGCATCAATTTTGATATTATATATGTCGATTCTGCCTTTGATTCGCAGTAGACCGAATTCGTCCAAATACGGAGCTAGTTTATACAAATTATTTTTTTTACTCAAATTGTTACCTTTTATAAGCTCGTCGATGTCTTCATAATATGTTTCTTCTTGGCACATTTTGAATAAAAGAAATTCGGCTGCGTCTACCGCTGGATTCTCGATAAATGGTTTAAATTTTGGATATACTTTACTGGCTCCAAGCATGTTGCGCAAAAATTTCAAAATAACCATCTGACATCCACGAAGCTTTTCCCATCTGCTAAAGCGTGTTGGTTCAGCTATTATTAAAGGAAATGTTAGATTGGGTTTCTTCAAGGTGGCGTGACACAAAATTTTCTTGGAACTAGAGTGAGGGAAAAAATCAGAATTGGGCCAGGCACCTGCTTCGCATCTTAAAAATGGAGGCCCATTGAACCAGCGCACTGTGGGGTTTTTGATACCAAAAATTAGAATTAATTGCAAAATTAAATTTAAAAGAACCGAATAAATTTTTGTAGTCGGTAAAAGTACACAACATTCCACATCATTAGTGTAAAAATTTTGTTTTTGAGAACTACCGTTATGTCACTATACAATTTTCAAGTTTGAGTTATTTGACGTTTTCCTCGCGTGCAATATAAATTTCAACTTTTGGTGTTTTAAAAATTAGTTTTGAGTGTTTTCTAAAGTGATAATTAAAAATATTTTAATGGAATCTTCAACCTCAGGTTAGTAAGATTAATTTGTGTTTTTTATTTCTATGTGTAATTTGTGTTATTATTTTTAATTAATTTTCACGCGCAAGCCTATAAATTAGTGGATTTCGGGAAATATGTCGATAAGTAGTTGTGAATAAAGCTAAATTAAGAAAAAAAACTTTTTTCTTTTTAAAATATAAACGCCTTTGAAAATATTTATGAAAAATTTGTCTGCACGTTTTTGCACATTTTAAAATAAAATTTAAATATATTGTTGCACCTACATACATACATATGTATAAAAAATCACCTTTTTATAAAAGCAATACAAACATTAATCTTATTATTGCTTTTGTTTTCACGAGAGCCGGCATTTAATTATTAAATTAGAGTAGATAAAAATATATTAAAAGAAGAAAGGGAAAACAATAAGAATTTTAACGATAATAGCAAACGTTTTTAGGTAGTTCTTTATGTCATAAAAGCAACTAAAAATTGGTTTTACTTGTTGTGATTTAAAAAGTAGTTATTTGTCTTTGTGCACTAAGTGTAATCGTTCTTCGTGTTGTTTTTTTTTTTTTAAGTTTTGTATAAAATCATAGGACAGTATGTATTTAAAAATAGGCACATTGTCGAATACGATTTTTATTTCTCGACGAGAGCTTTTTGAAATAATGATGAAGGCGCATTGTGAAAATATCCATGGACAATTGACCTTTCTTAAAGAACAAATGCTGAAACGTTTATTGCCAAGCGAACATAATATAAAAGTTTTCAATAAAACGATGAATACTTTTTGTTTTCAATTCAGGACTCGCTTGTCTGCATCTTTTCGAATGAAGGAACGTTTTGTTCTGAATAATAAGACATGGCTAGATTCTTCAATAGGCTTCCCTCGTCAATCTGGTATTAAACGTGGTAGAAAGGAGCTTGATTTCGAAGATTGTGGTAAACGTAGCAAAAACAAGAAGACCATTGCTTTGAGGAAAACCATTCCTTTATCCTTGTTGGCACACGCGACACAAATGAGTCTGAGGGCAGATGGTAAATTGAAAGCTTCAAAAATGGTCAAAGAAATAACAACCAGTTCACCACTTGATGTAGACAAAATTTACAAAAGTTTTTCAAAACCTTCTACAGTGACCCAAATGTCTAGAGAGGAAGCATTGGCTGTTTTGGTTGAAGCCAAATTGTCACGACATCAATATAATATTATCAGTGTTTCCGCTCATGAAAGATTTCCATCATATTCACAAGTGCAAATGGCGAAAAAGGATTGCTACCCCAAAAATGAGTGCCTTACAATTTGTGAAACTTCAGCAAAAATAAGTTTACAGGCTCTTTTGGACCATACCGTAGAGCGCATTATATCACTCAAAAACGGTATAATTGATTTATTAAAGGATGATGAGTTAAACAGTTTCTGTCTATGCACGAAATGGGGCTTTGATGGTAGCTCTGGTCATTCCACGATCCGAATGCTACTGACTCATCGGTTTTTATTACATCAATCGTGCCATTAAAATTAATGTGCAACAGCATAATCATATGGCAAAATCCTCGTCCAGCATCTCCTAGATATTGTAGGCCATTAAAAGTGGAATTTATAAAAGAAACCACGATTGTTGCTAAGAAAGAAAAAGATAGAGTGGATCAGGAAATAAAAAACCTTAAAGAGTCTGTCATTTCTTATGGAGAAAAACGCTTGAAAGTCAATCATAAGTTGGTCTTATCCATGATTGATGGAAAAATATGTAATGCACTCACAGAAACTACTAGAACACAAAAATGCTTTTTATGTGGTGCTACTTCCAAAGAATTTAATAATATTGACAAAATGATTTCTTTGCAAGTAAAAACAGAAAATTTGAAGTTCGGTTTGTCGATTCTGCATGGATAGATTAGATTTTTTGAATGCCTGCTCCATTTGGCATATAAGCTTCCAATAAAGAAATGGCGAGCTAGATCGGACATCGAAAAACAAGTTGTTGCAAAAAATAAAGCACGTATTCAAGAGGATTTCAAAAATAAAACTGGTCTTATTATTGATCATCCGAAACCTGGCTTTGGAAATTCGAATGACGGCAACACAGCTCGGCGCTTCTTTCAAAATGCGGACATTTCAGCGCAAATTACAAAATTGGATGCAAAGTTGATAAGAAAACTGCATTCAATTATGGTTACCGTTTCTAGTGGTTTTCAAATAAACTCTAATGCCTTTCGAGATTTCGCTCTTAATACCGCAAGGTATTTTGTACAACTGTATCCCTGGTATTATATGTCCCCAACTATCCATAAATTTTTAATCCATGGTCCATAAATAATAAACCACGCTTTACTACCAATTGGATAGTTGACGGAAGAAGCACAAGAAGCTCGAAACAAAGATTTCAAAAATTTTAGGGAGCATTTTTCGCGAAAATGTTCTAGAGAAAAATCAAATGAAGATATATTTAAAAGACTATTAGTTACTTCAGATTCAGTAATATCAAATATGAGAAAATTGAAAGAGAAAAAAAACCCATAATTTGCCTATGGAAGCAATTCAATTGTTAATATTTGAATCAAATCTCAATGGTGAAGAAGATGCCAATAATGATGATAATGATACCTATACTAATTATAGTGATAATGATGATGATGATAAAGAATCGGATAAGGAATAGAAATGTGTGAATAAATATTATTATTATTATTTATTTTTTTTTTGGAAATTTTTGTTTTTATTTTTATTCCGGCTCTAGGTCATATATTAAATAAAACTCTTTTTTTTTTTTGTTTTATTTAAATTTTTATTTTTTATTCCATATTTCGATCACCATCGGTTCTCTTCTTTAGGAATTTTTAAGTAAAGCAAATTACATGTGATAGTTATTAAAGAACAAATTACAACAAAGATCAAATGTGTAAATCATTCTGACAAACACTAGCAGAACGGAACAACATGCTGTTTTCGAAAGCCGCTACACTTTCATCATCAGCGTTCTTGTGTTTTGGTCCACTTCTGTGGTGTCAGTTGATGTATATTTCAGCTATTCATACAAATCTTCACTGTAAATGTAATACGAGAATTGTTTTTTATTCATCGTATCATAATCTGTGAAAACTTTTTTTTTTTTTTTTTTTTTTTTTTTTTTTGTAATGAAGAGCTCAAATTACACCTCACTAACTTACAACAGTCTTACCATTGTTATCTATTCTTTACCCACCATACACATGCTTATTTTTAATTTGCTTATTTTATTTTTTACTTATGACAAACTTGTTTGGTTTGTTACTATAAGTATGTATATTTTATTAATTTCATATTGATGTTCTTCGGTGTGCCCTCCGTTAGTTAAGTATATATTTGTTAATTTTTCCGACCTTATGATATGTAATTTTTGTTTTTATTTTTATTCCGGCTCTAGGTCATATATTAAATAAAACTCTTTTTTTTTTTTTGTTTTATTTAAATTTTTATTTTTTATTCCATATTTCGATCACCATCGGTTCTCTTCTTTAGGAATTTTTAAGTAAAGCAAATTACATGTGATAGTTATTAAAGAACAAATTACAACAAAGATCAAATGTGTAAATCATTCTGACAAACACTAGCAGAACGGAACAACATGCTGTTTTCGAAAGCCGCTACACTTTCATCATCAGCGTTCTTGTGTTTTGGTCCACTTCTGTGGTGTCAGTTGATGTATATTTCAGCTATTCATACAAATCTTCACTGTAAATGTAATACGAGAATTGTTTTTTATTCATCGTATCATAATCTGTGAAAACTTTTTTTTTTTTTTTTTTTTTTTTTTTTTTTTTTTGTAATGAAGAGCTCAAATTACACCTCACTAACTTACAACAGTCTTACCATTGTTATCTATTCTTTACCCACCATACACATGCTTATTTTTAATTTGCTTATTTTATTTTTTACTTATGACAAACTTGTTTGGTTTGTTACTATAAGTATGTATATTTTATTAATTTCATATTGATGTTCTTCGGTGTGCCCTCCGTTAGTTAAGTATATATTTGTTAATTTTTCCGACCTTATGATATGTAATTTTTGTTTTTATTTTTATTCCGGCTCTAGGTCATATATTAAATAAAACTCTTTTTTTTTTTTTTTTTGTTTTATTTAAATTTTTATTTTTTATTCCATATTTCGATCACCATCGGTTCTCTTCTTTAGGAATTTTTAAGTAAAGCAAATTACATGTGATAGTTATTAAAGAACAAATTACAACAAAGATCAAATGTGTAAATCATTCTGACAAACACTAGCAGAACGGAACAACATGCTGTTTTCGAAAGCCGCTACACTTTCATCATCAGCGTTCTTGTGTTTTGGTCCACTTCTGTGGTGTCAGTTGATGTATATTTCAGCTATTCATACAAATCTTCACTGTAAATGTAATACGAGAATTGTTTTTTATTCATCGTATCATAATCTGTGAAAACTTTTTTTTTTTTTTTTTTTTTTTTTTTTTTTTTGTAATGAAGAGCTCAAATTACACCTCACTAACTTACAACAGTCTTACCATTGTTATCTATTCTTTACCCACCATACACATGCTTATTTTTAATTTGCTTATTTTATTTTTTACTTATGACAAACTTGTTTGGTTTGTTACTATAAGTATGTATATTTTATTAATTTCATATTGATGTTCTTCGGTGTGCCCTCCGTTAGTTAAGTATATATTTGTTAATTTTTCCGACCTTATGATATGTAATTTTTGTTTTTATTTTTATTCCGGCTCTAGGTCATATATTAAATAAAACTCTTTTTTTTTTTTGTTTTATTTAAATTTTTATTTTTTATTCCATATTTCGATCACCATCGGTTCTCTTCTTTAGGAATTTTTAAGTAAAGCAAATTACATGTGATAGTTATTAAAGAACAAATTACAACAAAGATCAAATGTGTAAATCATTCTGACAAACACTAGCAGAACGGAACAACATGCTGTTTTCGAAAGCCGCTACACTTTCATCATCAGCGTTCTTGTGTTTTGGTCCACTTCTGTGGTGTCAGTTGATGTATATTTCAGCTATTCATACAAATCTTCACTGTAAATGTAATACGAGAATTGTTTTTTATTCATCGTATCATAATCTGTGAAAACTTTTTTTTTTTTTTTTTTTTTTTTTTTTTTTTTTTTTTGTAATGAAGAGCTCAAATTACACCTCACTAACTTACAACAGTCTTACCATTGTTATCTATTCTTTACCCACCATACACATGCTTATTTTTAATTTGCTTATTTTATTTTTTACTTATGACAAACTTGTTTGGTTTGTTACTATAAGTATGTATATTTTATTAATTTCATATTGATGTTCTTCGGTGTGCCCTCCGTTAGTTAAGTATATATTTGTTAATTTTTCCGACCTTATGATATGTAATTTTTGTTTTTATTTTTATTCCGGCTCTAGGTCATATATTAAATAAAACTCTTTTTTTTTTTTTTTTTTGTTTTATTTAAATTTTTATTTTTTATTCCATATTTCGATCACCATCGGTTCTCTTCTTTAGGAATTTTTAAGTAAAGCAAATTACATGTGATAGTTATTAAAGAACAAATTACAACAAAGATCAAATGTGTAAATCATTCTGACAAACACTAGCAGAACGGAACAACATGCTGTTTTCGAAAGCCGCTACACTTTCATCATCAGCGTTCTTGTGTTTTGGTCCACTTCTGTGGTGTCAGTTGATGTATATTTCAGCTATTCATACAAATCTTCACTGTAAATGTAATACGAGAATTGTTTTTTATTCATCGTATCATAATCTGTGAAAACTTTTTTTTTTTTTTTTTTTTTTTTTTTTTGTAATGAAGAGCTCAAATTACACCTCACTAACTTACAACAGTCTTACCATTGTTATCTATTCTTTACCCACCATACACATGCTTATTTTTAATTTGCTTATTTTATTTTTTACTTATGACAAACTTGTTTGGTTTGTTACTATAAGTATGTATATTTTATTAATTTCATATTGATGTTCTTCGGTGTGCCCTCCGTTAGTTAAGTATATATTTGTTAATTTTTCCGACCTTATGATATGTAATTTTTGTTTTTATTTTTATTCCGGCTCTAGGTCATATATTAAATAAAACTCTTTTTTTTTTTTGTTTTATTTAAATTTTTATTTTTTATTCCATATTTCGATCACCATCGGTTCTCTTCTTTAGGAATTTTTAAGTAAAGCAAATTACATGTGATAGTTATTAAAGAACAAATTACAACAAAGATCAAATGTGTAAATCATTCTGACAATAGCTGAAATATACATCAACTGACACCACAGAAGTGGACCAAAACACAAGAACGCTGATGATGAAAGTGTAGCGGCTTTCGAAAACAGCATGTTGTTCCGTTCTGCTAGTGTTTGTCAGAATGATTTACACATTTGATCTTTGTTGTAATTTGTTCTTTAATAACTATCACATGTAATTTGCTTTACTTAAAAATTCCTAAAGAAGAGAACCGATGGTGATCGAAATATGGAATAAAAAATAAAAATTTAAATAAAACAAAAAAAAAAAAAAAAAAGAGTTTTATTTAATATATGACCTAGAGCCGGAATAAAAATAAAAACAAAAATTACATATCATAAGGTCGGAAAAATTAACAAATATATACTTAACTAACGGAGGGCACACCGAAGAACATCAATATGAAATTAATAAAATATACATACTTATAGTAACAAACCAAACAAGTTTGTCATAAGTAAAAAATAAAATAAGCAAATTAAAAATAAGCATGTGTATGGTGGGTAAAGAATAGATAACAATGGTAAGACTGTTGTAAGTTAGTGAGGTGTAATTTGAGCTCTTCATTACAAAAAAAAAAAAAAAAAAAAAAAAAAAAAAAAAGTTTTCACAGATTATGATACGATGAATAAAAAACAATTCTCGTATTACATTTACAGTGAAGATTTGTATGAATAGCTGAAATATACATCAACTGACACCACAGAAGTGGACCAAAACACAAGAACGCTGATGATGAAAGTGTAGCGGCTTTCGAAAACAGCATGTTGTTCCGTTCTGCTAGTGTTTGTCAGAATGATTTACACATTTGATCTTTGTTGTAATTTGTTCTTTAATAACTATCACATGTAATTTGCTTTACTTAAAAATTCCTAAAGAAGAGAACCGATGGTGATCGAAATATGGAATAAAAAATAAAAATTTAAATAAAACAAAAAAAAAAAGAGTTTTATTTAATATATGACCTAGAGCCGGAATAAAAATAAAAACAAAAATTACATATCATAAGGTCGGAAAAATTAACAAATATATACTTAACTAACGGAGGGCACACCGAAGAACATCAATATGAAATTAATAAAATATACATACTTATAGTAACAAACCAAACAAGTTTGTCATAAGTAAAAAATAAAATAAGCAAATTAAAAATAAGCATGTGTATGGTGGGTAAAGAATAGATAACAATGGTAAGACTGTTGTAAGTTAGTGAGGTGTAATTTGAGCTCTTCATTACAAAAAAAAAAAAAAAAAAAAAAAAAAAGTTTTCACAGATTATGATACGATGAATAAAAAACAATTCTCGTATTACATTTACAGTGAAGATTTGTATGAATAGCTGAAATATACATCAACTGACACCACAGAAGTGGACCAAAACACAAGAACGCTGATGATGAAAGTGTAGCGGCTTTCGAAAACAGCATGTTGTTCCGTTCTGCTAGTGTTTGTCAGAATGATTTACACATTTGATCTTTGTTGTAATTTGTTCTTTAATAACTATCACATGTAATTTGCTTTACTTAAAAATTCCTAAAGAAGAGAACCGATGGTGATCGAAATATGGAATAAAAAATAAAAATTTAAATAAAACAAAAAAAAAAAAGAGTTTTATTTAATATATGACCTAGAGCCGGAATAAAAATAAAAACAAAAATTACATATCATAAGGTCGGAAAAATTAACAAATATATACTTTTTTGGAAATTTTTAGCATTATTAAAGGTATGTTTAAAAAAAAATAACTAATGGAAAATAAATAAAATTTGTCTAAATAATATTAAAAAATTAATTAGTTTTACTTCTTAAGGTGAATTTGACTGAAAAAAATCAAAATTATAAACAGGGAAAGTTACATCGAATTAATTCCCACTTTTGGTATCAAAAACCCCACTGTGCCACGTGTTGGCGTCATTTTTATTTTTTATTGAATCTATATATAAACTACTTACACTACTTGTATTACATGTATCATTAGTTTGAATTCTTAATTCACTTATGGATTTTTTTCTATACACGAAAGAAAAATGATTTCTTCCTCTACAATGATTACATGTTTTGCCATATGCTGGGTATTTGCCCTTCAAATTCTTTTTTCCACAAAAATTACAGTTTATACCTTTCCGATAATTTTTTGAACTCTCTTTAACACCGTTCTTTTCACTACTTTTAGTTTTAAGGTCAATAAAATTACCTTTACATTTTTCAGATTTCTTACTAACAAATTAATGTCTGCTTCTCCACTTCGCATAGTATTTATTTGCCTATTACTCACTTCAGCCGATCTCGCCATATCGATTGCCATTTCCATTGTCAACTTTGGTGCGTCTAAGAGTTTTTTCTGCAACGCCTTGTCACTTGTTCCCAGTACAATTCTATCACGCACCATCCTATCGTCTTTATCAAAGCCGCATCGCCGCACTATTTTCTTAATATCCATTAGAAAATCATCAAAAGGTTCATCATGTGCTTGACATCGATTATGGAATACGAAACTCTCATGAACTTCATTGCACTTTGGTTTACAAAATTCTTCAAATGCATTCGTAACCTCTGTATATTTTCCTTTAGATGCCTCCGTGAGGTTAAAAGAGTCAAATAGCTCTACAACTTCCGGACCGATGGCATTTAGAAATATTGCCACTTTTACTGCTTCTGCTTTCTTGTCCAACTCAATTGCAGTAGCAAAAATTTTAAAATTTTGCTAAAAAATTCTCCAATTTTCTGCTATATTTCCACTAATTTTAAGTTCATCCACTTTTTTCACAAAATCCATATTTGTATTTTTGTTAATATACAAGTATTTAATATTTTTTGGCGGCCTTCCACGCGGTTTTAGATGTGCATAACTTGTGCTTGGTTTCGCTTTACCCATATATTGTGTGTATGTAATAAATAAAATATTTTATAACTGTTCTTTTTTTTTCACCGACTGCGCCATGTATTATTATATTTATCAATATGAAAGTAAAAAGACACTTGCGTTCAGTATGATGGTCATATATTGAATGCCAAATAGAACCACAAAAAAGAGAATAAGTAATCTTAAGATAATACAATATAAAATACATACAGGGTGATTAGTCCTAAATGATTCTTAAGATTATTACATTTCTCTACAAACAATATTTTTCTTCAAACTCAGTTCCTAGTACATTTACAAGTCTGTGAGTTTGTTTGATGGTGCTATGCTTCTTCCTGAAACCAAATTGGTGATCCGGAATACACCCAGTGCTGTTAAGTAAAGGAGTCAGTCTCAAACAGCTTTGACATGTTATATAACGTATAGGCCTGTAAGATTCCACAAATGCGTGGTCTTTTCCGGGCTTTCCGGATTATAGTTATCATCGGAACTTCTCATTCTGCCGGATAAAAAAATAAAAAAGTCGCAAGATACCATTAAAAATTAGAAGAATAATTTTATTCTATTCTGGCAACTCTAGGATCATTTTGTGACTAATTTTATTAACACCTGGGGCTTCCTTCAAGTTTATGCCAGCAATAAATTTTTAATTTTTCGATCTCCAGAATATCAAATTTTAATGGAATAGCGGCTAATGCAGCATTTATGGCAACTTGACTATATCAGTGGCTGTGTATGTAGTGAATACTTTTTTTAATGCTCAATGGGCCTTTTCACACAAGACTATTTTTTAATCTGCACAACTTTTGTTCTTTCGTATTCACAGTAGACTAATTATGCTGGCATAAAATTGTGTACGTATACAAAGCTTTGTGTGTGTTAGTATTTTCTTTGTTTATTTCGCAGAAGCTGTTTTCATAAGTGTGTATGTGTTAGTTTTGTTCTGCTTGTGCGGGGTTGAAGCTGGTTGAAAAAATTGTGCCAACCAAAAACCACTCTCTTCCCCGAAAATGCCTACAAACTGCGATTTTATGCCAGCACAATTAGTCTTGTGTGAAAAGGCCCAATGAAAAGACTTCCTTTTTCGGTATCACTTCTTGCCCAGCCTTCATTCAAATAACGCAGAGGAAGCTTACTTATTGTGGGCTTTATAAGCGGTCTGGTATCTCCTTATAGTAAATAATCTGTTTCTGGATTTGCGTGTTATTTTGGTAGGTATTGTTGTAGCGATTCGGTTTTTTAAATCCTTGGTTCAATTTTATTCTTCAATACTAAAATATATTCTTGCAATTTGAGAGATGCTTTTTGCGCGTTTTTATGAATGCTTAGAAAAGCTGCATCATCAGCGAATGTTGATATGTCAAGATTACTGGTTATTAGCTTGTCAGAGGGATATAATAAATGCAAAATTAAACCTAATATCCTGCTTCTATTGGGTGTGGTGTGCTTAAAAAGTTATTTTCTCTGATAATAAATTTCTGTTAAATAGCTTATACCCCTGGCACACATAGGATTTGTGTACTACAATAGTATTGTATACTACATGTGTGTCAAAGTAAACCACGAAACAAGCTGGTATAAAGCTGGTTTCTATACTACGTACATGAACGTGGTATAAATGTAGTATCTCACAGAACACTTCCTTTTAGCTGGTAACAAAATCAGCTGTAAATACTTTAATGTTTGGCATTTATAATTTATTCCAACAACAATACGCACACAGGTCCAAAACGCATGTAGTTTTTCTTTATTTTTTAAACACTTAATATAGTATATTTTCTATTTATTCTGCTATACATAATTAATGCATAACGTAAGCAAATTTTTTTCCCGCATATAATTCAAAATTTTGTTATTATTTATACAATAGTCAACAGTTTCTCGTTCCTTATTTGTAAACATATGATCGAACATAAAAAAACATAGTATAGATACCACAAGTCTGTCAGCCATAAGTAGTATAGAAAACCGTAGTATACGTATGTAAACCATATGTCTGTCAGGGTTATCACGAATAGCTTGTGAGTGTTTGCGGGTAACTTCTGGTTCAACTTATTTTAAACCTTCACGCCAAATTTTATCAAAGGTCAGGGAAAAGTTAATAAAAATACCTGAACAATATTTTTCTTCAAACTCAGTTCCTAGTACATTTACAAGTCTGTGAGTTTGTTTGATGGTGCTTTGCTTCTTCCTGAAACCAAATTGGTGATCCGGAATACACCCAGTGTGTTCCGGTGTAAAGTCGAGATACCATTAAAAATTAGAAGGATAATTTTATTCTATTCTGGCAACTCTAGTATCATTTTGTTACTAATTTTATTAACACCTGGGGCTTCCTTCAAGTTTATGCCAGCAATAAATTTTTAATTTTTCGATCTCCAGAATATCAAATTTTAATGGAATAGCGGCTAACGCAGCATTTATGGCAACTTGACTATATCAGCGGCTGTGTATGTAGTGAATGCTTTTTTTAATGCTCAATGAAAAGACTTCCTTTTTCGGTATCACTTCTTGCCCAGCCTTCATTCAAATAATGCAGAGGAAGCTTACTTATTGTGGGCTTTATAAGCGGTCTGCTATCTCCTTATAGTAAATAATCTGTTTCTGGATTTGCGTGTTATTTTCGTAGGTATTGTTGTAGCGATTCGATTTTTTATATTCTTGAAGGGTTTTCAGCTGTTGTACATTCATTTAGCCTCGTTTCCAGTTGATGTGATCTGTATCGTTGCCATTCTCTTCTTGATCTTCTTTTTTAACCTAGAAGCCTTTCCACGTCTAGGGAGTAAACTCGGTTATACCTCACATGTCAATGGGTGGAAGAAGCATGCAGAGCAGCCTGCTTAAGATTTTCCTCAAACTTTCTAATAGTCATCTGTACCGCCGGGGTTCTTAACATCATATTCACCGTACAATTCGCACTGAGATATTTGCTGTATTTTAACCAGTTAATACGCGTGGTTGCTATGCATTGATGCATTTTCATTTGAGTATATGGTTACTATAGTGGGTTAGTAGTCTGAAGATAAATCTAAAGAAAGCTCTACTTGAATCATTTTTATGGGCGCGCCCTTCACTACTCCAAAATCAATAACATCAGAAATTTTTTTTCGATTTGTTGGCCACTATGCTAGCTGTCCTCTGGAAATTACATTTAAACCCATTTTAGATATAATATCAAGGAAAGCATGACCTTTGGGAGTGATTAATCGCCTAGAACGTATGTTCAGAATTATAGTCGAAAGATGCCAGAAAATAAATTGTGTCCAATATATTAATAGAACAATCTCTGTAGTTGGCGGTGTGGTTGCCCCTACAGTTGCTGCATTTTTGTTGAGTTATTTTTGGGCTTGTCGCATTTTGCAACATCGTGAAGCTCTCCAACACAACGCAAACAGTAGATAACATACAGTATGTTTTGATACGCCAGTATTCCTGGCAGTTGGCGTATGGGATGGGTCCAGCCCTTTTATGTGGATTCTTTGCGGTAACTTTTCTGTGCATCAAGTATTTCAAGCTATGAATAGGGTGCGTTTCGTTCTTTTTTTAGATTTATGTCGTTCGGATTTCACATTTTATCGGTACCACATAAAAAAAATCTCTCCATACATTTTAATTACTTCTCTTTAACCAAGTTATTTGAATATTGCTCTCTCAAGTAAATTGCAGGCAGCTTACATGATTTCCGTCTCGTATAGCTTTTAGTCTGGAGTATAAGGAATCTGTTGTGAAAAATTGGCTTGCTTATCTTTAGCAATCTTTGCGGCAGAAGCGACTTTCGAAAACTTTGGCTTTTTAATTTCATTCCTGGCTATTGACATTGTCTTTTTTCGTAGTTATGTTGGAATGTATGGCCGAACTGACCAAAGCACTCACCGAAGCAATTAAGTTTTCAGACTCAGAACATGAAGTATTTCTCTTTTGGTTAATAACCAACTCTGGTCAATTTTATTATTTGTATTCGTTTGGATGTTAGCTCTTTTTTCTTCTGCAGTCAATGCGTTATATAAGTTGGTGCCATTTGCACTTAGTTCGTATTTGTTGGTTTCATTACTCATTAGAGTATATTTATCAAGGAACTGCAACGAGTACCCGTTTTTATGATTTTATTTTCTCGACTTAAAACGAGTTGGGGTGTAGTTAATACAGAATATTGTTTTTGTATCTGCTCGCCACACTCGGAAGAATTTGTGTTTCTACATACGAGCCTGTAAAAAACACAATGAAAATTATACTTGTTGTCTGTTTAGTATTAATTCGTAAATATTTTTTTCAACATTCGCCAATGGTATTCGTACTTCTGATAACAAACAAATTCTTGTGTAGGAATTTGAAGACACACAATTACGTTATTAACTAGAGTTATAGTTCTCATAGTGCATAAGTATATACTCTCAGCTTTCGTCAAACCTATTTAACCTAAAAAAGTGTTGCCAGAAGATTTAAGAAAAAAGTAAATGATCTTTTATTTAATTTAATATGTTATAATGAAATAATATGTACTGGAGTATAGGGAATTTGTTGTGAAAAATTGGCTTGCTTATCTTTAGCAATCTTTGCGGCAGAAGCGACTTTCGAAAACTTTGGCTTTTTAATATCATCCCTGGCTATTGACATTGTCTTTTTTCGTAGTTATGTTAGAATGTATGGCCGAACTGGCCAAAGCACTCACCGAAGCAATTAAGTTTTCAGACTCAGAACATGAAGTATTTCTCTTTTGGTTAATAACCAATTTTGTTATTTGTTTTTTGTATTCGTATTCGTTTGGATGTTAGCTCTTTTTTCTTCTGCAGTCAATGCGATATATAAGTTGGTGCCATTTGCACTTAGTTCGAATTTGTTGGTTTCATTACTCATTAGAGTATACTTATCAGGGAACTGCAACGAGTACCCGTTTTTATGATTTTATATTCTCGACTTAAAACGAGTTGGGGTGTAGTTAATACAGAATATTGTTTTTGTATCTGCTCGCCACACTCGGAAGAATTTGTGTTTCTACATACGAGCCTGTAAAAAACACAATGAAAATTATACTTGTTGTCTGTTTAGTATTAATTCGTAAATATTTTTTTCAACATTCGCCAATGGTATTCGTACTTCTGATAACAAACAAATTCTTGTGTAGGAATTTGAAGACACACAATTACGTTATTAACTAGAGTTATAGTTCTCATAGTGCATAAGTATATACTCTCAGCTTTCGTCAAACGTATTTAACCTAAAAAAGTGTTGCCAGAAGATTTAAGAAAAAAGTAAATGATCTTTTATTTAATTTAATATGTTATAATGAAATAATATGTACTTAAAACTTATTATAAGAAAAAAATTTTAATTAAATATATTAAGAATTCGACAGGCTTATGAATTTAAAAGGGGCAGATTTTTATGAAATGGTTAAACCACAATTTGATTTATAAGTTTTTGGATTTAGCTACTAATTTTTTTTAGATTTTGCAAATTTTCCTACATTTATCCCGATATTTAAAAATTCCATAAACTTTTGGTTTATAATAAATAATAAAACAGCCAATAAATCATCACAACGCCTAAAATTGTCAAACCTATGACAAATCATCAAATCTGGCAGTCGCGGCTGCAATGAATGCATATATATACCAAATCAATATGCCGTGAATGTGTTGTTACAAGCTGCTCGCAATACCAAAGAGGTGCATTTAAATACAAAGAAGTTACCAAGTATGAAAATAGAAAAAACACGAGACTTTGTTCTGAGTGGTTGCGATATTGTTTTTACTTTTTTCTGCGCTCTTCTTCTGTAATCAACACGGGTACAAGTTTAAAAAAATAGTGTGTATATTTTCATGCATGAAGCTCGCTCCGTATGAAGATCGACCGATAATGTTTCGAGCTCTTGTAAATATTTACTTAAAATACAACGACATTCGCGAAGACTAAATTTACAAAGGAAAAATAAATGCCTTTATTATTTTTTATGGTACATAGGTAACTGTTTCTACCTATTACGAGTTTTTTAATGTTATTATAAACAATAAATATTGCGAGCTGCAACGTCTGTTCACTTCAAGAGTGTTAGAGCGAATCGAATAGGGATATTTGTAGATATTCAGAAACTGAATAAAGCCACGGCGAAACATAAATATCCACTGCCACTAAGACACGATCTTTTGGATGTCTTAGTTTGTTTTCAAATTATATCTGAAGAACGGATATATGCATGAAGATTCATCATCAAATAGACGTCTTTTCCAACTCACCTAGGACAATATGAAGTTCTAAGGATCAGATTTGGCTTGACAAATGCACCATTCGCATTACAGAGATTTATAAACAAGGCTTTTGAAGACATGGTCAGGGAAAACGAAGTTATAGTATATGATATAAAGGTCTACAAGGACGAGCTAATGACAATTCAGAAATTTCCACCACCGTCAAATGTTCAAGATGTACAGAGTTTTCTAGGGATTGCAGGAAACCCTGATCACGATGATCTTGAAATCAAAACACAAAAAACTAACAGAGTGTTGAGATGCAATAATAGACAGGTGATAATTATGACCATATGGCATATGACAAACAATCTATTAGAATTATTTAAAAAGGATAACGGTAACAATATTTTCATAAAGGAACAATTAGAAACATTATTAAAATACAAAATACACAATTTAAAAGAAGAAATAATAGATATCCAATACGCCATACATTCGCCGAAAGTAGGTGTATTAGATTCATTTATTCTAACATCTGATGAAATATATATTGTAAAAGTTATTAATGAAGTTTTCATACCAGTTGTAAATCTAGAGCAGACATCTGAAATAGCATCCATCATAACTCAATTGTTTATATTTTAAGTATCCCTATGACAAACGTAAATGTATGTAATAAAATTGCAGTAAGAACTATAAAAGCTGGAAAATACATAAAGAAAATAATGTGTAAAAATATTCTTATATATAACAATGTAATGTATAGTATGAAAAATTAGTTACAATATTACTCTATGCAACATATATAATCCTAATTAACTTTCTCCGCTTGGCCGTTTGTAGCGGGGTGCCCTACTGGCGTTGTGATTTGTTTAATTCCATTTAATTGGAAAAATTTATTAAATTTGTTTGAAACAAATGCAGTCCCATTGTCTGAAACTACATCCCCCGGGGGCACGGATTATACATCTTGTCTTGGTGTTGTGCTTCCTGGGGTATATGGTTATCAGGTTTCCGGACCTTTTTGCATGCAAGTAAATTAAAGGGAAAAGTGGGTTCGCTCACTCGTCCGCATAGGTAACATGGTCGTTCCAGACCTTGACCTTTAGCCAGTTACCCATAAAACTTCTACCCAATCCCTGAAATAACAGGGTAACGGGCGTGCATATAAGGTACTAGCTTTGCCTATGCTTGTCTGGGTAGAGGTGCTACCGATACCTCAGGTTTGCACGGGACCTAAAATCGGAAGTGTTTTTAACACAAGGCCGACCAGAGATCCTATCTGGTACCACAGGAACCAAAAGCTTCTAGGACTTGTCCTAGACTGGTTATTTGTGAGGCCCCTTCGGGGATCACGTGGTGATTGTGGTTAAAATCCAAAGATACGTGGGAATAGTTATGGGTCGGATGAGTGTGTCTTCAATATGATGCTATTGACCGGTTGTAGATGCTCTCTTCAGGCCATATATCTCTATGTGCTGTTGCTATTCGACAGAGATGCCCTGGTGGTTACGGTTGGTGAGGGGGTACTGACGTAAATCTTTGACACATATGTCTGAAACTACATATTTTGGAAGTCAAAATCGAGCGAAATTTTCGCGTAGCACCGATATAACCCCATCATCATTATGGATCCTAGACACAAATTTCATAGTACCTAACCCAAGAAATTAATTCTTGTTGGTGTGGATTTGAACGCGTCCTGAAACAAGCGTCACAAGATCTATCTATTTCTTACAAATCCTTCCTTTGTCCAGGCCTTCAACAGCATTCAAGAGCCCATGTGAGTAGCAATTTACCAATTCCTTTGTCAATTTATACTGCACAATCGCCCCAAAACACGTAATTTTCCTCTTCCGGCAGGTTATTATTCCTCAAAAATTAGGGTAATAGATCGGAATCGGTACATTTTTTCTTCCACCCCAAATTAATAAAACATCTCACCTTTTGCAACAATGGATCTTTCGCATTCTCCTCAACAAACACTTCAAAGTTTAAAAATGTCACCTCATCAACAAAAATTTCATAAGTGATTTAAATAAATATTGTTGGGAAATTCTTCCAAAATGAAATTCTTCCTTTTAGGATATCTGGTAAACATCATACTGATACCCAGACAGTGTTAACGCAATGCGTTGCAATCGACTCGAAGCCATTAAAGGAATCCCCTTTTTAGGACTAAATATGTGGTAAAACGCCGTGCATAGTTGAAATTTTTCACCGCGGACAAGATAGCAACCACCTAGCGGGCTAACTGAGAATATTGCCTTTTAATATCTGTCAAAGATCTAGAGGCAAATTCTATTGGCCTTTCTATACCTTTTTCATATTTCTGGGCTGCCATCAACAGTCAACCGTGTACTAAATGTTTCGTTAAAATGAGCAAAACAATTGTTGGCTAGCAATAAAGATCTTTGCAGCTCAACAGCTGAAGAACAGTATCTTTCGAAATGAATTTCGTATTTGCGCTTAGCACATTGTATAATGGATGCAACTAAATTGCAATAACCGGTACAAAATATCTGTGAAAATTTGCAGCACCCAAAAAAGCTCTTTCAAATTCGTAGGGTTTGGAATATTCTTTACTCCGGATTCATACAGTAGATCAATAAAGTTTAGGCACGCAATAATTTTAAAGAAGCAATAATATTATTTCTTCTTTACTTAAAAAAATTATTTTGATATCGTTTATAAGTTGACTGTTTTATTGGCCAATCAATGCAAAAAATATTTGATTTTTTATTATTTCTGAGATTAATTGTTTCGCTTGCTGTTTTGTAGCATTATAAAATTTGAAACGCTCCGCAAAACCGAATGTAGCGGTCTTAAAAAGTCTCACAAAAAGAACTCAAGAACATGACTTTTTTCTTTGCCTCTTCCTTTATATCATTGCCAATTGATTAAGTTGATTTTCATACACAGAACAACCGTTTTGGATGTGCTAAAGAAAGGGTGCTTTACGCAGGATTGCTTTGGCCATTGCTTTCAACAATTTTTGCTAGTTTATCCTTGTCGCCACTGCAATAAACTCAACAGTTTTTGTTTCTTTAAAAATAATTTATTTTATATAAATGTACACTTCTTTTTCAAGGTAGACAAGTTTGTTGCCTTGCAAAATTGTTTGACGACTGATCTTTTTTAAGTACAATTGCATTTTCGCACAACCAGTACTATAAATAAATATATATATATATATATATATATATATATATATATATATATATATATATATATATATATATATATATATATATATATATATATAGATTTGTCGCTTTTATGTTTAACGGAATTATTCATCCATATTCCAATTGTCGTCGTCAACATCGCCGTCATTTTAGTGTCAACATCACTTTTCAATAACAATTTTGAAATCTATAACAAAATGACGATGACATTGACTATCTATCGCTTATGTTAACATATCAAACACACATCTCTAAATATTTGAGAAAGTTATGTATATGTGCCCCGATTAAGGTTTACAACACTTAATTTATTTTTTGATTATGTTGTTGTTTATGGCACAGAGTATTATTTGTAGTACATATTTCGGTAAAAATACATACCTGCATGCCAAAAACTGTTTAAAAAAAGATTAAAGAAGCGTACATTTTGTTAGAAATAAATAAAAGAAAAACCAAAAAAAAAGCACCCACAAATGGCACGTATCCCGAAAAGAATTCGAGTAGAAGTATGTATAATTTTTATAAAATCTTAATTACAATAATAGTTTATAAAAATTTTCCGCATAAACATGGATTGTTTTCTTGTTTTTGATACACTTTCTAAAAACTAACTATTTGATATTCTTTAATATTGATAATTGGCTGTCCCAAGCCATTTAAAATTGTTCAGTAAAGTGATGCCATTTGTCCTTGAACTGTATTTTGTTATATACAAATGGCAGCTTGCCTCGGGCAATATCTGGTTTAATTTTCATCAGCTCAACCGGCTTTGCCATTTGTTTTATATTTGTAATTTTGCTAAGAAATATTTATTTTATTATTTTATTTTATTATTTTATATTTATTTCTTTAATTTTTATTTTTTACAGTTCTGTATATTGTGCAAAATCAATTATTCGGTCACTATCACGTATTTTTATTTACCATACTGTAATGCAATTTTATATTTATCAAGTTTCTTTAATTTCCTTTTTCTTCATATATACATTTGTCGCTCTTAAATATCGTACATTTGTTCTTTATTGTATTAACATACTTCTTTCTTAAAAAACATAACCGTTCGTAAATTTTTTGTAGATTGCAACTATGTATGTATGAAAATTCATTTGTATTAAAAAATAAATCATTCTCATTATAACTACAAGAACGACAACAGCATCAATGCATTCTATTTTTTATCGTGGATTTTATATATATATATATATATATATATATATATATATATATATATATATATATATATATATATATATATATATATATATATATATATATATATATATATATATATATATATATTGTTACGAATTTGGATTGAATAGTCCTATTGTAATTGCTCTAGAATATACTGAATTGTTGTTATTTTTAATTATTGAATTATTGATTCTTATTACTGAAAAAGTGTATTAAGTGCTTACTATTGCTTTTGAGCATAGTAAAGTGGTATTTAATTCAATAAAGTAGAAACTGTTGAGTATTAAAAATCTAAATATTGTGCGTTTAATTTAATTGCAATAAAAGAATCCACGGAAAGCGTTTTTAAAAAGGTAAAAACGTAACAATATATATATATATATATATATATATATATATATATATATATATATATATATATATATATATGTAGTTGCTTCTCCTCCCCTCAAAAGTACTGGCATATAACTGCTCTCATCAAGTTGAGTCACTGAAGTATCTTTACATATGGTGAAATTTCCAATTTTAAAGCAGTCTGCAGCTATCCCATAGATCGCCTTGTGATTAATCAGCACCCTGTTGTGCTCAATATCGACTTGTCTGTTGCTGTAGGTAGCAGCTTTGGTAATGAGAACATTGTATTGCATACGGCCCACCTTAGGCATCGACAGAACGTATAACAATGTTGAGACATTGCAGTAAATTGACGGTGTGCCAAACTCAAATTTAGAAAATTTGTCTAAAATGGTTATAAATTTTTCGCCATGAATTTCAAGGATGTCCATATGAATGATTTCACCGGGATATGAAAGAACTGGAGTGAGTTGAATCTCTGGTTTTTGAGGATGCCTGTCATATTTATTCAACTTACATACCTCGCATTCCGCCACATATTTGTTTACTAAACTAGTCATTCTAAGGAAATAGTACTTCTCCAGAATTTGCTGCTTATTTTCTTTATAATTCCTATGAGACCTATTATGTTCTTCCATAATAATGGTCAGAACCCTTTTTTCATTGCAGACGTCCTGAACCATTTTCTGTGTTACGCGAATTTTGTAATGGCTAAAATTTTCGACATAAACTTATTTAATAGACCTAACAAATTTACAGGTATCTTAATGCCGTTAACTATTGTTGCATGTAGCTTTTCCTTTAAATGCTTTATAAGTTCCTGTTTTGTGAGATTCTGTGTTCCTATATAGTATCTGTAAACCCAGGGTGTGGTTTTTCCAGAATATCTAGTCCCTTAGTAAAAATTTATTGATTTTTAAAGGCATTGATCGGAGCTTCAACATGAGGTATTAAATCCGAGTTATCCTGATCCGCACTATGACAAGTTGTAGCGCAGGATTCTTGTCCCTCGCTTGCTGTTATAGTGGCTTCCTCGCTATTATCGTCGCTCCCTTCACCCTCACTCGCTGTTTCCGTATCTAATGTTAAAACATTGATTTGTGCAGGAATTCGAGACAATGCATCTGCAACTAGATTTGACCGTCCTGGTGTATAAATGAGCTCATAATTATATTCTTCTATCCATCGCTTGAGCTTGGCATTGTAGTTTCTATTGCTCAGTGCAAAGGTAAGTGGTTGATGATCCGTAAAAATCCTATTTTTTGCTCCATATAAATACATATATTCTCAAGTTGTCAAGTGCCCACACTATTGCAAGCATTTCCTTTTCATTAGTAGCGTAATTTTCTTCCGCTCTCGTTAAAGAGCAGTACAGCTCCAATGGGTTCATTGGAAGCGTCTGTCGTTAAGTTAAATGGTTTTTCGAAATCCGGAAATGAGAGAACTTCTGAAGACGATAGTATTTCCTTCAGGGTATTAACGGCTTTGAAGGCTTCTTCGGTCATCTGTATCAGAACTTTCCTTGACTGACTCGCCTTTACGTGTGGGTTTTCTCCACGTGTAAAGTTGGTTAATGGCTTTGCAATTTTCGCATAGTCCTGTATAAATTTCTTATAATATGAAGTCATACCCAAAAATTGCTTAAGGTCCTTTAAAGTTTCTGGGGGTGGCATCTGTCTGATGGCATCTATTATTTTTTGGTCGGCTTTAGTGCCATCCGGGGTTATGATATACCCTAAGAATTCCACTTGTGTTTCCATAAAATGTGTTTTTTCCAAATTAGCTTTGAAGTTTGCTTTTATTAATGCTTCGAAAACTGTTTCAACATTTTCTTCAGAATCGCCAAAAACTATAATATCGTCGATGTACACATAGCAAATTTTACCAATATGGCTCTTGAGGACATCATCTATGGCCGTTTGAAAAATGACTGGAGCATTTTTCAGCCCAAATGGTAAACGCAAGAACTCATATTTTCCATTCATGGTTGAAAAAGCAGTTTTTGGTATGTCGGTATCCTTCATTGCGATTTGGTGAAAGTCTGAAGTTAAATCGGGAACGGTAAAATACTTAGCCTTTCCTAAGCTAGCTAGAGTAGCCGTAATATCAGGAATTGGGTACGTATCTGGTATAGTTACAGAGTTAATTCGCTTGTAATCAATAAACATCCTATATTGTGCTTCTCCGTTTGGTTTTGGTTTCTTAGGAACCACCCAAATTGGTGAGTTATAGGGACTTCGCGAAGGACGAATAATACCTTCATCGAGGAGTTCTTTTATTTGATTCTCGACTGCCTGTCGCATGTTTACAGGGTAAGGGTAACTTTTAGTGTACACGAAGTCGTCGTCAAAGGTTTTTATTTCAGTTTTTATTGCAGTATCAACCGCTTCTCTTGCATTTACGGGACCAAATAATGGCTCGAATTTTGTTATTCTACTAATTTTAACTCGCTGTGGCTTTGAAAGATTTTCATTTATTGTAAAATTTACTGTTTCCGATGATTTCATTTCTAAAGGAAGTGTGATATTATTCCCTAAAATTAATACATTATTCCTTCGACCTACAATTGCCTGGATTTTCTTAAGTGTATCGTCTCCTATTTTCCTGAGATTTTACCTTCTATAATTACTTTTTCACATAGCGAAGATACATAAAATGGTTTATTAACTGGTTCTGGAGTTTTTATTAGAAATTTTTGTTGGCCCCAGTGTCCACGAGAAATTTTCGTTTTTGTCCTTTGGCTGTTGTATATTTTAAATATGGAACGCCAGAGAGGCCCCTTCCCTAAAATTTCCAGAGAGATCGTTATGGTTGAAGGTTTCATGGGTTGGTTCCATTTCTGCATCTTGCTGTAAATCATTTACGTCATCAATTTCCTCTGGAAAATCTAAATTACAGAATCGCTGTTGTTTTTTGGGCTGTTGATAACCCCTTTGTGAAATGTTACCCGTATTAGACTTCCGTTTGAATGGACTATTATTGCCTTGATTCATGTAATTTACCCTTTGTGTTTGGATTGAAGAGTCTAGTTCCATTCTTTCCATCGGCTTTGGAGGAAGTTGAGGCAACCGTCTCTGAAAGTTATTTATATATGATATATATATATATATATATATATATATATATATATATATATATATATATATATATTTATATATATAAATTATATATATATATATATATATATATATATATATATATATGTATATATAAATATATATATATATATATATATATATATATATATATATATATATATATATACATATATATATATATATATATATATATATATATATATATATATATATATATATATATGTATATATATAAATATATATATATGTATGTATATATAAATATATATATATATATATATATATATATATATATTTATATATATATATATATATATATATATATATATATATATATATTTATATATATATATATATATATATATATATATATATATATATATATACGTTATATATATATATATATATATATATATATATATATATATATATATACGTTATATATATATATATATATATATGTATATATATATATATATATATATATATATATATATATATATATATATATATATATGTGTGTGTGTGTGTGTGTGTGTGTGTGTGTGTGTGTGTGTGTGTGTGTGTGTGTGTGTGTGTGTGTGTGTGTGTGTAGGAAATATTATTAAAACACTTGATTCCTTTGTTTTTACCCTTTCATAGCGTTAAGTGTTATTTATTTAAGACATGTTTAAATTCATTTTTTTAAACGACATAGAACCAAAAAAAAATGAAAATTAAATAAATTTATAGAAATGCATAGAATTCTCGCAAAGACAAGGATGGAATACAAGAACGTGCAAAGCAAATCTCTCCAAGATCTTTCCTTTAACATCGAAGACGAAGATGGAGTGAAAAGAAATATACGCGCTCTGGATAAGTACTGGGCACCGCACTCAATATTTTCGAACTACACTAGTTTGGTTGTATCTGGAGGGCATTACAAAACCGGCATTGCGTTACAGGAATGGCAATACGAAGCGGAGACTTTCATTTAAAAAAAAAAAAGTTCTGTTAAATTAGATTTATTTAATTAAAGGTTTATAATACAAAAAGAATTAATATCTGTCCGTAACAGTCTGCTAATAATTCACAACTTTCAACTTTATACAATCCAAGCAACGGTTTTCTACTAATTCACAACTTTCAACTGTTATACAATCCGAGCAACGTTTTTCTACTAAATCACAATTTTCACCTTTTATACAATTCAAGCAACTTTTTTCTACTAAATCACAACTTTCAACTTTTATACAATTCAAGCAACGTTTTTCTACTAATGGCTTCTTTTTAAAACTTTCTTAAGACTGCCTGTTCGTTGTTCGTTCCTTTTTTACGTCCGTGTTGTATCATTTGGTATGTCACTGTTTTATCATTTGGTATGTCAGTGTTGCATTTGAGATATCTGACCGTTACAAGCTGTGTTCCCACATTCGGCCATCCGACTAATCATCCGCCTCGGATGAGCAATCACCTTCATCATCAACTTCCGCATAATGCCATAATTTCGTGTGATCATTGCTTGTGGTTGTAGAATTCGGACCCTCGAAAGATGATGTTTTTCGGACTTCATATCGTCCATTCCTCTTCGCCTTCGTAATTTCATATGGACCAAGATATTCGTTGGCCAATTTTCTACCGGCAACAAACTGCGTTCTTTTTATAGCTACCAAATCTCCCACTTTATAACCCACGTTTTGCTTTCTTTTTCGGTCGAAATTATTCTTGTATTCGGCTTGCACTTTCGTTATTTGCTGCTTTGCCTCAACTCTAAGTCCATCGCGTTCTTTTTCAAATTCGTTGACTAGCTCTTTTATTAAAAGAGCTTGCACGACATTCCTGTCATTATAATTCTTCATTTTGACGCCAAATAACACTTCAAATGGTGATCGTCCTACAGACCTGTGATAGTTAATTGTTTGTGGTACTCTGCCTACGTGTTTAAACCATTGTTGCGGCTTTTCAGACGAAGGCTTTGAAATCACTGCCAATATTGTTCTGTTTACCCGTTCTATTTGCCCGTTGCCTCTTGGTACACCCGCTGTTACTTTAATATGTTCTATATGGTTACTTTTGCAAAAATCTTCAAATATGGTTGACATGAATGCTCGCCCTCTGTCGCTTATTATGCGTTGTGGGTCTCCAAATATTGTTCTCCAAAATTCGAGCTTAAATATGACTTCGTCTAACCGGTACTCTTTGTTGGGAATAGCCACATGAACTTACTAAAACCGTCTACAATAGCGAAAATATGTTTATACATCTTAGGTGTAGCATCCATAGGTCCTAAATGGTTAATCTGAACTGTGGATAGCGGCTGATCTCTTTTGTCGATACATTGTAAGAACCCTTCGAGCTTCCCTTGCTTTTTGTTAAACAGGATACACTTTATGCAATTTTGTATCACTTTGTTCACTTTATTTTCTAAGTGTTGGATAAAATAATGCTGTTTTATTTGATGTATCGTTTTGACTGTACCGAAATTACCGTTTTCATGTGCCTTAGTTATAATTTCTTTTTCCATAAGACGTGGAACTACAAAAACTTCGTGACCGTCTACTTCTTTACAAAGAACACCACCGATCAGCTTGTAATTATCATAAGGGCGGATACGTGAGATCTCGATAATTGTTTTTAAATTATCATCGGTATTTTGTACTTTTCCTAAATGACATTTTAGTTCAGATTCCACACTAACAATGTTTATTAAATATCTGCTTAGTGCATCGACATGCTTCATGCTCTCGCCTCTTCGGTGCTTTAAATTGTAATCAAAATCTTGCATATACATTACATATGTGGATATAGACGGCAATAAATCGTCCTTTCTATATGTTTGTTGAAACGCTAAACAGTCTGTAATGAGGTAAAATTTTACTGATAAAAGATAGTGGCATAATTTCTTCATCGCGAGATAAACAGCTTTTATTTCTAGGTGGAAACTGTGTAGTTTTACATCGGAGTCTGAAGTCTTCTTACTATAAACATAAACTGGATGCTACTGTTCATCAAATTGTTGCAATAAAATAGCACCAAACCCCAATTTTGATGCATCTGTATGTAATTCTGTTTTAGCTTTTGCTGAGAAAATTTTCAGCACCGGTTGACTTGTCAATATTTTTTTTTAAAGAGAAGTTACACTCAGGTAATTAATACCTACTACTTAAATTAAGGTGTTACTTCTTTTGTGAAAGGGATAGGGTAGAGAGGACAGGTGGTGAAATTAGAATACAGAGATAGAGAGAGAGGTTTTAATAATCTGTGTTACAACTCAGCTCAGCTATTCCGCGTTGTTTTATTTATTATTATTATACTTTTTTTTATAGCAGAGTTGTAGCGTCTCCGATGTTAAATAGACGCATTTTTTTAGTATTGCCATTTTATTAGTTGTTTTACTTCGCCGACTGTTCTTGCTAACAATACCGACGAAGGAGGGCGCTCTTGATACAGTAAACATTAGCAGAGTGTGAAATTGCTGTTACTGTTAAAGTGACCAGTGTTATGCCTTCATCACTTAAAACAGTCCAACAACAATTAACACAACTCCACACTAAGTAGATCACAAAAAAAACTTATGATGTTAATTTTTTTTTATGGCTTGTCTTGAACAGGATACGAACCCGGTTTGTTGGTCATAAATTGCTTTGTAGTCAACGCGCTTCAGCTACTTCAGCCAACAGCACCAACTTGTCAATATGTGTTTCAATGTTTTCATTGCTTCTATCGCCTGCTGATTCATTGAAAACACTTCTTTTTTTCTTAAAAGGTTTGTTAGCGGTCTAGCAACAAGCCCGTAAGTCCGAGAAACAATTGGATACCTTTTATATCCTTGGGCATAGGAAAATTATTTACTGCTTTAAGTTTTTCTTTGTTTGGGCTAATAGAACCATTTCCAATAATTAGGCCCAAAAATTCAACACGGTTTTGCAAAAATTTGCATTTTTTCCAATTAATTATTAAATTATTGTGTGATCCCACATAAAAAACTCTTTCTAAATTTTTCATACCTGACTCACTATCCTTGGAGTACACTATAATGTCATCCATATATATTTGTATAATACCTTCATTTACCAGATCTCGAAATATTGCGTGGATGAATCGTATGAAAACGGCTGGAGAATTAGAAAATCCAAAAGTTGCAAAATTAAACTCGAAAATTCCTCGTTTGGTAACAAAAGCAGTATATTTCTTGCTATTTTCTTCAATTGGTACATGTAAAAATGCATTTTTTATATCCAATACGCTAAAACCCATTGCTCCAGCTAAACTATCAATTAAATCTTCCATATTCGGCATTGGAAATCGATCTTTAAAACAAATTTTGTTGAGTCTTCTGTAATCGACGCATATTCTTTGAGAGCCGTCTTTTTTATCGGCTAACACCACTCGGCTGCAGTATTAGGAAGTTGATTTTCGAATTATACCACTTTTCAACCATTCTTCTACCTGCTCATCGACTATATTTTGTTCATTTTGTGATAACCGACTGGGAGATGAATATATTGGGCCTTTTTTTCTAGTAATATTTGCATTGTGATGGGACTTATCGCGTTATGTACTGGCGTAAAATTGCTTTTAAGTTTTTAAATTTTTTTATATACTCAGGTGGCGCAACAATTTCAGATTCTTTATATACATCTATGTTCATAATATTTTGTACCTCCTTATTTTCTGTATTTTCTATTATAGAGTGAAACTTGTAGCCATTTTTGTCAGACGAGTATCGAATTTTGCTTAAAACGTCATAACCAATTATAATATTATAATCAACTGAATTATCTGGTAATATTACAAGATTGTGTTCAATACGAAGTCCATGAAATACCGAATTCACTGTAAAAATACCCTTAGGGACTGTTACCGCGTAACCGAAACCAGTAATTTCCTTCGTATAGTCTTCAATGTCCACCTAAAAATATTTTCGAACCATGCTTTCTTTAATTACCGAAATTTCTGCACCACTGTCAATAAAACACTCAAGCTTTTTATTGTTTATTACTATATTTCGTAATTGTGCATTATATATCATACAATTTACTGTCTTTATTGCTCTACAGTCTCTTGATATATGACCACTTTTGTTACACTTAAAACATTTAGGTGTATCGGATGTACACTCACTACGCTTATGATCCGGAGATCCACAGTTAAAGCAGTGGAAAATTTTGACATTGTGTTTATTGTTGTTATTGTTTACAGTTTTATTTTGATTTTTATATGTAGCTTCAGTTCTGTGTCTGTAAACTCTTTCATAAATTTCAAATTGTTCTCTAAGTTCTTTATAATCCCGAGCACTGTACAGTCCTATTTTCCACTCAGCACTTCCTTTAATACCATCGACGATGTACCGTATTATTGACCGGTCATCAACTGTTCCGAGTGAACCGATTCGACGCATGTGTAACACGTATTCGTTAAAATTTTCGTCGTTTTTTTTTTTACGTTCACGTAGCTGTGAATGAATTTCCGCACTTGTATATTCTTTATGAAATTCATCCAGCAAAAGTGCTTTTAAAGTAGCATAATTACTAACCGAAACCGATTGTAAAAACAAATCTGCGCATTTTCTCATTTTGTTTCTAGCAAAAACAAATTTTTGTACCTCTGACCAACCGTATGCCAGAGCATATTCTTCAAAATTTTTTATCCACATATTTATTGTCATTCCCGATTTACCTTCAAATACAGGGATAGTTTTTTTAATATTATCAACCGATATTATATTAGACGACATTTCATTTTTTTCAGTCATTCCAGCACTTTCTCTTAAAACTTCACTTTTAAATATTTCGTCGTTATCGTTTTCGTTTTGATTAACTAGTTGCAACTGATTTTTCTCTCGTACGTCGCCTGTTTTTCTTTCTTTGTTTTGCACCCTTGTGTTGGTTTTTTTCTTTTGTATTTATTGGGGGTTTTCAGACAAGACTAATTTTTATTCCGCACAACTTTTGTTCTTTCGTATTCACACTAGATTAATTATGCTGGCATAAAATTGTGTACGTATACAAAGCTTTGTGTGTGTTAGTATTTTCTTTGTATATTTCGCAGAAGCTGTTTTCATAAGTGTGTATGTGTTAGTTTTGTTCTGCTTGTGCGGGGTTGAAGCTGGATGAAAAAATTGTGTCAACCAAAAACCACTCTCTTCCCCGAAAATGCCTACAAACTGCGATTTTATGCCAGCATAATTAGTCTTGTGTGAAAAGGACCATTGTTTCACACTTTTTATTTTTACTTGATCTTGGTTGCACTCCTTTTATGTTTTCATTTTCCATAGCACACTCACGCAAAACTTATTATTGTTCTCTTGCTTGCTTATGTTTTTCTCTTATTTAAGTTTCTTCTCATATTCTTGACTTCAACTTAACAGTACGTGATTTATGGCTTATGGAATGTATCAACCGTTATTATTTGCATTTACAACAAAAAATTTTTTTTCCATAAGTATATACAGTTTGAAGTTTGTATAATATTTGCCAATACGTATGTATGTATACAGGTATTCTTATAGAATTTAAAACACTTACATATATTTATTTAAATTTTAAGACATTTAGGTTATGTACATATGGATGTATGTACGTGTTCGTTTTGGCCTTCGGTTGAGCCCCCAAATGTAGGAAATATTATTAAAACACTTGATTCCTTTGTTTTTACGCTTTCATAGCGTTAAGTGTTATTTATTTAAGAAATGTTTAAATTCATTAAAAAAAAAGTTTTGTTAAATTTGATTTATTTAATTAAAGGTTTATAATACAAAAAAAAAATTAACGTCTGTCCGTAACACTTTCACAACTTTCAACTTTTATACAATCCCAGCAACGTTTTTCTACTAAATCACAATTTTCAACTTTTATACAATTCAAGCAACGTTTTTCTACTAATGGCTTCTTTTTAAAACTTTCTTAAGACTGCCTGTTCGTTGTTCGTTCCTTTTTTACGTCCGTGTTGTATCATTTGGTATGTCAGTGTTGTATCATTTGGTATGTCAGTGTTGTATTTGAGATATCTGTCCGTTACAAGCTGTGTTCCCATATATATATATATATATATATATATATATATATATATATATATATATATATATATATATATATATATATATATATATATATATATATATATATATATATATATATATATATATGTATATAACATTATTTATTATTTATCTATGGAATTGAATTCCTTACAGACAATTACTAATATTAATTAACATTTAATAAGATTAAATAAATTACAATACATATAAAAAATTCACAAAAAATTTGTTAATTTGAGTTTAAACAATTTATAATAGCGTTTTTTACTACATAATCATTTAACAGAAGAAATATATCTTGGCTGCGAAAATTTAAATTTATAAATTGAGATATCAGCATTATCACCAATTTTGGATTTTAAATAATAGTCCATGTCTTCTAAAGATGTACCAAAAGCCAAACGAGAAATAAAAAGCATTTTTCTCGCCGGCCAGCTATAAGAGGCCTGATAACTGGTTGATGATCAGATATTGCCGTATTTAAAGTTTGCATATTATTCGGAGACAATAATGAAGTAGTTATATTAGTGTTGGAAGAACCTTTAGTTGACATAAGTGATGGGTGAGAAATATAATGAGCAGTTGTAAGATTTAAAGATGTTGTTGGAACAACAGAGGTATCGTTGACTATAGTAGGATTCGGCGAAATAGTTATGTTTATGTTAGAAGAACCTTTATCTGTTGTAAATGATGGTGACGAAAAACCTTGAGAAGATGTAGCATTGGTGCAGATATGTTTAGCGTTGTTTTCCTCTTAGGAGAAGAAGGATTTAGGACTTTTTTAAATTCATCCAAAGATTGAAATTTGGTAAAAAGTTCACCGAAAGACAAAAGTTTCGATTGAACATTCCTTATTCACTTGATCAAAGTTGTTTTTATAAGACTTATAAAATTTGTAAAACTCAATTTTAATATTTTTGCAGCGTGAACAAGTCCAATGAAGGCATTTTCCCGGGTCCGCAAGTGCATCAGCATCTCGCGCCCTAAGTCCGGTACACTTAAGTGGTAGTTATATAAGCATAACCAACAACACACCATTCGATGGTTTCCAGAGACATTGCATTTTGAGTGTGAACAATCCATTGCCATTAGATTATTAGCTTGCAACTGAATATATGTTTGCAAATATTTTTATTGTTTTTTCCTTTCTTTTTTCTTTTCTTTTTTATTTTGTAAAATGAGGTATAGGTGTTTTATTAAACACAACTGGTGATTTATTGTTGTTTTCGGATTATTAAATATAGTCACAGTTGAAAATGGTTGGTGTTGTTGTATTTAAAAGTAACAAAAGCAAAAAAATTAAGAATTACGAACAATAAAAGTTTAGAGAACAAGTTTTATGGTTAATGTCTGATTTATTATGTGCACTGTTCACAAACTTAATTTTTATTTCGTTAAGATATGTTTCTAATGTAAACAAAAAGAATTGTTGTATTTTTTTAAAAGCTTAAAACAGAAAAGCGATATATAAAAGAGCTCTAAAAAATACGTGTTACTCTCACGACTACTAGACTACATACTGTTGTTATAAAGTTATTATTGTGTTACCTGCCAGTTTATTGGAAACTTGATTTTATTTTTCTTCATTTGCGACATATTGTTTTTTTTTATTAATTATTAAACAACAACATTTTAATAAATACCAGTAAATACAAGCGTGTAAACGTCATACTGATTCTCTTAAGAATTAATACAACATTGTAAGTGAGTAAGGAAATAGTTTTATTAAGTCTTCTTTTTTTTGATAACAGTTTTGTTTGTCTTATAAACGATAACAATATTTTTTTTAGAGCTGTAAACATCTTACTCTAATTAACTATGTGATGGAGTTAAGTATGCATCATTGCTAAAATTATAGAGATCACTTATTAAAAAACACATTGAATACTTTTTCTTTAAGGCTTGCTTCCGGCCTTTACTTTAGCCTACAAAGCGAATGTCTGTGCATGATAACTTAAAACTAAATAACACTCAAATAATACATAACAATAATTCTGTTACTAAAATATCAAACATAGATCATAAACAGTTGAAACTTCTCTTGAAACGAACATTTCATATATAGGTACATGTATTTATACAAGTGTACATTCAGACAGGTAATAACAAAAATCGATAGCATTTAAATGCAAATTTTAAAACAGACAAATATAGAAAATGTCAATACTGTTAAAAACTTGTATTTCGAAGGGTTTTCGACATTTTTTTAGCCTCTATGTGTGCCTGGTGTTGCTCTTACGTAAAAATGCGGCACAGTGAAGGGATCCGTATCGTCTTCAAAATCATCATTAATAATTCCAATAGGGGACAAATAAGTTTGGGTAGTCCAGTTTGTTTGGTGCTCTCGATTGTAAATTCCGGTGAGATAAATATTTTCATGCTGGGAGAGCTTTTCGATAAATCTTTTTTTGAGAGACAAGGCATACCTATAGAAAGGTTTTATATTTGCGTTTTTGTAAACAAAAGAGTTTGAGAATCGTTTTATGTTATTTACGTATTTTTTCCCATTTTCCTTTCGAACACCTCAAATTCTCTGGCAACTTTTGGCGATAGAGTAAACGAGATGGGAAATCCGTAGGTGAGAATAGATCTGATTGCTACTTTATAGATTAGAAGTTTAGTTTTTGTTGGTAGGTTCTTGTTGTGAAAGAGAGTTGAGAACATCCCCGTGATTTTCCTGGCTTGATCTAGAAGACTTCTTGCATTTAGGTTAAATTTTAAGAATTTGTTAAAATGTAATCCAAGGTATTTAAATGAATTTTTGAATGGGGACACGTATGCCCTCTAGAGAAAGATGTAACATTCTGCTTTCTGGAACTACAAATCTGGAACATTTACCAGAAGCATTTCTGATACAAATAGCTTCAGATTTTGACGCATTTATTTTTATTCCCAAATCCTTGTAATAGTTGTTTATTTCTCTTAGGTGAAGTGCAGCGCTGTTTAGGGCATTTGAAGGTGAGGTATTGTGATAATAAATAAGGCAATCGTCGGCGTAGAGTATTGCATTTGAACTGTCATATTGATGTGGAAAATCATGCAAGAAGGTATTAAAAAGCATAGGAGCTAAAATACTCCCTTTCGGAACACCGCATTCAACATCACCTGTTTCAGATATAGTGCTATTTATTTGTATGCAGAATTTCCGATTGCTGAAATAGCTGTGTAGTAGGTTCAACATATAGGGATCAATGCCAAGATTTTTAAGCTTGAGAATTATATTTTTATGGCAAACTGAATCAAAGGCTTTTTCAATGTTTAAAGAGATGGCAACCAGCCAGTTTCCATGGGGAGGGAAAATATGCGGTATTTATGCAGTTATTAAAAATTATAGCTAATATTCTCAACGTTGCATCGGGGAACTTTTTTATTAAAAGGTTTGAGATACTGTCAAGACCATAAGATTTTTTGCTGTTAAGGTTCTCAACGTGTCTACGAATAATGTCCACATTTTTGAAGTGGTAGGAGTCGAAATTCCTGTCAGACTTAAAATTGTTGTCAAAAGAATATATAAATGGGGGAAGTTTACTGATTTCCACAGAGATTTGGCTTTCTGTGCGGAGGGTACGAGGACCATCAACCACTCCCTCGCTAAAAACAGTGCTGAAATGGTTTTTAAATAGTTGTGCAATTTCAGCTTGATTTGTTATAATTTTATTATTATATTCTATTTGGTTGCAAAACGGATATTTGTATTTCCCAGTGATTTGGAATATACTTTTAAATGCATTTGGCCCTGGTTTTATCTTCTCCAATCTTTTGCTAAATCTATCTGTTTCCTCTAAGTTTACAAGTTCATTTATGATAGTCTTAAGCAACTGAATTTGATTCGATAATATTTTATACTCCCTATTTAATTTGTTACCATTTCGATGAAATATCTTTTTTAACTCTTTTTGCTATCTATATTTTATTCTAAAATTTTTTTTTTATATTTTCGGGATACGGCTTCTTTGATCAGTGATTTCAACTTTTTGCGAGTGGATATCATGAACTGCTGATACAGATGAATTAAATGCCATGATTAATACATCTAAATCTTCAGTATTTAAATTAAGAGTGGTAGGTGGCATTATCTCGATAGACGCCGCTTCCAAATCTCTTCGAAACTCCGTCCAATTGGTGTTTTTATACGATGTTGTTACTGATGGGTATCTAAGGTGAAAGTTATTTAATCCTATATCGAGTTTTAAGAGTAGTGGAAAGTGATCAGAAAAGGATGGAATACTTTTGATCCAACAATTTGTCCGTATGCTGTCTATCAAATTATCGCTTATCAAAAATGGTCCAAATAAGATGAACCACTTGGATATGAGAGTGATGTATCGCAGAGACGTTTGACTTCTAGACAGTTACTTTGTAACCAGTTGCAAAGCATTTTGCCGTTACTGTTATCAGACCCATCACCCCAATTTGTGCTTTTGGCGTTTAAATCACCTCCAATAATAAATCCTTCATAGTCTCTGGATAAAAGTAGCATATGGTTTAGATTATTGTGTAACTCTTGAGAGGCGATGGAAAATGGCACATATATGGAACCCATCAGAAGCTTTTTTATGTTGTTGTTAGAACAAACCTCTGTTTGAATAAAAACATTGTTGATAGATATTTCGGATACGTAAACTCTATTGTATTTTATTGTGTTTTTAATGACGATGGCGACCACTAATGGGTAATGATCATAAATGAAATTATATCCCGAGATATTAGCTTTTCTTCTCCCTTGTAGAATTCATTCTTGTAAAAGTGCTATGTCAATTTGGCTTTGATAGAGAATATTCGAGAGCTCGGCTTGACGACTAGTGCTAATTAGAGAACGAACATTGAAAGTTAACAGGTTAATAAATTTATGAGCCATATTCATTTTTTACTTTTTTTAGAAGCCGCAAAAATTCTGCTTTGGCTTATGTTTTTGACATTGTATTGAATTCGTTTCGAAATTTGTTGAATTGCTGTTCTAAAGGTTGTTCCTCGGGTTCCAGAAACAGGCTAAATAGCCTTAAAAAGTCCATGATAAATGATGGCTTTTGTTTTGGTTGTGATGGGGAGTTTGTATGAAATAAGCTTGCAAACGATTTGCTTCGTGAACATATTGATTCGCTGATGGCTTTATCAACTTTGTTTTTGGCCAATGTTTTTATTACCTGAGCTTTTTTAATTCGCTCTTTTCGGCTTTCGACAAATTTTTTGTATGCTGTACAGCCCCTCCAATTTGCGGGAAGGCCACTTTCCCACAATTTGCACATTGTAGTACTAAATTATCAGACTTTGTTCTCAAACATTCGCCGTGTTTATGATCCTGGTTACATTTGGCACATTTGATTCACAATTGCAATTCTTGGCTAAATGTCCCCAATGTTGGCATCTGTAACATTGCACATCCTTTTCTTTATTCTTCGGTTTCTCCCAAATAACAGTTTGGCTAAGTAAATATTTTATATGTGGTATATCACTAAGGGTTTTACCTGGATTTAGTGTTACAAGGAAGAGTCCAGTACAGTAATCGTTTTTGATTGACAATCGCGTTTTGTATTTTGCCACTTTTGCTACAACTTTCTGGATTATTTTCTCTAGAGCATCTTTGATATTTTCACAGTCGGTATCGTAATATAAACCTCTTAAGACAAAAGACATTTGTTTTAACTCTTTTGGAGTGAAGGAATGTGAGACAATATCTTTTTACTTACTTTTTTGCTTATTAACATTCTTTATTTTAAAAACAATTTTTGAGGACGTAGACTCCAGTTGTTCAACTAAACGCTTTATGTTGACGTTATACAAAATTATTGGTGGACCAAGTGATTTTGTTGCTGTGTTCATAATTTTTTCATTCCTTTTTTGAAGCTGCGGCTTTTCTTTGTTTTCTATTTCCAGTCCAGAAAGCAATGCAAATCTATTCTCATCCAAGTGGGAAACGTCGATGTGTGTAGGCGAGGGAGATCCATCAGATCTGTTGTATATTGTTATAATATCTGGCATCTCTTCAAACAATTATGATTGTCAAATAAATAAAGAAAAAGCAATAAGTTGATTGCTGAGTAACCAATTGAATAACACATGGCGCAGCCGACTAAATTAAATGGTTAAAACAAGAGCAAAAGCAAACAATAAAAGTGGAAAATTTGAATTGAAAGAAGAAAATTCCGATGAAATCTCAACCGAAAGCGCAGTGGAAATTGAAATGGCTACAGAAACAAATACGTTTAACCCGGTTGACGCCCGTAGGCCGGACCCACTTTGTTTTGACAGGAATATTTCTGAAAACTGGAGAGTTTTCAAGCAGAACTTTGATGTGTATGCCATAGCTATTGAACTAGAAGACCGTAGAGAATCACAAAAAATTGCTGTTTTTCTCAACACATGTGGTGCAGAAGCAATTGAAATTTTTGGTACGTTTGGTTTATCTGAAGAACAGAAAAAACAATATAAGTTTGTGGTAGAAGCTTTCGAAGCATATTGTACGCCGAAAAAAAAAACGAAGTGTATGAAGCCTTCAAATTTAATTCCAGAAAGCAGCATGATGGTGAGTCGTTTGATTCTTATTTGTTGGACTTAAGAAAACTCGTTAAATCTTGTGGATATGCGGACTCGAATCGCATGATACGATACAACATAGTTATTGGTACAAATTGTTCAAAACTAAGAAAAAAAAACTGTTGGAAGCCTCTGATTTGACTTTGAATAAAGCAATTGAAATTGCCCGTGCATCAGAACTAGCTGATAAACATGCCAACGACATGCAAAACCAACAAAATAGATTTTCGGATGCAGTTAATGCTATACAGCATAAAGCGAATAACGGAACTGTTGAAAGAAAAAATATTTCTTTTAGCAGAAATTATAATCAGAAAACACTCAACTACGATGAAAACAGAAAATCAAGAAATAATACTAACTGCAAATTTTGTAAAGGTATGCATGAATATAAAAAGTGCCCTGCTTTTGGAAAAAAATGCAGTAACTGTGGGCGACTTAATCATTTCAGTGTCGCTTGTTACTCTCAAAAAATTCGGGAAATAAGAGAAAACAGTTTAGAAAGAGAAAATGACGATTTTTTTCTACATAACATAAGCACAAATAAAACTAGAATGAGGTGGTATGAAAAAATACGTGTCAATAACTGTTTGATTAGTTTTAAACTAGTCACCGGCACAGATGTAAATGTTTTGCCATTACGTTATCTAAAATACGTGAAAGGCCTACGTTTAGAAAAAATGGCATTCCCCCTAAAAGTTACGGTGGGAATGATTTAGATTTCAAGGGCCTTTTGAGTTGTGTGGTTATGTGTAGGAATGAAGTAACTACATTAAGATTTTGCGTAATCGATACACCATTCGAACCGTTATTAGGGTTGAATGCTTGTGAAAAATTGGGACTGATTAAACGTGTTCATTCCGTAAAGCATTCGGAAAAGGAAATGTTTATTAAATCTAACATTGATGTTTTTTAAGGTTTAGGTTGCTTTGTTAAAGATTTAGACATAAAGGTTAAACCTAGCTCCATCCCTTTGGTGAAACCTGCTAGAAGAATTCCGTTGTCATTATGTGCTAGAGTTAAAAAAGAATTGGAGAATATGGTTGAAAGGGGCATTATTGAACAAGTAGATGGTCCCGTAGAAAGGGCGTCAAATTTGGTTATTGTAAAGAAAAAGTCTGGTCAACTTCGTTTATGCATTGATCCTCAAGGTTTAAATAATGACATCTTGCTGGAAAATTATATAATACCCTCCTTTGAATCAATTTCGGCAAGGATTGCCAATAAGAGATACTTTTCCGTTTTAGACCTTAAAGAAGGGTTTTAGCAAGTTTCTTTGAGCTCTAAAGCTAGTGAACTTTGTACCTTTAGCACACCGTTTGGATGCTACAGATTTAAACGGTTACCATATGGAATCAAAATCGGCCCAGAAGTATTTCAGAAATATAATGAACGAAATTTTTATGGTATTCAAAATGTGATAGTATTTATTGATGATATAATTATTGTAGCCGATACAGCCGAAGAACATGATGAAACAGTAAAGCTGGTACTAGGACGTGCCCGTAAATTAAATATAAAATTTAATATCGATAAAATTCAGTACAAAGTAACCGAAGTTAAATATTTAGGAAAAATCATTTTACACGAAGGTATTCGATGCGATCCAGACAGAGTCACTGCTATTATGAAAATAAATCCACCTCAAACTAAGAAAGACTTGCAGAAGCTGCTGGGAATGATAAATTACATCCGCGATTATGTACCTAAACTTTCGGAAATTTCGAAGCCTTTACGTGATTTGCTGAAAAACAATGTTTTTTTTGAATGGCACAAAACTCATGACATTTGCCTAAATCAAATAAAAGCGATTATTGCTAACGCGCCAACTTTGGCTATTTTTGATGAAACAAAAGAAATAACAATTGAAACTGACGCTTCGAAATTTGGTATCGGATGTTGTTTAATGCAAAACGGGAAACCTATCTCATTTGCATCAAGAAGTCTTACAGAAACGGAAATTAACTACGCCCAAATAGAGAAAGAATTTCTAGCTGTTGTATTTGCTTGCCGAAAATTTCATTATTACGTGTATGGTCGTATGGTTAACATCAGAACAGATCACAAGCCTCTTATTGAAATTATGAAAAAATTATTTTGTAACATACGTTCTGCTAGACTTCAGCGAATGAAGTTGTCGTTAATGAAATACAATTTAAAATTAACCTACCTTCCTGGTAAATATTTATATGTTGCAGATTTACTTTCTCGGTATTTTAATAAAGATGAGAAATCAACTGAACTGGAAGACCTAAACGAGTTTGTGCATACTGTAAACATCGCAGATGAAAGATTAAAGAGGATAAAAACTGCTTAGATGCTGATGAATGTTTACTTAAGTTAAAAAATATGGTTTTAAATGAATGGCCAAAAAATATTTCTAACATTAGTGATGATTTAAAATTTTTTTGGAAAAATCGTACCAATATTTTTATAGAAAATGATTTATTGTTTCTCAATAATAGAATAATTGTACCACAAACACAATGAAAAGAAATTCTTAATCAGCTTCATATGTCGCACTTGGGTGTAGAGAAAACAAAAAGAAGAGCGCGTAATTTAGTGTATTAGCCCCGCATGGACTTGGATATTGAAAATGAGATTGTTAATTGTTTAACTTGTAAAAAAAAAATCGTAACTAATATAAAGGAACCTATGATTTCCCATGAAGTACCCTCACTGCCATTTAATAAAATTGGCATGGATATTTGTGAATATTTATCAAAATCCTATCTTATCATTTCAGATTTTTACTCCAAATTTTTAGATATAATACCAATAGCATCTAAAACAGCAAAAGAATGTATAAAACATCTTAAAGTATGTTTTTCCAATCACGGTGTTCCAGTAGAAATTATATCAGATAACATGCCTTTCAACTCATATGAATTTCGAAATTTTTGCAAGGAAATTGGAACAAAACTTACTACCACCAGTCCTGGATATTCTCAAGCAAATGGATTCGCGGAAAGATTTGTAGGTATTGCAAAAAAACTTATAAAAAAACAACGGAAAATAATGGAGAGTTATGGCTCGCACTTCTTGAGTACAGAAACACACCTCTCAAAGAAAATATTGCTTCTCCAGTAGAGCTTCTTATGAGTAGAAGAACTCGAACGTTATTCCCTATATGCAACGAATTGCTTCAACCACATTTAGTACCGAATATTTCAAACGACATTGTAAGAAAGCAGCTGAGATCGAAAATTTATTATGATAAAACAGCAAAATACAAAAAAAAATTCACAAAAGGGGGAGAAGATATGGTATCAAGATGGAAAACTATGGTACAAAGGAGTTATAGCTGACATCCATGGAACTCCCATGTCGTATTGGATTGAACGTGAAGATGGTACTATAATTCGCAAAAATTCTAGGTGGCTTCGTAAGAGAGTAAATTGAGTTGATTTATTCCATTACTCTAATCAAAATATTTTATATGTATGTACTACATATAATACTACATACATATATTTTTTTATTGAATTGTAATTTTACTTGCTACATAATATTATTAATATCTTTTGAAGGGAAATGTAGTATATTGCTATAATATCTGGCATCTCTACAAACAATTATGATTGTCAAATAAATAAAGAAAAAGCAATCAGTTGATTGCTGAGTAATCAAATGAATAACACAAGATCTTTTATGTTTGCCGTATTGCGCTGTTTGCACTGAAGTGAATGACTCTTGGGATTGTGTTAAATTTTCGTTTTCTACATCTTGTTCCATATTAGATGATTTACAAGCCACACTTTCACAAATTAATGTGGAAAATGCACTTGAAAATAATAAATAATAAAAAAATATTAAAATTTGCAGGAAAAATAAATTTTGCGCTAAAAAATGCTTGTTGATCGCGGTGATGCCAAACTCCGAATCCACAACATTAGGTTTGTTCCACAAGATCTCGGACAAGTTCGGACTATTGAGAGCAAAATGAAAAATTCTCTCTAAATTTGCCAAAGTTACCCAAAATAGCTGGAACGCAAAAAACCATTTTTGTAGTTCCTGAAATACTAATGCTGCTTACTTTTTAAACTTAAATCTATTTAAGTGCTTTTAGACGCTTAAAAGCCTTCAAATTATAAAAACAAAACATTTGCATCATTGTCAACAATTGTAAAATAATTGAAAAACAAAAAAATTCTTCATATACGTAGCTATAAAAACATTTTAAATATTAAATAAAAAAGAAAATGTTTATGCACTAACGTATTTACCACTTTAATTTTTTCATTGAAACTCTCCATTTTGCTTTTTAATATATTTATTTATAAAAACTAAAGTTTTTCTTTTGCTTGCAAATTTTCTGATAATCTATCAGTTTCATATGCAAACAAAAAGCAGCTGATTGTTAAATTCTTGTCCGAACGTACCCAAAGAAAAAGTTCGTGCAAATTTGTACAGGAAATGAAAAAAATTACTCTCTCAATTTCTCTCTTTTTTGCACAAAAATTGTTATGTGGAACGGTTTCGGGTAACTTTGGGCTAGTTCGGACTGTTTCGTTATGCATGTGGAACAGAGCTATTGTAAGATCATTCTGGAGTTACAACCGTATTGGTTTATGTACCTGCTAACGTTTTTATGATTGCGCCATCTATTTGTGAGTTTAAATAACATCCCAGAAACATTTCATTTATTACTTCAATAACAAGTTGATAATTATAACAATACCGAGTTATGGATTGCTTAAACATTAACTGCAAACGAGCGTATGATTACATGCTGGTTATGCTTAGGTAATTACCACTTGACATGTACCACACTTAAAGCACGTGACGCAGATGCCCTTGCGAATCATGCAAAATCACTCCAGTGGAGTTGTCTTCGTTGTAAAAAGATAAATATAGACTTCTATAAATCTTTTAAAAGTTATAAAGAAGAATTTGAAGATATTAATAGCAACTTTTTGACACTACAAATGAAATTGTCAAAATTTGGTGAAAAAATTTTCAAACTTGGATAATTTTGCCGATAATCAAAATCTGTCGTCTCCAAAAAATAAAAAAAAAGAATGATAAGTCTCCAGGACTACCTTTGAATTCTTGTTCATTGAGTCCAATAACTACTTGTGCTGCCGAAGTCAATGATGTCTCCTCAATGCCTTCACCGTCTGTGAGCGTGGTTCCACCACAAGAAATAAGTGGTCAAACGCTTACAACACCGACAATTCAACTGAATTACCACTTTGCTAACAATGCAACTATAACTAACATATCTGCTTATAATCCATTACGAGCAATTCCACCCAGGAAAAATATATTTGTTTCTCGATTGGCAAGCGTTACTTCTATAGCAGATGTGGACTACTACATAAGATCTAATGTTAGCAATAATGATGATATTTTGATACATAAATTTCAATTCTCTCAACCAATATCTATTGCATCTTTTAAAATTACAGTTTCTGCAGACATATTCAATCAACTTTTGGATCCTAACTTCTGGCCTATAAATACTCTAGTTAGAAAATTTAATTACAAAGAAAGACTGGGAGCTAGTAATGTTGGTGTTCTACCTGTACGTGAAAGGAATAAGTCAAAAAACTAAATATCGTAACATCGAACCCATTATCTTTACTCTACCAAAATATTCGTAGAATATAAAATACGATCACAATAAATCGTGGCTTTTTACAAAGGATGTAAACAGATGTCATCTATACAGATTTTAGAAAAGTATTTGACAAAGTTAATCATTTACTTCTATCAAGAAACTGCGAATAATGCGATTTACTGAACCAAGCATTAAATGGATATATTCGTACTTAACAAAAATATATTTTCTAAAAGCATAACCGTACCTTCAGGTGTACCCCAGGGGCCGCTACTATTTTTACTATTTATTAATGACTTGCCTACAATAATAAAACTTTCATCTATTCTGATGTATGCTGATGACGTCAAAAATTTTTTAAGTTGTAATAAATATTTAGACCATAAACTTCTTCAAATGGACATGGATTCACTTCATAAGTGGTGCAACATAAACTTAATGGAGCTTAATTTGAATAAATGTAAACCAATGAGATTTGTAAGATCTGGTCAAATTACTGCAAACTATTTTATTGGTGCTCATCAATTGGATTTGGTCGACAGTTTTGTAGACTTAGGTATCTTACTAGACCCTAAGCTGAACTTCATCTCTCATATAACATTTGCAATAAACAAGGCTGTAGGTACACTTGGCTATATTAAACGCTGGGCTAAAGAGTTTAACGACCCGTACATTGGAAAAGCATTATACATGTCACTGGTACGTCCGATTCTCGAATATGGATCAGTAATATCAGACCCTATTTACCCAATTCACTCTGATGCTGTTGAATCGGTGCAGAAGCAATTCCTGTTATTTTGTCTTCGAGGATTATGTTTTAACCCTGTTAACTTGCCTTCTTACTCTTCGCGACTACTCTAAAAAGCCGTAGTACTATGCTGAACGTTTCATTTGCCCTCAATATTATTAAAGGTAACATCTATTCTGGATTTTTGATAAATTAAATTTCGTTTAATGTCCCTCAACGTATATCCCGAAATTTCATTCTTCTAGTAGTAAAAGTACATAGAGCTACATAATTATGCTGATGCCGATCCCCTTTGAAGAATGTGTAACACATTTAACCAATTTTATAGATTATAGACTTTCCATTAAATGATTATGTAGTAAAAAACGCTATTATAAATTGTTTAAACTCAAATTAATAAATTTTTGTTGAATTTTTTATATGTATTGTAATTTATTTAATGTTGTTATTAAATGTTAATTAATATTAGTAATTGTATGTAAGGAATTCAATTTCATAGATAAATAATAAATATTATATATACATATATATATATATATATATATATATATATATATAAATATATATATATATATAATATATATATATATATATATATATATATATATATATATATATATATATATATACACATATATATATATATATATATATATATATATATATATATATATATATATATATATATATATACATATATATATATATATATATATATATATATATATATATACATATATATATATATATATATATATATATATATACATATATATATATATATATATATATATATATATATATATTGTTACGTTTTTACCTTTTTAAAAACGCTTTCCGTGGATTCTTTTATTGCAATGAAATTAAACGCACAATTCTTTGATTTTCAGTACTTAACAGCTACTACTTAATTTAATTTTATAACACTGTATTATGCTCAAAAGCAATAGTAACCACTTAATACACTTTACACGATCACGGTAAAGTCTAACAACTCACTCACTAATTAGTGACTCAACACTGTCTGTCTACTGACTGAACTCTGACTGAACTGCTGAACGTTGATGTCCGCAGCTTATATACTCTTAGTGATCATTTCTCGAATAATCATGATGTTTGTTGAAGTTGTTTACATCATCGTACAGTTAAATTAAACATAAACACAAGCCATACGCATATACATACATACACGTACCCAATGTAGAAATGCCGACAGACAACAACAACAATAATCATGATCTTATTCGTTGTCGCTTTGCTAGTAAACAAGTAACTATGTATGCATGTATGTATAGCTGTTATGTGTTCATTTACAATGAGTAAACAAAAAGCAAATAAAAATAACATCAATTCAGTAAATAAGAATAACAACAATTCAGAAAATAGTAAACAACTCAGTAAATAAGAATCAACAATTCAATAATTAAGAATAACAACAATTCAGTATATTCCAGAGCAATTACAATAGGATCGTTCACACCAAATTCGTAACACTGCCGCCCGCTTAAGGCTGTTCGTCCCGAACAGGCACAGAACCACTGCTTCCGCATTTCGCGAGTCACTCCAAGTAAACCACCTTCATTTTCGATCGGGGGCTATTGTGCTTCTGTATCCCATACACAACATCGTTCAATCTCTTTATCACCTTGTATGGTCCATCCCACTGTGTTTGCAGTTTGGGAGACAGTCCTTTCTTTCTCTGTGGGTTAAACAGTAGAACCAGTTGTCCCTCGCGGAGGCCATCAGAATGCGAATACTCCATCGCACCTGGCTTTCATTTTCTTTCTCTTCCTCTTCCTCGGAATCAGCTTTCTTGATCTTTTTCGCCGTCATTTTGCCAGCCTTTCCTCGATTATTGCCACTACCGTTCGCTGTACTGCCGCCATTGGCTTCAAATTCTTTGACGGCATCCTCATAGTCTTCCTTGGCTTTTGCGGCTTTAGCTCCATTCTGTGGATCTGCCCCTTATGCTCTCCACCATACTTACGCTGCAGAGCCGCGATTCTTGCAACCACCGTCCGCTGTACTGCCGCCATTGGCTTCAAACTCTTTGACGGCATCCTCGTAATCTTCCATGGCTTTTGCGGCTTTAGCTCCATTCTGTGAATCTGCCCCGTGTGCTCTCCACCATACTTACGCTGCAGAGCCGCGATTCTTGCCACCACCGTTCGCTGTACTGCCGCCATTGGCTTCAAACTCTTCGACGGCATCCTCGTAATCTTCTTTGGCTTTTGCGGCTTTAGCTCCATTCTGTGGATCTGCCCCTTATGCTCTCCACCATACTTATGCCGCAGAGCCGCCATAATGCCCTCATAGTTCTTTCTGGCTGTAGCGGGCACAGTTTCCAGGACTTGTGCATAAGCGCTTTTTAATGCCAGAATTAACTTAGTGCATTTCTTCTCCGCGGCCCATGCATTTATGTTGGCTACAGTTTCACATCTACTTGCAGCTTCCGGAATAACCGTATATATATATGTTGTTTTGGAAAAGTCATAAAAGATACCAGCTACACCACAAAACCCATCATCTAGCCCTTTACATATATTATTTATTACATTTATAACTGCTTCTAATATAATTTTGGCAATCTTCAACCCTTCTGGAAATTTAGAAGTTCTAATTATGTTGTTAAATATTTTAGTTAGGTAGGGAGAAATTATATCACTGCAATGATATAAAATTTTTGGTGATATTTCATCATATCCACAGCTTTTACTCAAATCAAGCTTCATGATAATATTTGTAATTTCAATCTCTGTTGTATTATTGAAATTAAAAGTACTTTGACAGTGCTGTAGTGTTCTGAGACTGTTGCATGGATCTCCAGGCTGGCATATAATTTGTTGTTTTAGCGTCTTTGCAATTTGAAGAAAATAATTGTTGAAAATATCACACTTTTGGTCATCTGCAATGCTGTTACCATTGTCATCACTAATTTTTATTTCACTCTTATATTTTCGACCTAGACTTTTGTTTAAAAACTTCCAACTTTTTTTTGGATCCTGCTGAATTTGACGCAAATTATTATAATAATAATTGTTCATGCATAACTTGCAGGCTTTTTTTATGACACCACTAACTCTCTTTAGTATACCTTCAATATTACATCTACCTTTTCTTCGCATTTTAAGTAATTTTTCCTTATAATTTATTAGTTCCAATAAGTTGTTATTCATCCAAGGGGTCAACTCGTTTTTAATATACTTTCGTTCTCGCTTTTCAGTAGTAGCATTTTTAGCCGCAAATGATATAAGGTCTATTATATTCGAAGTATCTTCCGAAGGATTTCCAGTTTCACGATACAATTTCAATATGTTGTTAAGGTTATTTCCGGCTTGGTCATAGTCACAAATTTTTTTGATTGATGCAACATAATTGGATGTAGTAACGTGTGTATTTCATCTAATAGATAATATGTTATGATCTGTTAAACTGCATGCAATAGTATCTATGAAAATGTCTTCTGTGATGTTACTATAAACATTATCAATGCATGTCCCAGATTTAGGTCGCGTTATCAATTTGTGACAATTTTTATAACTAAAGCTTGAAAGTATATTTACTAGCTCAAATGATATCGAATTTTGTAAAAGGTCAATATTAGAATCACAAACAATCACACCAGGAGAGTTACCACAATAAGACAATAAATTCTCCATGAAACTCGAAAAAGTATTTTAACAGCATTTTTGCGATCTATAAAATGAGGTAAACTTGAAAGGTTTTCCATTGATTTTCAGGTTCTCTAACGAAATTGTAATTGACTCTATAAAATCTTTGCTTTCACATTTATCTATTTTGTGATTTACACTTTTGTTTATGTAAATCGAAGTACCACCATATCCATCTAGTCTACAGCAGTGTACTGCATCATATCCAAAAATATTGTAGATTTGCGATACATTTGAAGAGAACCAAGTCTCTTGAAACTTTGATATTATAAGCTTGAATTTATTAAACTTTTCTACTGATGAAATGCTTCGCATGTTTACAGATATAATATTAAACAATGGAAAATTTAGTGTTTGATAGTAATTTTTAAATGAAATAAAATTCGTAAATTGTTTATTATCCATAATGGAAAAGAAAAAAAGAAATATAAATCAAAAACCTTAATTAACGTAAGAGATATTCTATTGAACAGCTGCAGAATCTTCATCATCTTCTTCTCTAACAGTCTGGGCTGGAAACGATCTGCGTTTTTTTGAGATGTCGAACTTTTCTTGACATATACTTTTCCATCATATGTGTATATCGAGCTATATCCAACATTTTTTAAAGACTTGGCATATTTGAAGACTTTGAGAGTTTCTTTACATAGGTAGTCACTAATGTATATATTTTTCGTTTCATCATTTTCTTTAAGTTTGGGTTTTGGAGCCATTAAAGTTTGCTTATATTTTTTTGAGTTAAATTTGACAATAAGAGTGTGTTTATTTTGCGATGCATTTTTGTTCTTTATAATGTAGGCATTTTCAACATTATTGTCACTTATATTAACTCCAACGCCTTTTGCAATGTTGAGTAATGTGTCAACTGCAGTTGCATTTTCTTTTATTTCTACACCTCTAATTATACTATTTTTGTTTAATTGTTCACGGTTTAAAAATTCCACAATTTCTTTTAATTTATTTATTTCAGATTTCAGTAAAATATTTTCTTTTTGAACTGCGTCAATTTTCTTTTTATTTTCTGTCATCCCTTGTAGTATTTCATCATATTGCTTCGACATAAAAGTTATTGCATCTCTCATTTCAGACAACTGATCTAGCTTAGTTAATTGTTGTTTTATTTGGCACAATTCTTCTTTAACATTCCCACCACTTTCGTTACATTGGGTACACAAATATTCTTCTTTCTCATTGTTTATCAAATACAAAAATTGATTTTTACTTAAGCTAGTACATGATACATGATAGCTTTTTCACATCGTGATCTAAATATGCCACTTTTGACCGCTGAAATTGTAAAATATGCAAGCAAATATTTAACAAAACTCGAGTCCCATCGTAATCCCCTTAGTCATACCTTATACTTTACTGGACACATCCGTTTAAAGAGGGACACTATGGCTTTAATACGCCACACTCCACATGAAATTTTTTGAAAATATTTTTGTGCTTAACACGACATTTATGTGTTATTAATTACTATCACTAAGTTTATGTCCGACGTTGGTTGGGCCCAATAATTATATCTATACTTATGATTTTAATACTTATTGTTAGTTCAGTTTTGAAGATGCAATAAATAAATATTAGAGAGAAAAAAATATTGTTTTGACTTTAATTGAATTTTTCATAATCATTTGCTAATTTTTTTATTGTGTTAATAATTACTATTACTAAGTTTATGTCCGACGCTGGTTGGGCCTAATAATTATATCTATACTTAAGATTTGAGTTCTTATTGTTAGTTCAGTTTTGAAGATACAATAAATAAATATTAGAGTGAAAAAAATAATTTTTTAACTTTAATTGCATTTTTCATAATCGTTTGCTAATTTTTTTATGTATTACTAGCTGACCCGGGCAAACCTTGTTTTGCCTTCAAATTTGCTTTAAATCGATATAGCAATTATTGTTCAAATAAAGGTATCGGGCTAATTAACCCCACTACACGCTGGTTAAGGACCCAACGCCTTCAGCAAAACGCAGCATAGGCTTATCGCGCTAATCTCTATTGGGCAAAACACAAAAAACAAAATATTGGGCCATCTGTCGGATGAACTTCAAACTACACAGAAACACTCCTCAAGTCCCATAGAACATGTATAAAAAGTTTGATCAAAATCGGTGCAGTAGTTCTTGAGTTACGGTGCAAAAACACACACACAACACTAAGTATTGCGCCATCTGTCGGACGAACTTCAAACTACACAGAAACACTCCTCACGTCCCATAGAACATGTATATAAAGTTTGGTCAAAATCGGTGCAGTAGTTCTTGAGTTACGGTGCAAAAACACACACACAAAACTGAGTATTGCGCCATCTGTTGGACGAACTTCAAACTACACGGAAACACTCCTCACGGCCCATAGAGCACGCATATCAAATTTGGTCAAAATCGGTCCGGTAGTTTTTGAGTTTAGCGATCACGAACATACACGTAATTTTTATGTACATACTAGCTGACTCGGTCAGCGTTGCTGGCCCTAAGCAAGTGTTATATTACCACACGGTTTAAATTGAACTTTTAACGAAATTTACGGCCTTTAAATAATATATAAAAATACCTATCAAGTATATATATTGTTTTATATGTATAGACCTTTAACTTATATGTACAATGTTGCACCTTAGTAAGCGCGGAATATCTTGTGTTATCGAAAGATGTAAATATTTTGTAAATAAACCAAAAACTCGGATTTTTTAATGCAACATTTCGAAAGTTTTAAAATCATTATTAACATAGATTTTTTGTAAATATCTCCGGAACTACATAACCGATTTAAGAGTGTGATATCTCGCTTTGAAGAACATGACAACGGCTTTAAAAAAAAGTAAAATAAAATAAAAAAGGGACAAAAAAAAATATATGTATGTATGTATATTTCATTGGTAGTGCAATATGAAAATTGGATTTTGCCACGCCCCTCGCGCACAGACCGAAAATCAGAGTTCACAGTGTCACCCGACCGAGTATTCTGAAGGTTCCCTGAAAATTTCGTCAAAATCGGCCCAACCGTTTTGGAGCCATTACGTTACATACATACATACATACACACATCCAATTTTATATATATAGATTAACCCTAGAATGGTAAACATAGCCTCTGAGGCGAAGCAACTTTTTATTTTACGGATATGTATCAATGGCTCTCACATATCAAAGCGTGCGCTCGTGCCAACTCTTTTGAGTGTTGTACGCGCTTGTGCATGGACGCATTTTGTTTTGTTCGGCTGCGTTGCTGATATATGCATACGTGTGACGCCTGTGAGGCGAAGTTTACCAATAAAGGTAATTTTTTGTAGACATTCGTATGTGAACATTTTATTGGTTTTTTGCCAAAAATTTTAGTTTGCTCATAATTTTTATAGTTTTTGAGATAACTACATCCGAAAAGAGCACAGGTCACCAAACTGTTGGCAATGTGACGTAAAAAAGTACTTGGAAAACCAAAAAAATTTATTTTGTTGTGCGCATGTTTTTTTAGATATACTCTCAATATATATATATATATATATATATATATATATATATATATATATATATATATATATATATATATATATATATATATATATATAATTAGATCTAAGATCTATAAGACTAAGCAGACTTTTTTTTACCTTGGACTCATTTACATTATTTTTTTATTTTTTTCGTAAAAGATCTCTTCATACAATTAATTGAAATATGTTATCTAGATATGTACCTATAATTTGATTAAGATTTTTAAAAAATTAATTGTTTTTCGATTATTTTTGTTACCAAACATGCAATAAACATGTTTTTGTTTTTGTTTTAATAAAATTTTGTTTTTTTTTAAGTGAAATTTGAATTTTTTATAAAGTTCGCCTTACAGGCGAAGTTTACCATTATCGAGTTAAAAAAATATGTTTACCATTCTAGGGTTAATTACTATCTCTAAGTTTCTGTCCAACACTGGTTGGGTCTAATAATTATATTGTAGCAACTTACTACATTTTACTTGTTATAAATTATGTTTTAATTTAAATATTTTTGAATTGATCAAGTTTCATGTTTTTATATTTTCAAAAAAACTTCTTTCATAATATTATTATTCTGATATATAATTTTGATTAGTATTGTTCATTTAATAATAAGTATTTTAATTGATTAAACAACTACAATATCTATACTTAAGACAATATCCTATACTTAATGACAATCTCTTGTGATCACTACTCAGTTATCTGCATTTTGCATTCGTTAGTTTATTCCAGTCATCTTTGATTTACTGTTACCGTAGTGGTACAATAGTAAGTCAATCACCACATTAGTTCATCATATTTCCTAAATTCTAATCATTACATAATATAATAAATTTTTGATTTCTTTAATTTTCAAACGAAAAATAAAATAAAACATAGATAACTCAGGTTTTTTGCCCATTTACAAGCGATAACTTGATATTTTGCACAGGCTGAAAATGGTGTTTAAAAACAATATTAATAATCAAAAAATAAATAAACCTTTTAGGCTTTTTTGTTCCAACTATTACGCATACACTCCTGTTCGGGTATTGAAAATAAGTTAGTTTGCCCTTTAAAGCTTATTTGCACAATTTATAAGTTAATGTAGATATTGCACAACGTTTGCATATTATCTTGGAATGATTTATTCAATCTGGAACTAGAGCGACAAAATGTATTTTGCATGCAATTTACAATAGGCCTATTCGCATCCTTATTTGGTTCGTTAAGTTATTTCAGTTGGTTAAGTTATTTCAGTTTAACAAATTCTACAAAAACTGATGTTATTTCAGTTTATCAAATTTTATAAAATAATCAAAGTTTGACAAAAGTTGTCGCGTGTGAAAAAGTGGTTATATTTTGTTAACCATCATAAAAAGACACACAATTAACACAAAAAATTGTATATACATAAGTATAACAAAAAAAAAAAAAACATTGAACATTAAAGTGAATAATTCTAAACAACATACACAAAGTCTCAACGTCACACCAACAAAAAGGATCCCCATCAACAATCAACAGATCTCCATCAATTCACATTTGGAAAAACTGCAAGATCGTGTCCAGATGCCCCGTTGCCCCTGCATCCTTTGTAGAGCTGAACATAAGAAGGGAGTAATTCCGATTCTAATAACCAGGTAACAAGTGTACAAAATATTTGTGTTTCTCTACCCTTAAATTTGTAATTTAATCAAATTTAAGAGATTTTTGTAAGTTAATCAAAAATTATTCTGCTTTGCAAGTTAAATACAAATACATTTTTACACTTGAATTTTGTGAAACAATTTTTTTATTTAATATTCATATTAAAAAAATTCTACCCTTAAAAATGAAACAATTTGCAAGTGTTTATATTTTTATTATTAACACATTCGTACACAAACAATTTGTTCTCTTTAGTATTGAGAGAAATTATAACATTAATTTTCGTTTACCGCCGGTATTTCAATCGCGTTAAAAATTTTTAAGTGCGTTAAAAAAATTAAAAATTTCGCTATTTATTAATTTTATGTATTTTAAATAAATAAATTAATATTTTTTGTACTTTATTTTATACTTTTTGGGTTATCTTTAATTTGTTAAGATCAGTATTCCATTCGGTGCGTTCCTTAACAATTATAATAATTTGCATAACAGCTGTAATAGTATAGTGCGTTCACACTAGTTTCGGAAAGTTAATTTTCATATAAAGTGAAATTATAAAATCGTTCGTGTATTCACACTAGCATCGAAAACTTGTTTCATATAATTTTAAATATTAATTGCTTGATGTGTGTACTCGTACGGTTTAGGTTTTCGTACTTGGAAAAATTAACTGAAAAAGATTTCGCTTGGTAAAAATAACTCAACTATTTGCCAAAGGCTGTTGATGGTATTTTTGCAAATTAAATAAGGTAGTTAAGTTGGAACAAAATTTAATACAGCTTAACTCAAGAATAGTATATATAAAAACCATAAGTTACGAATATCGTATATCCGTATATATTATATTTATAAATCTTGTTATCCAAACCAACTTCTATTATTCACTTATATCTTGCCACTAATTTAATTTGGCAATTTCTGAATACAAGTATATGAGGAGTCAATTTGATCAAATATAATTGAAATGACTGGCAAAAAACGCCAAGATTCTCCTTCCAAATCGGAAACTTTGGAGAAAATAATCTCAAAAAAGGAAAAGGTCGTAAGGAATATAATTCGAATTCGACAGTCCATTAGAGATAGGACTATTTCGTTCAATCCTATTGAACTAGAATGTCGATTGGATATTTTAAAAACGTATATTGACCAAGCAATGAAGCTTCAATCGGAGGTGGATAATTTGGATCCCGACGACGATAGAGCTGAGCTTGAGGATACTTGTGTGACTACAAAATCACTGTTGTTAAGCCTTCTAGCAAAAAACAAGCAGTCAAGTGCGCCTGAAACTTCATTTAGCGTACAGTCACATCAGTCTCGACTTCCGAATATGAAGCTTCCAAATTTACTGGAAATACAGCGAATATAAAAAGTTTATGAGCTTATATGAAAAATTAGTTCATAATGATCCGACGTTGACAGAAAAAGTTCAATCACTTAATATCGTGCTTGTCCGATTCAGAGTTAGGTAGAGTGAAAGCCTTTCAGATTTCTGAAGAAAATTATCCCAGCAGTAGCAAGCTTAAAAAAAGTTTATGACAATAAATGTCTTATATTTTTCGACAATATAGCGAAACTTTGATTTACCAGAAATTACAAAACCTTCGGCTTCTGCTTTGCGGAGCATGATTGATACTGTGTCTCCCATTTATGATTCTTTGTTATCAATAGGTGATGACAAGAAAATTACAAATGCTATATTGATACATTTAGTGATGTCAAAAGTAGATCCAGTCAGTAAGTCCAAGTGGGAAGAACAGCTTGATTTTGAAAAACTTCCTCTATGGTCTGACTGCGAAGCCGCTTTAAACAAACTTTACCAGCATATTTCAGGTGAGGAATCTTCTGGCTCAAGGCCGAGGTTTAATAAAAATAAAACTGAGAATTCAAATAATAGCAATACAAGCACATCACTAAATTGCACAAAATCAAAGCAATCCGCTGACAAATGTCTGTTTTGCAAATCTACTCAACATATAATCAATAATTGCCCTTATTTTACTTCTGAGCCTGTAGCGAAAAGATTTCACTTTATAAAATCTGTGTCAGCATGTATTAATTGTCTGAAAAAGGGACATACAGTAGCACGATGTGTGTCTTTCCGAATATGCAACAGTTCTCACAGCTCGCTGCTTCATCGATCAATAATGGTTCTAATAATTCAAATAACTATTCTGATCTGCCGTCTATCTCTCACGCTTCTGTGAATTATTCATCTTCGGATGAAAGAATCATTCTCGCGACAGCTGTAGTAAGAGTGCGAAATAGTTCTGGCCAATTTATTCCAGCTAGAGCACTTTTAGATTCCGGTTTGCAACCGAACTTGATTACCGAGGAACTTGCGCAGCTACTCAGATTGAAAAAAGAAGGAGGTAGATTGAATTTGAATGGCATTAGTGAAACAAATTCGGTTTCAAAATCATGTATTAATTTGACTGTCTCGTCGAGGGTTAACTCTACCCAATTTAATTCCAAATTTTGGGTATTGAGCTCAATTACAAATTTGCAACCTGATCGTAGATTGGTCACAACGAACTTAATACTCCCAGGAATATAGAATTAGCTGATCCACTCTTCCGTAAGCCCCAAAAGATTGATTTGTTAATTGGGGCAGAAGTGTTCTTTGATTTAATGTGTGTTGGCCAAATCAAATCTGGTCCATGCCTTCCCATTCTTTAGAAAACTTCGCTTGGTTGGATTGTTACTGGAAAGTACAATCACTCAAAGAGCTCGAATAATGGCAAAGTTTTTCATTTAAGTACTTCAATAGAAAACGAGAGCAATGTTGATTCAATTGCAAGAAAATTCTGGGAGCTAGAAGAGCTTCCAAATGAATCATCGAAATTGTATACTGAAGAACAACAACAATGTGAGGACAAATTCAAAAATTCAGTCCAACGTTTGGAGTCAGGCCGATTCGAAGTATCGCTACCGTTCAAATCTGATACAAAATTGTTGGGTTCATCTTTCGAAATTGCCAAAAGACGATTACTATCTTTGGAGCGAAGGCTTTCCAAAGACAATGTATCATGATTTTATGAAAGAGTATTTCAACTTGGGCCATATGTCACTACAGGACAAAATGCCCGATTTTCCTCATTAGTTTATTCCATATCAGTGTGTTTTGCGACCTCAGAGTACAACTACTAAACTTCGAGTAGTTTTCGATGCTTCGTGTAGAACTTCTTCGCATGTATCACTCAACGATCTGTTAATGGTCGGTCCTACAGTTCAAGAAGAATTATATTCTACATTGGTCCGTTTTCGATTCCATAAATACGCAATCACTGCAGATATTGAAAAAATGTATCGTCAGGTCTTGATTAATGATCAAGACAGAAACATCAATTATTCCTTTGGAGGAATAATCAATCTGATCCTTTAAAGATTTTTCGCTTGAACACGGTTACTTATGGTACAGCTTCTGCTCCATTTTTGGCCATAAGATGTTTGATGCATTGGAGCGATTTATACAAAGAGACCTTACCTATTGGTTCGAAGGTTATCCGCAGTGATTTTTATGTCAATGATTTGCTCACTAGAGCTGAAACTTACCAAGATCTAATTGAAATTCGTAATCAGGCTACTGAAATTCTAAGTTCAGCTAGTTTTAACCTAACTAAGTGGGTTTTAAATCATCCAGATTTCATAAATATAGCACACGAGGAAAAATTGTTGCATAGCGATGCAGATGCTACCAAAGCTCTAGGTATTGGGTTCCGAAGAATGATACATTTAAGTTTCATATGAAAGATAATTTTCAAGAATTAAAAGCTACGAAAAGGAACGTATTGTCAATTTCTTCCCGATTATTTGATCCGCTCGGACTTTTGTGCCCATTAGTAACTAAAGCCAAAATATTATTACAGGAACTATGGATTCAAAAGCTTGACTGGGATGAATCAATTGCCATGATACTAAATAAACCTTTCCAGGGGATGTGATGTCGAAGAATTGAAAAATTCGATTTGGTTTAGAGGTCCTTCGTTTTTGCTAAACGATAGTCATCAGTGGCCTGTTAACGAACATTTTGAGTTAACAGAAACCCAAAAATTCACCGAAATGAAGAAAACAAACGTATTGCTTGCGGTAAAGGACTCATAAAATTGTTTGCTGGATCTGATAAAAAATACTCTTCTTATAATAAGTTGCTGCGAGTTACTGCATATGTTTACCGATTCATTGACAGCCTCAAAGGCAGAAACGTAGATAAAGATACTATACCTACAACAATTGAATTAAAGTGGTCATTCGTCGTTTCGTCTTGTAGAGATAATCAAAAAATCTCATTTTCATGCAGAGATATTGCGGATACAAAACTCTCTGAGTTTGCCGTCAAATATTCAGAGATTGACACCATTCATCCACACGTTTACCGAAGAGAAAAGAACATTTTCACTTTTAAGGGTTGGTGGGAGACTGCTAAATGCAGATTTGGAATACAATACCAAATTCTCACTATTACTACCGAAAAGAAATAGCTTTCTTACACTTTATATGTAGAACTTGCATTTCGAAAGTTGTCACGCTGTCACAAAAACCCTCATAGCTCTGTCACGAGAGAATATTTGGTTCATAAATGCGAAAGAAGAATGCAATATAATAGTTCGTAAATGTGTACATTGCCTCCGCTATAAGCCTAAGCTTATGTCCCAAATAATGGGCAATTTACTCACTAACAGAGTGACAGCTACGCCATTCTTAATAGTCGGCGTAGACTTTTGTGGTCCTATCAACGTCTCACTACGTATTCGTCGTAGACCACCGGTTAAAATGTATATAGCGGTTTTCGTGTGTTTCACTTCTAAAGCCGTACATTTAGAATTAGTATCGGATTTATCTACTCTTCTAAAAGGTTCACTGCCAGAGGAGGTCTTCCCAAAGAAGTATTATGCGACAACGCAATGAATTTCGTGGGAGCAAGCAGAGTCCTCAACGAGGTGCAGTTCAGCTTCATATCACCTCGAGCGCCGCACTTCGGAGGACTATGGGAAGCAGCCGTGAAGCAAGCGAAGTTCCTACTTTTACGAGCCGTAGGAAATGCGTCGCTCACGCATGAAGAAATGTGCACAATGCTCGCAGAGGTAGAGGCGGTACTCAACAGTCGTCCCATAGCACCGCTGTCTCCTGACCCCAACGACGGAGAAGCATTAACTCCAGGTCGTCTACTAATAGGAACGGGTCTGCGTTCGCTGCCCCTAGAATCAGGAGAAGGCGCGAGAGGCAAAGAGGCCAACTTATGGAAACGATGGCGACTGCTCTGCGTTCTCAAGCAGACATTCTGGCAAGCCTGGTCAAGAGACTACATTCTGGGACTTCAGGGCAAAGCGAAGTGGCAGAAAAAAATGCCCAGTCTCCAGGTCGGTCAGGTGGTAATAATCCACGAAGACAATTGCCCGCCACAACACTGGGTGACCGGGATAGTCGTAAAACTCATCGCAGGCGAAGGCGGCAATGCCCGTGTGGCGGAGGTCAAAACCCGCAACGGCATATTTAAACGTCCAATACACAAATTGGCACCGCTTCCAGATTTTTGAAGACTTCCAGTTCTTCAATGGGGCCGGAATGTTGGAGCGTAATTAAATAAATAAAACTTTAAAATTAAATAATTGAATAAAATTTAATGTATACATTGCATAAATTTAAACTGCTATTATCTTTCTTACTTAAGCATATAAAATAAGCGAACTTAATTACTAAGTAAAATTCCTTAGGAATACTGCTATTTTAAGTGCAAACATATGTACCTATATATTACATTGAGAGTTAATGACCTGTGATTAAATATAAGTAAATAAATAGCTTTCCTCTCATTAAATCTCTCTGAGTAAGAACACCTGGAAGAAATAAGCAATGGAATGTAACAATATAAAAACAAACATGTAAACAATAAACAAACACATTTTGTGAATATATCGAAATCGAAATAGAACTCGTTATTAATTTTTTAGATCCAGTACCCAATTTTTAACCAAAAACTCATAAGTTATTTGAGTTTTAATTCGTCGCCTTAAAAAATATTAAGGCTAAACAGCCATATTTGTTTAATTACTATGGTTCGCTTATAATCCATGATAAGAAATATATTATTTCCTTTCCTGCTGTGCACCCAACTACTGTCTTCGGTGTATTCCAATAAGCTTACATTCAGTGATTTTTTGTTATGGTTTTATAACTACATGAACGCGCCTTATAATCAAAGTATTCGCTGGAATACAATTTATATTTATAATTTAATGAAAGACGAGTGATCCTATGCAAAATATTTTATGTTTCACAGCTGATTTACATTCCCATAATTCAAATGCATGTTATCTTCTTTTGTACATCCGAATTCACTCGAAAGTGGATTACTTTAGCATTTTGTGTTATGCAATTCACATCCCCATGTTTTTATTCGTTTTCAATTAGAGTAGGAAGGGTTGGGTGAAAGTAGTACGAATCGTACTTTATTCTTATAAATGCTAACATTATTAAGAAAAATACAATTTTGGTTTTTAGTTTGAAGTGTTTTTTATTGAACTTCATCAAAAAATTTAATTTTTCCCAGAAATATTAATGCAAACAATTTCTTTTTAAACTTTGCTAAAAATTTTAACTTGGTTTTGGCAGATCTCACATGTGTAAAAAACATGAACAAAATACAACAATTTTGTTTATGTTCGAAAATACAAAGTTGCCCTACATACTAAAGTTCGATATGTCAATCTTTTTTGAACTAAATTTTAATGTATTTAGATCTTATTGAAAAAGAAAAATGAATTTTTTGAAGGAAATTAAAACTAATTTCATATATATAAATCTACTTAAACAATAATTATAATAATACGATTGCATGACACTAGACACGAGTTTGGATGTGGCTTCGTAGTCAGTAGCAGAATTAATCATCTTGTCTCCATGTTCACTCCAGTGTGCGAATGGATAGCTACGATACACATCAAGGCAAAGTTTTTTTATATAAGTCATATCAACTGTAGTATATGTCGTCACCATATGGTGTTCTGGTTACATCATGTCCATTCCGTCTTACTTCCTGTATGGCAGTAACATCATATCTTATTAAGTACCTCTGCCAATTGGATCATTGCACCTGCTCCATAAAAAATACGAACGTTCAAGGTACAAATTCTTAAATCATGATCCTTTATTCGTTTGCGGTGGTCGTCAACTTTCGTAGGGGGGTGTTTTTTATTCTTTCTATCTTTCATTGTAGATTTTTTGTGGTGTTAAATTACAAGTCCAACGCCCAAACTAACTGAACTAATTGTAATTAGCTCACATATTAATAATGTGTTCGATTTTTGGATAATGAACTCTCACCAACCGTAGTAACTTTTGTGTTTCTTTTACAATAAAAGACGTTGGTTCCAAACAATTTTAAATTCTTTATTCACTTTTATTCTAAAAGCGTCTATACAGAATTAAAATCAAACGTGTTGTAAGTAACATACATAGTTGCCAGCTTGGCCCCCAGAATTAATGAAGTCTAGTTTGATGCCAGATCAGTATACAACATTTCTTCCCTCACCTACAGCCGATTACGGTAAGAACAACATTCTCGGCTTTCGAGTTCTGACTGACCTTCGGGGTGGTGTCGTCTCTCTTGCATCGTCCTTTACACTTCCCTCTATATTTCCGTCTGAGCTATTTCTTCTTTTGTTCGAGTTCGTATCGTTATCGCTCGGTTGTTCGAATCCAATGAAACCCGAACGTGAAACTGAATCCGGATTATCGGTACTAATGAATCGGCTTTGCGGAGTTGAAGAGCTTATTGGTATTGAAAAACTTACAGATGGTTGTGGTACTGAATTATCGATTCTTGCCTTACATGGTGACTGTATATTTTCTGCGTTCAGCTGATATCGCGTTTTACGATCTTTTCCCCATCAACAATTCCATTTCCTTGCTTATTCGTGACCTTCAAATCCACGTTGCCTCAAATTTGATCGATGTGTCGTTTGATACATTTGCCATTGTACAAAATTTGATAGTGCAAATCACTCCAACTATTCAAAATCACCCCTGGCAGCCATTTCGCCTCCGATTATTGTTAGACAAGAAATATACATTCTGCATTGGTGCCATTGTTCGAAACGATGGATTAAACTTCATATACTGCTTCTCCGTGATTTCTGACGATACATCTTGTTGGAACATTAAATTCAACCGTGTGCGCAGTACCCGCCCCAAAAACCAGAGAGCTGGACACTTACCAGCTGTTGAGTGAGGGGCAATTCTATATTGACGGAGGAATAAATTCAAGTGTTTTTGTAGGTTCTTCTTGCCCGCCCTAGCTGCTTTCAGCGCATTTTTAATCGTCTGGACTGATCTCTCTGCCTGGCCATTTCTAGATGGGTGGTAAGGTGCCGTGAATTTATGGTATCTCACACCAACATTACCGTGAATTTGTGGTATCTCACCCTAACATTAGTGAGGAATTCTTTGAATTAGGTTGAGCCAAAACATGTGCCGTTGTCGGTTACTACTGTGACTGGTATCCCATAGGAGGCAAACAGCTCATCAAGAATATTAACTGTGGTGGTGGATGTGCTGTTAGATGTCACCTTAACCTCAATCCACTTACTGTACGCGTCAGTTACTATCAGCAATGTCGACCCCAGGAATGGTCCTGCATAATCAACATGGATTCTCTCCCACGGCCCCTTTAGGTAATGCCAATGATGCTCTCGGAATTTATGTGGGTCGTTTGCGAATTTCGAGCAATCTATACAGCTTCTGCCGACTCCCTCTATATCTTTGTCTATACCGGGCCAATACACAAACGATCTCGCTATACCCTTAATTTTACAATACCCAAAGGGGCAGAGTGTATGTCTTGTAGGATCTTGAGACGGAGTTTCTCCACGATCACTATTCTATGCTCAAACGTCAAACAATCTCCGGCCATTTTATAATTTGTTTCAGGTGATTTATACCCATATGATTGTAACGATTTCACACTCTCCAACATTCTAACAATCGGCCCCAGCTTTTCATCCTTTCTTGTTTCTGAAGCTATCCTAATGGCGTTCATAGGTAATTGTTCAATTTGTTTTATAATGAACGTGTCGAAATCATCCAGTTCGGATACTAGGATTATTTTATTCAATGCATCGTTTTTTACAGCTCTTGAGCAATAATCGGCTTTCGCGTTTGCCTTCGTATTTTAAATAATTACATCGAAATCAAAATTTGCCAAAAAATCGGCATAATTGGCCATGCGGCTGATACACAATACCGGAAGCGATTTATGCGGATCCAGAATTTGTGCAAGTGGTTTGTGGTCTGTACAAAGGGTAAAATGGCGTGCGTACAGATACATAAAAAATTTTTGTACCGCCCATATAATAGCAAGGGCCTCCTTGTCAATCTGGGGATATTTCCGTTCAGTGCTACTTAGCGTTCGGCTCGCATAGGCGATCGGTCTTTCACGACCATCTGGCAATCGATGTGACAAAACTGTGCCCAGTCCCACCTGACTGGCGACTGTGGCCAAAAGCAACGGTAGTTCGGGATTGTACGTCATTAAAACTTTTGGCGATACTAACACATCTCTTAAGGCCCTGCTGCGTGTGACCAAGTTTGTATAAATGATCCATAATAATTGGCTTTTCCCAAAAATAGTTCTACCTCGTCAGGCGTGGTAGGTCTGGGAGCATCTCTTACGGCCTCCACGTGCTTGTCACATTTGTGAATGCCGCCGCTGTCAATCTTATGCCCCAGGAATTCAACGGTTGGTGCAGCAAAGACACATTTTACGCGGTTAAGTTTTAAACCCTTATCCCTAAAACGATTTAGTGCTGCTTTCAATACATTCAACAATTCCTCGAAAATTTCCACGTAAATCGAAACATCGTCCAAGAAATCGCTGACGTTAGGGATGCCCTGCAACACTGATTCCATTGTTCGCTGCCAAATCGCAGGAATGTTTGCTGCACCATAGACCGCTCTGGTAGAGCGAATCAGCCCATGTGTGGGACTGTTCAGCGTTAGGGCATGAGCAAAATCGTTATCAATTTGTAGGTGAGAGTAAGCATCTGTTATGTCCAAATGGCAGAATAATCTTAACCCATTCATTGTATTAAAAATGTCCTCCGGTCTCGGAATTGGATGCTCGTCCACAATTATTCTAGGGTTAAGGGTCGGTTTGTAATTACCTGTTGTCCGGATGCCGCCATCGTTTTTCGCAACAACATGAGTAGTAGATGACCACTCTGAAAAATCAACCCTCGTATAGAGGCCATTAGCAATTTTCTTTTGTATTTCGGCTGCATAGATGTCCCTCAGATCTACTGGAATCTCTCTTGCTTTGGCGAAAACAGGCTTTGCCTCTGATTTGAAATGTACCTTAATTGGTGGCATGTCCACTTTACCGGCTGTGTCACTAAAAACGTTCTCAAAATCAGAAAGCAAGCTCTGAAGTCTATCTAACTGCATTGGTGACATGTGTGGTGTATCCACTTTTATTGTGTTAACAGGTTCTGATGAAGAAAACAATTTTCTAAAATCTATTTCATTAACGAACTGTTGAATCCATTCGCGACCAAATAACGCATCATAATCACCGTCGACGACGTACAGGTTGAGTGTACGTGTTGTGAGCCCCACTGTAATATTTACTGCTACACGGCCAATAAGGTCTATTCTATGTCCAGTGAAACTTGTAAATTTTCTATTTGTCGGCAAAGCATGAAATTTTCCAATTAAAGCTCTTAGCGCTGATTTGCTCATTATGCCGCATGGGGCACCCGAACAGGGCTACCGTTTTTGGTTATTTCTAACCAAAAGTGGTTATTTTTTTCTTTAATGTGGAGATTTTATTTTATTTTTATTTTGTATTTATTTAGCATTATATGTTGCCATTTTTATGTATAAAGTTTTAATTACAAATGTTCTATTAAATTTTTACATTAGTATTTTATAGGTATATAAAATATTTACGTATTTAACTTCCAAATTTATAATTCATGTCTAACATAATCAATTACTTTGCGTTTAAATAAATATAAATTATTTTCATTTTTGATATCGTTTGGCATTTCATTAAAAATTTTAAGTCCTTCATAAAACAATATATTTGGAGCAAAAGATGTTGAGATAAATAAAAGTCTATAATCATTGGCGTTCCTTAGATTGTACGGCTGGACATTTGCTACGTTGACCAAATATTTACTTATGTATTGTGGCAGCATTCCTTTTTGTATTTTAAAGATGAATATGAGCGCATTCATCACCAGACTCTGATTAAATTGAATGCCATTGTATCGTTGCTAGCATATCACTTATATGTGGCCTCGTGTTGCATCTTAGAATACATCGCATTCCTTTGTTTTGGAGCCTTTCTTTCATTTGTTGATTGCCCAAGAATAAGACTGTTGAACAGTATTCGAAGTGTGGTTTAATTGTCGTATTATAAATATTTATGGCGGTAGATGTTGAGATTTTGTATCGAATTCTTCTTAAAAAAGCGATTTTTTTAGTAACCTTTTTACATACGTACTCAAAATGAGGTACAAAGCTTAGCTTTTTATCCACAATTATTCCCAAATATTTGAAATCATCAACTTTTTCTATTTCAGTGTTTTCAATGCGTACGATTTCGGATGTATTTCCGTTTATTATCATCGTTTTTGTTTTGTTTTTATTTAACTTTATTTTATTTATTTTTAGATATTTTTCAATATTTATTAAGTCTTCGTTCAAGTTTCGTACACATTCCTCAGGATTTTCCCCACAGTTATGAGTTGGGATCGTATGCCTGAATTTCAAAATCCCGAATTCAAAATCCCGAATTCTAAAATCCCGAATTTCTAAATCCCGAATTTCAAAATTCCGATTTTGAAATTCGGAATTTTTAACAGCAAAATCCTCAGAACAAAAATTGTTCAAACTTTCATATTGAATGCACATGCACATTTATACATGTGTTTGTGCATAATTTTGCATGACGTTGTGAGCAGAATTCGATCGTTGAGTTAATATCCAAAGTCAGCACAATTTCATTTGCTGTCTGAGTTCATTGCTTTCTGTATGTAAGAATGACAGACTGCAAATGTGAATGCAATGAACTTCAACAGAATTTGATCGCTTCAGTCAAAATCCAAATTCAGCATAATTTTATTTATTACCTGAGTTCATTGCTTTTCTTTATACAATGTTAATGCAATGAACTTCAGCAAAATAACTAAATGTAAAAAAATGTATTCTACCATAAATCGCAAATAAGCATTAATTTAGTATTTAAGCCAATGAATTTTTAATAAACATTGAGAGAAGTAATCAAACAATTAAATCGACTATTTCTTTCCATTTTCTCCGCATCAACCGGGTTTCAAGTGCTCGAGTTGAATTAACTGTTTTCTTGGTGATTCACCTTGAAACAATCCAAACGACCAAAGCAAATCGGCTCTTGGTAATTGATTTCATCTGATTGGCAAACTAGCCAAATCAAAAAACATTGGTGACCCCGACGTGATCCTGTAACTTGGCACAGGATCTATACAACACTTAAGTCAACAAGGCAACTAACATGGCTCAACAAGAAGTCAATCAACATGCGGTTCCTACAGTTACTGGCACAACAACGCAATCGTCTACATTTGCAACAAGCTCCTTAATTAGAAGACAAGGGGTAATGATAGCGTCTTTAAAGAGGATACTCAGCATAAATCCAACAACTGAGAATATGAAGCTCAAAGAAAAACTTTGGGAACAGATACAAGATCTGCATTTCACAATATGGGAGTCCTGTCAAGATCCTCTGCAAGAAGGATACGACATGGAGTCATACGAAAATCTTGAAAGGCTGACCATGAACAATTTCGCATTGACGTCATCAGCTGAAGCGCCACAAAGCTTTGCATATGGTCAGAATAATGTCCTACCACCACCAAAGATTATAATACCGAAGTTTAACGGCGAGTACTTAAAATGGCAAGCGTTTTTTGATCTATTTTCAGAATTAATAGACAAACAACAGCTTTCGCCAGTACAGAAAATGTGGTATTTGAAGTCCAATCTAGGAGGAGAAGCTGAAAAATTGATCAGCCACCTCTTGGCTACTGCTGAAAACTACGCAACAGCCTGGACGCTTTTACAAGAGCGATACAACAATCGGCGAGTTCTTGTCGCATCGATAATCCAGCAGCTACTCGATCAAACGTCTGGCGGATCATCAGCAGCAGCCATCAAACACCTGCATGCCACCACTCAGGAGTGCTTACACGCATTACAAAACATCGGGATCGACACAACCTCCTGGGATTCAATTCTTCTGCATTTACTTACCAAAAAGTTGGATCGTAGCACCCATGTTCTATACGAGAGATCGATCACAAATCCAAAGGATAAACAATGCGAAGAACACTTTGCACAACATACGACCAAGAACGATCAAAACCGATTCATAGTGAAGATACCCTTTCATCAAGGTCCTGCTGCTCTTGGAGACTCACATGGAATTGCACTTAACAGATTTCTCGCCCTCGAACGCCGGCTACAGAAAAATCCCGAATTGAAGGCACAATACACAAAATTCATGAACGAATATGAATCGATGGGACACATGACAAAAATATCAGCAAATGAAATCCTCACACCAAACTATTTCATACCACACCACTGCATACTGAGGCCTGAAAGTTCAACCACTAAGCTTCGTGTAGTCTTTGATGCGTCTTGGAAAACATCATCTTTGAATGACCTAATGTACACAGGACCCTCAGTGCAAAGCGAATTATTCTCCATCCTGTTGAGGTTTCGATTACCAAGATTCGTTTTCACTGCTGATGTCGAAAAAATGTATAGGCAAGTCCTAGTTTCTCCTGAAGATCGTCACTTTCAGCTCATTATTTGGAGAAAGGACACCACAAAACCTATAACCTACTATCAACTCAACACAGTTACAAATGGTACACGTGCTGCTCCGTATTTAGCAACTAAATGTCTGCAACAACTCGCTAAAGAAAACACTGTTCGTTACCCTCTTGCCTCGAAATTTCTGCAAGAGAATTTTTACGTTGATGATGGGCTTGGTGGAGCAGATAGTTTGGTGACTGCAATAGATTTGCAAAATCAACTAACACAAATGATGAAAGAAAGTGGTTTTAATCTTCGCAAGTGGTCTGCAAATCATCCACAGTTACTCCAAAACATACCACAAGGTGATCTGGAAGTAAATTTGGACTTTGAAAGCGCAAATGCTGACTCTATAAAAACATTAGGACTCATCTGGCTGCCGAAGGAGGACAAGCTTTGTGTTAAAGTTAACATCGAGGCAATTAACAAAATTACCAAACGTACAGTCACATCAGATCTTGCGAGACTTTTCGACCCACTGGGAATTCTCTCTCCAATTGTGGTGACAGCCAAGATGTTCATCCAAGAATTATGGGAATTGAAATTAGATTGGGATCAATCTCTACCTCAATCGTTACATACCAAATGGAGTTCTTTTCGCACCGATCTAAATGAGCTAAAAACCTTGGAAATATCGAGACACATCTTTAAGGAAGAAATCCCAGCTTCAGTCCAACTACATATTTTTACGGATGCGTCAGAAAAGGCGTATGGAGCAGCAGCCTACATACGGTCAGTGTTCAAAAACGGGACCATTATGAATCGACTCCTTTGTGCTAAATCCCGTGTAGCTCCACTCAAAAGGCAAGCAATACCGAAATTGGAGCTATGTGCAGCGGTGTTAGGAGCGCATTTAGCTACAAAAATTAGATCTGAGCTGCAGCGGACCAGCCCGGTTTGGTTTTGGACCGATTCAGAAATTGTGCTGTCATGGATAAATTCATCATCTGCATCATTCAACACCTTTGTGGCCAATCGAATTGCAATCATTCAGGCAGAAACTCAAATAGATCAATGGCGTCACGTCAGCTCAAAATGCAATCCAGCCGACATTTTATCTCGAGGAATATCGCCAAGGGCCCTGAAGGAATGCACACTGTGGTTTTGTGGACCCTTATTTCTGCATGGAGCAGAAGCAGCATGGCCATTGAAATTTAATCCAAGCCTGAGCATTCCGACCACTTTGGAAAGAAAAAGAAAATCAGTAGAATCATGTGTGGCAGTGATAGACGGACAGGATTTCGTCTACAAGATCAACCACAAAAATTCGTTCTTTCGATTACAGCGAATAATTGGGTACGTCATGCGTTTTATTACTCACACCAGATGCCGAAAGGACAATCGACAGCCTAACAGAACATTAACAACAACTGAGCTGGATCTAGCCCTAATTCCTATCATTAAGCAAATGCAAGCAGCAGATTTCAAGGATAAAATTCTACACTTAAAAGGATACAACGAAGTTCAAAAAAACAAGCAGCTTGTGCAACCTGTCTCCTTTCCTAGATCAAAATGATTTAGTTCGTGTTGGAGGAAGGCTTGAGGCATCCTCATTGGCATATGACTCGAAGCATCAAGTTGTCATTCCATATAATGATCCCATTTCAAAATTAATCTTCGAAATGGTTCATAAAGACAACAGACACTGCGTAGCGCAAACGCTCCTAGGCATCATCCGACAACGCTACTGGCCAGTAAAAGGAAAAATTATGGCTCGTGCTACAGTACAATATGTACCAGGGCTAAACAAAAAATGTTTGAACATATAATGGGAGATCTGCCTGCAACACGAGTATTACCAGCTCGGCCATTCGTAAATGTTGGAGTCGACTACTGTGGTCCACTTGAAGTTCACTACAAACTGAGAGGGAAAAGGCCGCACAAGGCTTATATTGCAGTATTTTGTTGTTTCGCAACAAAGGCTGTACATCTGGAGCTAGTGAGCGATCTCACCACAGAGGCATTCATAGGTGCTCTCAAGAGATTTATCAGCCGCCGTGGACACTGTCAAAATTTGTATTGCGATAACGCAACGAATTTCGTTGGAGCGAAAAATAAACTACCCGAACTGGCATCCATAATCTACACATCAGAAGCACAAGAAGCAATTACAAGCGCCTGTGGAAAAAGGGGCATACAATTCAATTTTATACCGCCAAGATTACCACACTTTGGCGGACTATGGGAGGCGGCGGTAAAATCTGCCAAACATCTCTTAGTCAGAAGTGTAGGTAACGCGTCGTTGACTTATGAAGAAGTCGAAACCTTAGTCATCGAAGTCGAAGCTATTCTTAACTCCAGACCAATTTCACCGCTATCAAACGACCCAAACGACATCGGTGCCTTGACTCCAGGGCATTTCCTTATTGGAGAGCCTCTCACTGCCCAAATCGATGCGCAAGCCAAGTCAAACAACGTCAAGCTGGCGACCAGATGGAATTTGGTATCTCGTCTCAAACACGAATTCTGGAATAGATGGTCGCGAGATTACCTGAATGAATTACAATATCGTAACAAATGGCAAAAGCAATCAAAAATCTCTTAAGCCTGGAGCCATCGTCATACTCAAAGAAAATAATACCCCGGTTATGAAATGGCCTTTGGGACGTGTAATTAAAACCTACAAGGGAAGCGACGATATCGTCAGAGTTGCAGATGTCAAAACAGCTTCGGGTGTATTTAAACGCGCGATTCGTTATCTGGCACCACTTCCTACATCTGACGATGAAAGCAACGAGAGCCAGGATCAACCAATTCAACAATTGTCGATGACGTCAAATGATAACCGTGCAAAAGATAGTCAGGGACAGCAACCTGCATTGTCAACCGAGAAAATGACGACTAAGAAAAGAAGAAGGATGTCAGCAGCCAATGCTATGACGACAATATTGATGGCACTGTTTGCTCTTTCCCTTATTTTAGCGAACAAAATTGAGCATAAAGAATTTGACTCCAACATTGGCTTACATTTTGAAGGAATCGGCAGCACACGAATCTCCAGATCGGAATGGAATATCATAGCCTACTATGAATTACAGTCATATTGGACAGAAATGGCTGCCCTCACAAATGCAACATCAACACTGCAACATTTATGCAGCATTATAAAGCAAAAGTCAAACTGCCTAAATGTGCTACAGACTATTGAATTCGGCATACTAGATCTGAAGGACGAAAATATTCTGTTAAAAGAAAAGAGAGTTAAGCGTGGTGCGATCAATATCATCGGAAACGTTGCCAATTCACTATTTGGAGTTCTCGACTCAACCTATGCAGAACAAATGTCCAATACCATCGATTACATTAAGGCAGATGAAACTAACCTAAGGGAACTTTTAAAAAATCAAACATCCCTTATTGACGCAACACTCAATATATTCAAACAAGACGAGCTTAAAATAAAGGAAAAGTTTGACAACCTGGACATCCAACTAACCGAAATCATATCAAAGATACACGAGGAAGGAGAAGAAAACTATCAAACTAAGCTATTTAATATCTTTATATCACTATCGGTTCAGCTTTCTGTGATATCTTCCAGACTACATCGAATACAATCAGCAATAGTTTCATCACTGTCCGACTCGCATCATGGAAAAATCAGTCCAATATTGTTATCACCCTTACAACTCCAATCTGAACTAATACAAGTGAGAAATCACCTCCCTGCATCTCTACAGTTACCAGTAAACCAAGATAACCTCATGCAACTTTATAGCCTCATGACTGTGAAGGGTGGAGTAACAGAAAATCATGTCATCTTTTACATAGCTACTCCATTATGTAATCCAGAAGTTTTCTACCTCTATAGACCACATCCTATTCCAGTCCTGATAAACAACACACTGATTGCAATAAAACCGTGCAGTGACCTGTTAGCAATCAATAACCACAGGGATCACTATTTCATGTTAACTGAAAAACAGTGGAGGTCATGTACAACGACAAGGGAAGACGAGTTTCTGTGCCCGAACATACAATCTACATTTGATGCAGACGCTGACAACTGTTGGTGCGAAATGTCACTTTTCAACAACAATTCACGCACTAGCTGTAATTTTGTATCTCTTACAAACAACCCATCGTTCACACAAATGGAGCACAATAATCAATGGATGTACACATTGAAGCATCCTATTCGAATGACAGCAGTATGTGGACAAGACCATTCACAACTCACGCTAAAAGGGTCTGGGCTCATTAAAATAGGTCCATATTGCACACTTAAGCACAAGACAATTACAATTCAAGGTCATAAAACATACTCATCATCACTGAAGTCATCGTATACAATTAGTGCTAACATAAGCGACATTGCACATCCAAAACAAATGCGCACGCTGTTTCAAGACTTCCATATAAACCACTACTCCGATCATCTCCAAAACATTTCTGATGTTCAAAATAAGTTACATCAACAGGTGCTAACGGAGCTACCATCGCAAATCCAACACATGAGATATCATCACGCAACTGTGGCATACTCTGCGCTTCTTTTAACAATTGTGATCATCATAATAATTATCTACAGAAAAATACAGTGTCGAAAGGTGCAACCAAGTCAACAACCTTGTCCAGCTGTCCGTCAACACGTCACACCGTCCGAGTTTATTACTACGGTTACGTAAGGAAGATTCCGAAGCAATCTGAAAGAATGCACAATTTATCAATCATTATTCAATGCATTTTTATGTACTCGCAATTTGTACTGTCTTCTATTTTTAATTTTTTTTGTTCCTAAATGTTAAGCGAACGTGTTTCATTAGCAAGTAAAGTCATTCTGTTTGGAGCTTACGGATAACACTGAAGCGACTCGATTCTGTCAAATCAGCAATTTCCTCTTAGTTGATCATAGCTCAACGGCCGGGTGTATGTTCAAACTTTCACATTGAATGCACATGCACATTTATACATGTGTATGTGCATAATTTTGCATGACGTTGTGAGCAGAATTCGATCGTTGAGTTAATATCCAAAGTCAGCACAATTTCATTTGCTGTCTGAGTTCATTGCTTTCTGTATGTAAGAATGACAGACTGCAAATGTAATGCAATGAACTTCAACAGAATTTGATCGCTTCAGTCAAAATCCAAATTCAACATAATTTTATTTATTACCTGAGTTCATTGCTTTTCTTTATACAATGTGAATGCAATGAACTTCAGCAAAATAACTAAATGTAAAAAAAAATGTATTCTACCATAAATCGCAAATAAGCATTAATTTAGTATTTAAGCCAATGAATTTTTAATAAACATTGAGAGAAGTAATCAAACAATTAAATCGACTATTTCTTTCCATTTTCTCCGCATCAACCGGGTTTCAAGTGCTCGAGTTGAATTAACTGTTTTCTTGGTGATTCACCTTGAAACAATCCAAACGACCAAGGCAAATCGGCTCTTGGTAATTCATTTCATCTGATTGGCAAACTAGCCAAATCAAAAAACAAAAATGTTGTTCTACCATAATTAATACTTGCTGAAATTTATAAAAAAATCTTAGTGAACATTGAAAAATTTTAATTGTAGAAGTAGAAAGTGGGCGACAAACTTTCATTCTCCGTTTTAAAACAAAGTAGTGCGGTTGAAAGTATTTTATAATAATAAAAAATGAGTCTCGAAATAATTGATTCAAATTAAGGAAACCCAAAACTATTTTTAAATGGTTATTGTTATCATTTGGAAAAGAAAACAGAAAAAGTTTACTACTGGTGTGCTGCCAATCGGAAAGAAAAACATTGCAAAAGCCGATTACATACAATAATGGAGGAGAACGAACATATCATAAGAAAGGAACAATCTGAGCATAGTCATTCTCCTATTGGACATTCTAAGCATGTGGCTCTTTCTAATAATGCTTTAAAGAATAAAGCAAAACTTAACATTGGAGTACCCCCTTCTCAAATTATAAGGGATACCGTGGTTGAAACGGATCAGCATTGTAGTGAATCCGGTAAAGGTGCCTTTTGGGGTCTGTTCATATAGTTAATTTGGCGTGTTCTTACGGAAGGATCCATTTCCATTGGTATAGGAGGTTTAGGCTGTGTGGGCCTAGGTGGTGGCAAATTTGGTGTAAATTGTTGTGTTGGTGCATTGTATATTCGAACCCTATCGGTTATATTTAAACTTCTTGGTGGAATATTTGACTTGTTATTATTACTCATTTGGTTAGGTGGTTTTGTTATGTTGTTATAATAACGTGGATGTATGGAAATATTTCTAAAATTTAGATTTTGAAACTCAAGACATGAAGTGTTTGCCTCGGGTAAAGTTTTTGGTTTTTGAATTGCAAGCATACGAGAGACTTCTCCATTTTTCCCCTAATGAATACCTCTAGAGCTCGATTTCTGTAGCTCGAAATTAGAGCTTCTACCGTTTCATTCGAATAGTTATCAGTTTTAATTTTATTTATTATGAGAGAAAGCTGATGATTTATTTTAGCATAAAATTCATCAATTGTGTTGTATCTCTGACGCATTACTTTTAATTCGTACTCTAATGTTTGTACGTCTCTTTTATCAGCGTAATGTAGAGATAAACAGTTTTTGATTTTTTCCCAACTTTCGTCGAAATTGTTGCAGGAGATCAGAGCCGTGTCCGCTGGACCTCTAACCTTTTGGCGAATATGTTGTAAAACTACTACTACTTTGTAATCTTCCAGAATGGACTCAACATTGTGAATCCATGAAATATATTGTATTGGGTTTCCTTCGAAAACTTGAAGGTCCCTAACAGAATCTGGAAGTTTCCTAATATCTTGTAAGTCCGTTTCTGTTCGTGGTACTGGAAATGCAACTTCGTCAGGCTGGGGACGCTGAATTGTCCTCTCAAGGTCACTCAACCTATTATTTAGAACCTTAACTTGTTCAATCTGGGCGTTAAGAGCACCAGTTAATTGGGTGATTACCTTTTTTATTTGGTCCATATTATAGTGAAAACACCAGTATAATGTTTTGTGTTTTAGTGTAATTTATGTTAAAAATTTGATATTTAAGACAGGTTATCTTTAAAGTTTATAAACGAATTGGAATTTCTTTCTTTTATGATTTCTTTCAAAAACTAATTAAGGCTTGATTTTATTATTTTGTGGAAATATTTATTCTTTTCCTTTTAAAGGTATAACTTAGTGGTAATGCAAAAATTTATTATTAAAACTTTCTTCTTAGAAATTTGTTGATTGATTGATTTTCCAATTTTTGGAAACAATTTTTATTACTATTCTTATTTCTTTTTTTTTGAACAATTTACCTTCTTTTCACAAATTTGCAGTATAATTTTTGAGGATGGAACAATTTTCTACTTTTTTATATACAATAAAAAATAAATAAAAAATGTCTTACATAAATATGAAAGGCAGCAATCCGGACGGTCCGCAGGATCCTTTTTGGGGCTTCAGCTTCCTACTAGGGTACGGATGTCGTCACAACTGAGGTTTGTTCGTATGAGAGCTATATTTCCAACGGCACAACACGGGTTCTTATGTCACCGGTCCTTACCCCACGACTTTTTTGTCCGCCGAAAATTCTTAATTGCGAAGGGATTGTGATTTTTCCTTTTTTCACAGTTTAAATGTCCTTTTTTTGTATAAAGGATTAAACAAAGGATTATAATTTTCCTTTTTTCACAGTTTAAATTCTTGTTATTTGCATAAGAATTATTTTCTTTATAAATTATTATTTATTATTAATAAAGGATAAAACTGATATTGTCACGGTTTGATTTGTATTTGTGAACACTTCCACTTCTTTTATTATTTTGCTCGGGCGCCAGTTATGCGGATTTAAATTAAAAGACCCGGCTTGCTGTTGTACTAACTCTAAATTGTTATTAATTTCTTTCTTATTTTTATACAAATTTTTTGCTTATCTTTACGGTTTTTAAATAATTTACAAATTTTTACTTGGCCTAATTTTATGTTGTTGGTTTACAGTTTAATTGCAATACTAATTAATCAGCAAAATTCAATAAAAGCATTTTCTTATTTTGTGAATTCAACATTTTAATTTTAATAAAGTACAATTCTCTTTTCTGATTTGTTGTTTTTATTGTCAAATAATTTGATATTTATATTTTAATAAATCAGCTAAAATTAAGTAGTGCATTGAAAAGTATTCAGTGTAGTTTTTATGTTGTTATGGTTGTGTGTAGTGGTTGGCTTTGTTAATGGGTGTATTCACTAGAATACGATGTTTGAATATGTGTATTCCCTAGAGTATGATAACTTATATATATATATATATATATATATATATATATATATATATATATATATATATATATATAAACATTATATATATATATATATATATATATATATATATATATATATATATATATATATATATATAACATTACATATATATATATATATATATATATATATATATATATATATATATATATAAACATTATATATATATATATATATATATATATATATATATATATACATTTGGTTGCTAAAACCAAATCGTCAGTGAAGTTTAAGCAGTTTGAAAACATTCAACCTCGGATGTTTATGCCACATAAATCAAATACAATATGAGAATTTCAATATTGCATATGAATTACAACAAATACATAATCATAGTAGGTTTAGAATGTTTCTATACAAACCAACACAGCAAACAATTTACTCAACGTGAGTCTATTTTATTTTTCTCTTTCAAACTTCTTAAAGTTTACTGACGATTTGGTTTTAGCAACCAATGAAATGTCGGCATATGAAGAGCTAAATCCCAACAAACTTTTGATTTTTTCTATGCATTTTGCAAAAGCTCTAATTGTGTCTAACGATTAGTTGGGGAGAATATCCCAAATAATGAATTTCCACATTAAGTATTTAATATAAAGATTTTATTTTTTGCCCAACTGAACACAATCATTAACGACCAACGGGCGTTTAATTGTATGGGTGTTGAGAGAAAAATAAAATAGACTCACGTTGAGTAAATTGTTTGTTGTGTTGGTTTGTATAGAAACATTCTAAGCCTACTATGATTATGTATTTGTTGTAATTCATATGCAATATTGAAATTCTCATATTCTATTTGATTTATGTGGCATAAACATCCGAGGTTGAATGTTTTCAAACTGCTTAAACTTCACTGACGGTTTGGTTTTAGCAACCAATGAAATGTCGGCATATGAAGAGCTAAAGCCCAACAAACTTTTGATTTTTTCTATTCTCCAAAATAACTATTTTAATATTCTATTTTTTGTTGTTGGCTTAGCTAGGTATATGCTTGCATTTCATTTCCGCTAACCAAATCATCAGATTATTTTTGTTTTGCCTAGTATCAGTTTCCGTAATCGGTTCTTGTTCCAACTAAGTAGATGATTAAGCTGAAAGTCCATACCATCCGTTCAATGCGTCGATGCGTTTCATGCGTCTGTCCAAAAAGGTGATTCTGTGTAATTGTATGTAACAAGTTACAGAGCAAAACGCATAGAACGTATAGAACGCATAGAACGCATGAAGTAGGTTTACTTTCTACTTTTCTATGCGTCTCATGCGTCATGAGAGAGAGGTGAAAAAAGGTCAGTTGTTTTTGTTAACCAGGGATGACAAATTATATTTTATGTTCAATAATATCGATTAAAAATTTGTGTGGTGGATTTTAATTTTCTCTTTTTGTTGCATTAAAAAAGTTTTTAATAAAAGAAAAACCTTTCGCATTAAAGGGTACAACTACTTTTATTGATAAAATATATTAAAGTCAATTTTTAACATATTTTTTTCATTAAGAAAATTTGCGTTCTAGTTATCGATTACTTTTATGTACCGAGTGTCATCTCTGTTTTGTTTATTATTTTTTAATCAACTACAAGGGAAAATAATGTTATTGAAGCTGCAAAAATACAACTAAATTCTCATTTCGTGTTCTTTTGCAGCTTTCCGTAGGACCAAAATATTATGTATATAAACTCAATGCCTTCCATAAATTCTTTTAAAGTCACAATTTCACATTCCATTTTTGCATAAATTTGTTCTATTTGATAAAAATATTTACACTACAGCTGATCAAAATAAAAAAGCTGACGCATGAAACGCAATGTATGTAACTTCACGCATAGAACGCATAGAACGCACAACATACGCATAGAACGCATACGCATAGAACGGATGGTATGGACTTTCAGCTTTAGTCTGCTGTAGAAGGTCTAGGATAATGCCTTCTGTCGTTGCTTAGAAACAATCCACCTCTGCATTTTGGTGCAGTGGTGAGGAACCTCGCTAATCTTTGATTCCTATTTTCTTTTTTTCGCAGAAGGTGTTGGCTCTGCCTGCCTTTGTTTGTCATGATGTTATCCTCTTTTCCAGGGAGAGGGGTTGGTCAGGGTGCTCATTGGATCGATTTTTTAGGAGGGGGTTGAATCAACTTCATTTTCAAAACTCGAAAAAACCATGGTGAAAAATTTTTGTCCTGTGCCAGAGAGGGAACCAGGGTACTCAGTTTTGTATGCAAGACCTTTAAGCTGAAAGTCCATACCATCCGTTCTATGCGTATGCGTTGTATGCGTATGCTGTGCGTTCTATGCGTTCTATCCGTGAAGTTACATACAATGCGTTTCATGCGTCAACTTTTTTATTTTCATCAGCTGTAGTGTAAATATTTTTATCAAATAGAACAAATTTAGGCAAAAATGGAATGTGAAATTGTGATTTTAAAAGAATTTATGGAAGTCATTGAGTTTATATACATAATATTTTGGTCCTACGGAAAGCTGCAAAAGAACACGGAATGAGAATTGAGTTGTATTTTTGCAGCTTCAATAAGATTATTTTCCCTTGTAGTTGATTAAAAAATAATAAATAAAACAGAGATGACACTCAGTACATAAAAGTAATCGATAACTAGAACGCAAATTTTCTTATTGAAAAAAATATGTTAAAAATTGACTTTAATATATTTTATCAATAAAAGTAGTTGTAAACTTTAGTGCGAAAGGTTTTTCTTTTATTAAAAACTTTTTTAATGCAAAAAAAAAGAGAAAATTAAAATCCACCACACAAATTTTTAATCGATATCATTGAACATAAAATATAATTTGTCATCCCTGGTTAACAAAAACAACTGACCTTTTTTCACCTCTTTCTCATGACGCATGAGACGCATAGAAAAGTAGAAAGTAAACCTACTTCATGCGTTCTATACGTTCTATGCGCTTTGCTCTGTAACTTGTTACACACAATTACACAGAATCTACTTTTTTGACAGACGCATGAAACGCATCGACGCATAGAACGGATGGTATGGACTTTCAGCTTTAACCACTACACCACGCCACCACCACGTATATTGTCACGCTAATACCGTTATTTTACCAAACGAACGTCTAGATCTTGATGAATGCTCGAATTCTTAGTATACAACTAAATCACATACCATAATGTTGACTTAAGATAGCGTTGTATAGCGAAAAAGGCGTAAAAAGAAAAACAAAAAGACACAAGTCAATTATAATTGTTTGTTGTGTTGTGATTGTACAAAAGCTTTCTAAAGCTATTTATACTTTTGTGTTTTTGTTGATTACAAGTAGAAAAATATGATTGAGTTCTGTTTGAATTATCATATAGTGTTTGTAGTCTGTGGCATAAGTATACGAGCTTTGAATGCTTTCAATCATGATTTGGCTAAAAGGGTACTGATGATTTGGTTAGCGCCAATAAAATGCAGGCATATACCTAGCTAAGCCAACAACAAAAAATTGAGGGACATTAAACGAAATTTAATTTATCAAAAATCCAGAATAGATGTTACCTTTAATAATATTGAGGGCAAATGAAACGTTCAGCATAGTACTACGGCTTTTTAGAGTAGGCAACTTAATAAGGGCAAGTCGCGAAGAGTAAGAAGGCAAGTTAACAGGGTTAAAACATAATCCTCGAAGACAAAATAACAGGAATTGCTTCTGCACCGATTCAACAGCATCAGAGTGAATTGGGTAAATAGGGTCTGATATTACTGATCCATATTCGAGAATCGGACGTACCAGTGACATGTATAATGCTTTTCCAATGTACGGGTCGTTAAACTCTTTAGCCCGGCGTTTAATATAGCCAAGTGTATCTATAGCCTTGTTTATTGTAAATGTTATATGAGAGATGAAGTTCAGCTTAGGGTCTAGTAAGATACCTAAGTCTACAAAACTGTCGACCAAATCCAATTGATGAGCACCAATAAAATAGTTTGCAGTAATTTGACCAGACCTTACAAATCTCATTGCTTTACATTTATTCAAATTAAGCTTATGTTGCACTACTTATGAAGTGAATCCATGTCCATTTGAAGAAGTTTATGGTCTAAATATTTATTATAACTTAAAAAAATTTTATGTCATCAGCATACATCAGAATAGATGAAAGTTTTATTACTGTAGGCAAGTCATTAATAAATAGTGAAAATAGTAGCGGCCCAAGATGGCTTCCCTGGGGTACACCTGAAGGTACGGTTATGCTTTTAGAAAATGTATTTTTGAAACGAACTGTTTGTGATCTATTTGTTAAGTACGAATATATCCATTTAATGCTTGGTTCAGTAAATCCCATTATTCGAAGTTTCTTGATAGAAGTAAATGATTAACTTTGTCAAATGCTTTTCTAAAATCTGTATAGATGACATCTGTTTACATCCTTTGTAAAAAGCCACGATTTATTGTGATCGTAAAGTGAAGAAGATTTGTGGTTGTAGAACATCTCTTTTGAAAGCCATGTTGACACGGGGATATGATACTTGTAACTTGGTAGCATATAGATTCGGTGATAAGCTTTTCAAACAATCTAGGTATAACACTTGCGATTCCACGGTAATTTTCAATTTCAGATTTGTTGCCAGATTTGAACAACGGAACATTGAACGAATTTTTCCAAATATCGGGGAAATGTCCATATTTAATTGATAAATTAAACATTAGAGTCAATGGAATAGCTAAGGCTTCAGCACAGTTTATTAAAATACAAATGGGAATTTTATCAGGACCAACATCATATGAAAATTTTAATTTTTTAATTCATTTCTGACTGTGTATATATCAAAGTTAGGTAGGAATATAGATTGACTTTCAGTTAATGAAAATGGGTACTCGAGTGAATCATCAAATGTTTTAATCGAATAAGTTGTAGAGAAAAACTTAGCAAACATACCACTAGTAAGAGCATCATCATATGATTGGTTTTGTTGATATGTCATCATAGCAGGATAACGAGACGTTTTCTTCTTTGAATTGACAAATTTCTAGAACGACTAGGATTTCTTTTTAAATTAATTTTAGTTATTGCTATGTAATTTTTGTACAGTATGCTATATAATTTTGTATATTCTGCACGGCTCACAGAATGTCTAAAATAATGGATAGAAGAACCAGTTCGTTTAAATATGTTGTAATATTTATTCTTTTTATTCTTAGCACGACATAATTGTTTATTACTCCACGGAGGTCCAGATGAAGGTATAATTATAAGCTTCGGTATGCACAGAGCCATAAAAGAAAACAATTTGTGATAAAAAATCCCAATCGTGTCTTCCAAAGAATTATTTGAATTAACGGGAGGAATTAAAATGTCACACCAGTTTATATTTGTAATAAGCTCATTTAACAAATAGTAGTTAGCGCGTTTAAAACAGTAAGATTTTTCATTATTAACCATTGGTTATAAAACATAATTAGATGGAATGCATACTGTTCGAAGTAACCACTGTGCAATTGCTTCCCCCCAGGGGGCGCGGTCAATGCATCCTGTCTTGGTGGCTTGGTGTTGAACCTCCTGGGGTAGAGGGTTATCAGGTTTCCGGACCTAGGCCTTTTTGCTGATAACCCCTAAAAACTTGTATGTTGCTACCCAATCCCTGAAACAACAGGGCAACGGGCGCGCATTCAAGTAAACTAAAGGTAAAAGCGGGTTCACTCGCTCGTCCGGAGGGGTAGTTGGTCTTTCCAGACCTTGACCTTTGGCCAATTGCCCTAAAACTTAATATGTTACTACCCAATCCCTGAATACCAGGGTAACGGGCGTGCATATAAGTAATTAAGGAAGTAGCTTGCTACGCTAGTCTGGGTAGAGGTGTTACCGATGCCTCAGGTGTGCAAGGAACCTAAAATCGGAGGTGCTTTTAACACGCGGCTGACCAGAGTCCTATCTGGTGCCACGGGAACCAGTAGCCCCTAGGACTTGTCCTAGACTGGTTATTGGTGAGGCCCCTTCGGGGATCACGTGGTGGCTGTGGTTAAAACCTAAAGATACGCGGGGAGAGGTATGGGCTGGATGAGTGTGTCTTCAATCATGGGTTAGTGGCATGATGTGGATGTTCTCTTCAGGCCGTATATCTCTAGGTGCTGTTGCTATTCGACAGAGCTGCTCTAATGGTTACGGTAGGTGAAGCTTCAGGTCAGATTGGGGTAAAAGTTCCACTGCCGTGCCATTTGGGTAGTAGGAGGTTAGATAGCTCCAAGCATCTTAGCAAGGTGTCTGTACATGGTCCAGCAGCCTGTACGGAACTTGCTACCATGTTGTCCCTGTTGGGGGCACATGTTAGTTGGAATTTCCTCATGTGCCCTTGGCGGGGGCTACTAGGGCGGTGGTGAACGTGCTTTATTCACCCTTGTGCAATAGTGCACCGTCAGGTTGGGCCTTCGGGCAGGTACTGACGTGAATCTTTTGCAACTCTGTGCAATTGCTGCTGTTGTTTATAGGCTTATTTTTATTATTGTAAATGTATGCATACTTAAGTATATAAGTTTGTCACATTGTATATTGTGCATGTACATTTTATTATGCACTTGCTTTAGAAGTTAAATGAAACAATTAACAACAACAACTATGTTCAAAATTAAAGAATTTTTATTGCTTAGCGGTTTAGCTGAAGAATTTGTAAACTTGATAATGAAGTTTTTTGTCTTTTGCTTTCGGTTTTTATATGCCTAAATATTGAATAACATTTTTAATTTTATCATTCGATTTGTATTGATGAAACAATTAAGTTTGAATTTTTTAACTTGTAAGAAATTTGGAAATTTGTTTAATTTTTTTCGCAACAACAGCCTGTAAAAAAGCTTGCAGGCTCAAACATTTGTGACCCCGACGTGATTGTCACATACATAACTTTCAGTTCATATTAATATCAATTCGGATATTAATATAGTTAATAATTTCGTATATTTACTGTCGACGCAATCATCATGCCAGGTAAAGTACTTTGTCGTCGACCAAACACACCGATGAAGGTCTTGAAGAGTCGCAGCTACCAGCAAAGGTAAAATCGATTGGCAAGCAAATAGAGGATATAAACACAAGCTTAACTATTGAAGAACTGAACAGCATGGATGATGCTGACCTTTTAGTGCGTCTTGACTATGTCGACAGCTTGTATTCTCACTTTGAGCAAACATTTATATTGTAGGAGGAAAAATGTTTCAGCGGTATCGACAGCAGTTCTCGGTCAAATTTCTTAACAACATATTTCAATGTAAAGGCCAAAATCAAAAGGAAGATTAACTTAAACCACAATAATGGATCAATGCAGCATTCATCTACTGTTCGTCAATTTTCGATGGAGGATTCTAACAATGTGCGCAAAACTAGATAACCTGAGCTAAAAATATTTTCTGGTTCGTATACAGAATGGCCTGATTTTCTTGCGATGTTTGCAACAGTTATAGCAAACAACAGCGATTTGAGCAAATTAGAAAAATTTCTGCACCTACGGGCATGTTTAACAGGAGCAGCATTGGATACAATATCATCGTTAGAACCGAAGTACGAAAATTATGATAAAGCTTTAACATTATTGAAGAATCGTTTTGATAATAAACTACTTAATTTTCAGGCTCATATAAAAGGAATTTTCGGGCTTAGAAGTGTTGACAAAGGTTCGGCTTCAGGCTTGAGGCATTTAAGCGATAAACTCAATTCACATACAAGAGCCTTGGAGACGATGTCTACAAAGGAACAAATTGCCGATGGACTCCTAACACATATAATTGTTTCCAAACTTGATATGCAGACGCAAGCTAAATGGGAAGAAGGATTACAAAGTGACCAGTTGCCAACTTTGTCATTCTTGACAAATTTTTTGGAAAAAAGATGTCGTATGCTGGAGAATCTTCAAAGTTCAAAGGTACCGAAATTTTGCAACAAGCAGGTGAGCAAAGGATCTAACGCGCATGTTCGTAATGTTTTAGTAGCTTCAAGTACAAGCACTCAAAACTGTAATTTTTGTGAGACAAGCGACCATTAAATAACGAATTGTGCACGTTTCAATAACTTGTCCCCCATTGCACGTTATAAAGAAGTTAAAAGGTTAAATTTGTGCCTTAATTGTTTACGAAAGGTACATAGATTGTCTACTTGTAAATCAGGCCCCTGTCGCAATTGTTCAATGAGGCATCACTAATTACTGCATATAGATTATACGACCGCAAATTCCACTGAACCTATTATTCCTACAACTGCTTGTTTATCTAAGCCTGAACCAGTTTAAACAGCTAACAAACAGCAAAGAGCATCTGTACAATCTACACTCGTATCGTCATTATCAGCAGCTGAAATTGTAGAATCCTCGAGTGAAGCTAATGTTTTTCTAGCAACAGCCATGGTTTTGATTAAAAATAAATATGGTGTATTCATGTCATGTCGTGCAATTTTAGATTCTGCTTCGCAGCTAAATTTTATTTCAAGTCGTCTCTTAGCCCAATTGCAGTTAAAGAGTAAAAGATCTTTCGTTTCTATTTCAGGTATTGGAGATGATAATTTCGTGGCTGACAGATCAGAAAATGTTTTAATTAAATCATCCAGTAATGATTATTTCGTTTCTTTCGATGCAGTCGTAATTCCAAATATAACGGGCTACCAACCTAACACAAAAGATAAACAATTTGAAATTCCTACTAATATATTATTGGCAGATCCCTTTTTTAATAAAAATGGTGCCAATTTATTTTTCGAGTTGATGGATGTAGGCCAAATTAAGTTGGGCAATAACTTGCTAATATTGCAGAAAACCTGGTTAGGTTGGGTAGTTTCTGGCGGAGGCTTATCTTCAAAAATTTATTTTCCCTGGCCACAGTCTCTCAAAAAATCCAACACACTGAAGCCGATTCATTAAAAAATATTATGAAAGGCTTTTGGGAAATTGAAAATAACTTTTACAGTTATTCGAAACAACCCTTTCAAAATGAATTTTGTGAAAATCATTTTCGGCAAAATGTAATTCGACTGGAAACTGGAGAGTACTCTGTTAGCCTTCCAAAGAAGCCAAACATCACTGAACTCGGCGATTCGTATGATATTGCTTGTAGACGTTTTTTTATCACTGGAAAAGAAATTAATCAAAAATCCTAACGTAAAAGAAAGGTATATTGCTTTTATGAACGAGTATCTCGAAATGAATCATATGTCGTTGGTTACCTTTACGCCTCCAGAGATCAAAATTAATTTTATTCCCCATCATTGCGTTCATAAGGAGGAAAGTACAACCAAAAAGCTTAGAGTTGTTTTCGATGGGTCCGCAAAAACTAAAACAGGTATATCGCTCAATGACACTCCTTACGCCGGACCAACTATACAACCTAAGTTATTTAAAACTCTGTTACGTTTTCGTTTTTTCAAAATTGCATTGAGTGAAGACATTTGTAAAATGTATCGTTGTGTTCGTATGTCATACCCTGACGATTTTCTCCAATGCATATTATGGCGTGATAGCTCTAGCGAAAATATTAAAATTTATAAATTAAATACCGTAACCTATGGTACAAAACCCGCCTTTCTTGCAATTCGTGCAATGCAGTAACTCGCTTCGGACGAAGAAAACTCTTTTCCTATTGGCGCGCATTGTAAAAAAGAATTTTTATGTGGATGATTTGATAACGGGTGGAAATTCAATTGAAGAAGTTAATGAAATCAGACAACAAGTTACAAGGTTGCTCGCACTGGGAAATTTTCAAATAAGGAAATGGTGTTCAAACGATGACTCTGTGTTAAAGGAAATTCCGATATCGGATCGAGAAGAATATTTAAAATTTCATGATGGCACCGACATCACAAAAACATTATGTCTATTGTGGGACCGGAAAGCTGATTCTTTTATATTCACATTTTCTCATATTGATGTTGCTAACCCAGTCTCAAAGCGATCCATTTTGTCAACAATTGCGCGGTTTTATGATCCTTTGGGACTAATAGGGCCAGATTCGATGGTGGTTTTGTCCTGGTTGCGGCACGATTCGGCAAGTTTTAATGTATTTATGGCAAATAGAGTAAGCCGAATACAAAATCTAACGAAAAATATGTTGTGGCATCATGTTCCAAGTGCTTTGAATCCTGCGGATATTCTATCAAGAAGGGCTACTCCTGAAGAACTGTTCCATTCAAATATTTGGAAAGAAGGTCCAGAATTTTTACTTAGAAACCAAGAGAATTGGACAGAAACAGCAAACTTTATTAGCGAGCTTCCTGAACGTCGACGTGTTGCACTAATTGCTTCATCCGTATGTGATTTTTCGTTAAATTGCAAATATCGCAATTCATTTCAAAAACTACAATGAATATTTGCGTATGTAAGTAGATTTCTTAGATATAAAAAAGACACAAAATTTGCAGAGAACTTATGGCCAGATGAAATAAAAATGGGAACTAATGCTTTAATTCGGAATATTCAGTTTGTAAATTTTGCTTCAGAATACAAAGCTTTAAAGAGTAATGAATATGTATCGTCAACAAGCAAATTGCTTGCATTATCGCCTTTCATGGATGATAAAGGTCTTATTAGGGTTGGCGGCCGGTTACAAAACTCATTTTTGAATTTCGATGCTAGACATCCTATAATTCTTCCGAATGGTCACCCTGTTACGGCAGCATTAATATTGTCTTTCCATCAGCACTTGTTACATGCCGGACCGCAGTGTTTATTAGCGAATATTCGATTGCAATACTGGCCTATTGTAGGTAGAAAAGCTGTAAGTGCTGTTATTGGCAAGTGTATCAAATGTTTTCGTTTAAAGCCAAAAATTGCTCAACATCTTATGGGAAGCTTACCGGCAGATCGTGTACAACAACGCAGCATATTTCATACAACAGGCATTGATTTTTGTGGGCTCTTTTATTATAAATCGGAAATAAAAACCCGACCACCTTTAAAATCTTACATTTGTATTTTTATTTGTTTTCTAACAAACATTTAGAATTGGTGCAAGATTTGTCTACAGCGTCTTTTTTATCGTCACTTAAACGCTTCATCTCAGTTCGCGGAAAGCCAAACACCATATGATCAGACAACGCGACAAATTTTGTTGGAGCAAAAAATGAGTTGGCAGAACTACGCCAACTGTTCTTTGATCAAGCCAACATGAAACAGATAAACCAACAGTGCACCGAAGATGGCATAAATTGGAAATTTATACCCCCAAGGTCTCCACATTTTGGAGGCCTCTGGGAAGCAGCGGTAAAATCCGCAAAATATCATTTTTATAGAACTGTGGGACAATCGATATTAAAATTCGATGAACTGCGAACATTGGTCTGTCAAATAGCAGCCATTCTAAATTCAAGACCACTATGCCCACTTACGCAAAATCCTGACGACCTCGAAGTACTAACTCCAGCACATTTTTTGGCCGGTACATCGTTGACAGCAATCCCGGAACCCGACTTAACTGAACTAAATCCGAGTGTTTTGAGCCAATGGCAAAGGGTTTCTTTCATGCAGCAAATTTTTTGGAAGAAGTGGTCTCAGTCCTATTTAACACTTTTACAAGAGCGGTCAAAATGGCGAACCACAACAACGGACGTCAAAAGAGGTACTTTGGTGCTCGTAAAAGATGAAAACGCTCCACCTATGAAGTGGCAACTAGGCCGAGTTTTGGAAGTTATTCCTGGTAACGATGGAGTTGCTCGAGTCGCAATAGTTAAAACATCCACCAGCACATTTCGACGAGCGATTTCGAAATTAGCAGTTTTACCGATTGATGATTCTGTTGAAAGTCATGGCCTTCCCACGGGGGAGGATGTTCGAAGTAACCACTGTGCAATTGCTGCTGTTGTTTATATATATATATATATATATATATATATATATATATATATATATATATATATATATATATATATATATATATATATATATATATATATATATATATATATGTTGTTTATATATATATATATATATATATATATATATATATATATATATATATATATGTTGTTTATATATATATATATATATATATATATATATATATATATATATATATATATATATATATATATATATATGTTATTTATATATATATATATATGTATATATATATATATGTATATATATATATATATATATATATATATATGTATATATATATATATATATATATATATATATATATATATATATATATATATATATATAAGTTTGTCACATTGTATATTGTGCATGTACATTTTATTATGCACTTGCTTTAGAAGTTAAATGAAACAATTAACAAGAACAACTATGTTCAAAATTAAAGAATTTTTATTGCTTAGAGGTTTAGCTGAAGAATTTGTAAACTTGATAATGAAGTTTTTTGTCTTTTGCTTTCGGTTTTTATATGCCTAAATATTGAATAACATTTTTAATTTTATCATTCGATTTGTAGTGTAAAACAATAAAGTTTGAATTTTTTAACTTGTAAGAAATTTGGAAATTTGTTTCATTTTTTTTTCGCAACAACAGCCTGTAAAAAAGCTTACAGGCTCAAACACATACAAATAATTCAATAGCAGGATGATATCGGTCTTCAGGAACTGTAATAGGTGTAGTTCGTTTAACGTAACAGTCATCAATATCATTTCCAAAAATTAGATCGAGAATTTTTGAATAAACATTCATTTATTTGAAAAAGACTCATATCGTATAAAATGTTGAAAAAGTCCTTCCAGCAATCATTTAGCATAGTTTGAACATAATACTTGTCATCAACTAAATAAGTCCAAACTATCGAGGCATATTAAAGTCACCCATGATTAAAAAAGAATCAGTTTTATTATAAATATTAGCAACAGATCATATAGCCTCGGCATGTTGAATATATATAGATTCCGTGGACGATGGAGGAATATACGAACAAGTTATTAAAGTATTTTTATGCTTCATTTTAAGGGCAACAGATATAAATTCAATATCAAGCCACGATTGATTAAATAGTTGTTCAAAATACAAGGAGCTGGAGACAGTAATGAGAACACTACCACCATAAGTACCACGATCTTGACGGTAAATATTATATTTATTACAAAGGATTTCGGTGTTAAGATATTTAGCCAAGTTTCAGTAAGTACAATAATCTGGTAGTGAAAGTGAAAACTTTCTATGTGTAAACTGGATAGTTTAGTTCTCAAGCCACGAATATTTTGGTAGAGTAAAGATAATGGGTTCGATGTTACGATATTTAGTTTTTTGACTTATTCCTTTCACGTACAGGTAGAACACCAACATTACTAGCTCCCAGTCTTTCTTTGTAATTAAATTTTCTAACTAGAGTATTTATAGGCCAGAAGTTAGGATCCAAAGTTGATTGAATATGTCTGCAGAAACTATAATTTTAAAAGATGCAATAGATCTTGGTTGAGAGAATTGAAATTTATGTATCAAAATATCATCATTATTGCTAACATTAGAACTTATGTAGTAGTCCACATCTGCTATAGAAGTAACGCTTGCCAATCGAGAAACAAATATATTTTTCCTGGGTGGAATTGCTCGTAATGGATTATAAGCAGATATGTTAGTAATAGTTGCATTGTTAGCAAAGTGGTAATTCAGTTGAATTGTCGGTGTTGTAAGCGTTTGACCACTTATTTCTTGTGGTGTAACCACGCTCACAGACGGTGAAGGCATTGAGGAGACATCATTGACTTCGGCAGCACAAGTAGTTATTTTACTCAATGAACAAGAATTCAAAGGTAGTCCTGGAGACTTATCATTCTTTTTTTAATTTTTATTTTTTGGAGACGACAGATTTTGATTATCGGCAAAATTATCCAAGTTTGAAAAATTTGTAAATAATTCACCAAATTTTGACAATTTCATTTGTAGTGCCAAAAAGTTATAGAAGTCTATATTTATCTTTTTACAACGAGGACAACTCCACTGGAGTGATTTTGCATGATCCGCAAGGGCATCTGCGTCACGTGCTTTAATTGTGGTACATTTCAAGTGGTAATTACCTAAGCATAACCAGCAAGTAATCATACGCTCGTTTGTAGAAATATTGCAGTTAAGGCTGGGGCACATAGAATCCGTCATCCGTCATCCTTCGACTTTTTCAACTGACGTTAACGCAATGACGGATGAGGTTGGCACAATGAGTACTTTGTTAACGTGTAGAAAATCAGTTGCTTTTTTTTTACATGTTTGCAACATTTCTTTTTATTAAAGAGTAAAAATTTTCTATGGATTTTGAAGAAATTACGGAGCTTATTTTAATTATAATTTTGCTTTATAAAGCTCAAGCTGTCTTGATATAATGGATAAAAGTCGAAGATTTTTGGTCAGACCCAAAAAATCAACTGTTAATTAAAACAAAATATACCAAAAAATCAACTGATAGTTGTCAAAGTACTCAACGTACGCCAAAAGTTAAAAGTTGCCCAACTTTCATACGTTGCGTTGAAGGAGACGTACTGTATGTAACCAAGCTCATAACAAAACCTGTATTTTAACTTAGCTGTCAGTTGAAAAAGTCGACGGATGACGGATGACGGATTCTATGTGCCCCAGCCTTTAATGTTTAAGCAATCCATAACTCGGTATTGTTATAATTATCAACTTGTTATTGAAGTAATAAATGAAATGTTTCTGCGATGTTATTTAAACTCACAAATAGATGGCGCAATCATAAAAACGTTAGCAGGTACATAAACCAATACGATCGGAGTTTGGCATCACCGCGATCAACAAGCATTTTTTAGCGCAAAATTTATTTTTCCTGCAAATTTTAATATTTTTTTATTATTTATTATTTTCAAGTGCATTTTCCACATTAATTTGTGAAAGTGTGGCTTGTAAATCATCTAATATGGAACAAGATGTAGAAAACGAAAATTTATCAAAATTCCAAGAGTCATTCACTTCAGTGCAAACAGCGCAATACGGCAAACGTAAAAGATCTGATGGATCTCCCTCGCCTACACACATCGACGTTTCCCACTTGGGTAAGAATAGATTTGCATTGCTTTCTGAACTGGAAATAGAAAACAAAGAAAAGCCGCAGCTTCAAAAAAGGAATGAAAAAATTATGAACATAGCAACAAAATCATTTGGTCCACCAATCATTTTGTATTACGTCAACATAAAGCGTTTAGTTGAACAACTGGAGTCTACGTCCTCAAAAATTGTTTTTAAAATAAAGAATGTTAATAAGCAAAAAAGTAAACTTTATTTCTCAGATGTAACAGTGCACGAGGAAATGATGGCTATCTTGCGTGAAAAAGGGTATTGTCTCACATTCCTTCACTCCAAAAGAGTTAAAACAAATGTCTTTTGTCTTAAGAGGTTTATATTACGATACCGACTGTGAAAATATCAAAGATGCTCTAGTGAAAATAATCCCGAAAGTTGTAGCAAAAGTGACAAAATACAAAACGCGATTGTCAATCAAAAACGATTACTGTACTGGACTCTTCCTTGTAACACTAAATCCAGGTAAAACCCTTAGTGATATATCATATATAAAATATTTACTTAGCCAAACTGTTATTTGGGAGAAACCGAAGAATAAAGAAAAGGATGTGCAATGTTACAGATGCCAACATTGGGGACATTTAGCCAAGAATTGCAATTGTGAATACAAATGTGTCAAATGTAACCCGGACCTGGCCTTCCCGCAAATTGGAGGGGCTGTACACCATACAAAAAATTTGTCGAAAGCCGAAAAGAGTGAATTAAAAAAGCTCAGGTAATAAAAACATTGGCCAAAAACAAAGTTGATAAAGCCATCAGCGAATCAATATGTTCACGAAGCAAATCGTTTGCAAACTTATTTCATACAAACTCCCCATCACAACCAAAACAAAAGCCATCATTTATCATGGACTGTTTCTGGAACCCGAGGAACAACCTTTAGAACAGCAATTCAACAAATTTCGAAACGAATTCAATACAATGTCAAAAACATAAGCCAAAGCAGAATTTTTGCGGCTTCTAAAAAAAGTAAAAAATGAATATGGCTCATAAATTTATTAACCTGTTAACTTTCAATGTTCGTTCTCTAATTAACACTAGTCGTCAAGCCGAGCTCTCGAATATTCTCTATCAAAGCCAAATTGACATAGCACTTTTACAAGAATGAATTCTACAAGGGAGAAGAAAAGCTAATATCTCGGGATATAATTTCATTTATGATCATTACCCATTAGTGGTCGCCATCGTCATTAAAAACACAATAAAATACAATAGAGTTTACGTATCCGAAATATCTATCAACAATGCTTTTATTCAAACAGAGGTTTGTTCTAACAACAACATAAAAAAGCTTCTGATGGGTTCCATATATGTGCCATTTTCCATCGCCTCTCAAGAGTTACACAATAATCTAAACCAAATGCGACTTTTATCCAGGGACTATGAAGGATTTATTATTGGAGGTGATTTAAACGCCAAAAGCACAAATTGGGGTGATGGGTCTAGATTCCAATAGATTCACAATGTTCATTGGTAGATATGTCCTCAATTTCAAAATCAGGCCCTCATGCCACACTTTATCAAATGCCTGAGAAACATCAATAAAGAGGGAAGAACAATACTTCTTTTCTTCAAATGTTCTTCTTATGAAATGAACCAATCTATGAGTTTGTTCAATGGTGCTACGCTGACTTCTAAACCCAAATTGATGGTCCGGTATGCACCCATTATCAGCTAGAATTGGGGACAATTTTGTCATGAGCAGTTTTTCGAAGAGTTTGGAAATTGTTGACAATAAACTTATTGGCCTATATGACTCAGCCTTGGTAAAATTTTTGCCCGCCCTCGGAATCATTTTGACCATGGCAAGTTTCCAGCTGTGTGGATAATACTCCAGTCGTAAAATGCCATTGAAAATAAGTAACAGGATTCTAACAGCAACACGAGGCAACTTCATCAGCATTTTGTTACTAACTCCATCAATACCCGGAGCTTTCTTCGGGTTGGTTTCAGCAATTAGTTTTTGTACATCACTCATCTTAAACTTTATGGGTCGAGGGGGCAGAGCAACTACACTCGGAAAATCAACAGCACCAGTACAAGTGTTTGGGGTAAATACGTGTTTTAAATGTTCAGCAAATATGTTACCTTTTTCAATATTGGTTCTTGCCCAACCTCCGGTAGAAGTGTGCAAGGGTGGTTTAGACTCAACGGGTGTTTTAAGTTTTTTTTAGCAGCGCACCACAAGGAGTAATTAGATGCTGCTGTGACATCGAGACCTTCCAGATAGTTCTTAAGAGAAGCTGATTTTTCAGATGCAAGCAACTCTTGGAGTCGTTTAGTGCATTCTCTAAGTCTGATTTTATGTTGTAGTGATCTGTGCTGTTGCCATTCCCTTCTAGCTCTTCTTTTTTCACATACGAGACGTTCAATATCCGCAGAATAAATTCTATTAAACCCAGTCTGCCGATGGGAGGTAGTGGCATGTTTAGCAGCCTGTTTAATATTTTCGGTAAGATTGGCAATGTTGAATTCAATATCATCGGAAGTTCTAAGCCTGATGTTTTCCGTGCAATGACTACTGAGATGTTTTTTGAACCCCAGCCAGTTAACACGATTTATCATCTTCACATATGGGTGAGGTAAGTCACTTCTTAGTGGGCTACAAATTGTAACGATCGTGGGAGAGTGATCGGAGGAGAGATCGTCAGAAGCTTCAACATGAATTAAATCCCTAGGGATATTTTTCATGACCCTAAAATCTATAACATCCGGAATTTTTTGTATGTCAGTAGGCCAGTAAGTGGGCTCCCCGCTCGAAATGACATCCAAACCCATTTTTTAAATTGTGTTGAACAATGCTCGACCTCTAGGTGTAATAAGACGCGATCCCCAGAACGTATGTTTTGCATTGTAGTCTCCATCTGCTACGAAACAAGGGCCAAGAGTTTTGTAAGAATCCTCATATTGATCCTCAGTGGTTGAAAATCTGGGAGGGGTGTAAATCGATGATATCACGAGATTTGAACATAATAAATAAAAAAGCTGGCGGATTGTTTGAAAGACAATAATGGCTTTATTAACTTAAAGTAAAATGTAAAAAAAGACAAGAATTTTAAAAAGAATCGTAAGCGGTTTAATATGCAAGAACAAACATATTCACATATATGTATGCAATTAAATATTGTTTTCGACTTCCAAAAATCTTTATAAATATGTTTGTTTATCTTATACAATGTACCTACATTTGTATATTATATGCTAGATTGGAAAAACACAGTGGAAGACAAAATTTTAAACAAATATTTCAATACTCCCACTTTTGTTAAACTTTCTTATACATATATAGTTTTTTATAAATTTTCAGTTTTATAAAAATTTAATTCAATTTTCTATACATAATTAACAATATTCATTAAATTTCTAAAACGTATAAATTTTTCTTTAGGCAAGGATTTAGTAAAAATATCATCAATTTGGTGATTAGTGGAAACATAGTTAATTTCAAACATTTTTTCTTCATATTTTTGTCTTATAAATTGATATTTGACATCGATGTGCTTACTACGTTTGTGAAATTCTGGATTTTTTATTAAACGTATAGCACTTTGATTGTCTGTAAATAAACATATTCTAGTTTTATCTGGTACAAAATCAGAAATAAATTGCTGAATCCAAATTAGCTCCTTTATTGCATGGCAGCTTGCGATGAATTCGGACTCGGTGGTGGATAAGGAAACACTCTTTTGCCGTTGAGATGACCATGAAATACTGGACGAACCCATCATTATTATAAAACCACTTGTTGACCTTCTAGTCTCTATGTCTCCAGCATAGTCAGCATCGCTAAAACATTTTAAGATAGGCTTATTGTAAGCTGCAAAAGTTAAACCATATCCTTTTGTGCCTTTTAAATATTAAAAAATTCTCTTTATAGTGTTAACGTGAGCAGTTAAAGGTTTTTCCAAAAACCTACTAACGTAACTGATGACAAAACTTATATCTGGTCGTGTTGCCAACATCAAATACATTAAACTGCCGACTGCTTGTCTGTGGGGATAGTTTTTGACTTCTGCACTTTGACCTGAAAATATACTATTGACAGCTGTATCGCATGGTGTACTTACGGGGTTAGATTCATCCATTTCAAAATTCACTAGCAATTTTTCAATATAGCGTTGCTGATTCACGTGAATACTACCATCATTTAAACGTCGTATTTCTAAGCCCAAATAGTGTTTAGCATCATAAACTTTAACTCTGAAATTTTGTTTTAAAAACGATAAAAATCCGTCAACGTCTTCTTCATATTTTGCTGCAATTAAGCCGTCATCAATATAAATTGCTATCATTATTCGTTTACTGACATCAATATTGATAAAAACACAATGATCCGCTTTGCTTTCTTGAAGATTAAACTTTTTTAATAGCTTTGAAAACGTTTGATTCCAGCACCTTGAAGCTTGCTTCAAACCATATAAGCTTTTTAATAATTTGCAAACTCTACTCGTATTGTCAGAATAGCCTTCTGGTTGCTTGACATAAACATTTTCATTTATATATCCATTTAAAAACGCTGTTTTTATATTAAGTTGTTTTAGCTTTAGATTTTCTGATGCGGCGATACTCAAAATCATTCTTATGGAGGTAAATTTGGCTACGGGACTAAAAGTTTCAAAGTAATCAATACCATATTCTTGATTAAATCCACGAGCCACCAGCCTTGCTTTGTAAGGTTCAGGTTCATTTTCGTTTGCTTCTTTTATTGTATATACCCACTTCGTACTAACTACTTTACACCCTTGTGGTAAATCGACTAGTTCCCACGTCTTATTTTCTTTAAGCGAATTGATTTCTTCATCCATAGCCTTTTTCCATTGTTGGATAATTTTGCCTCATTATAATTTAATGGACAACTCGCAACAAAAGCATGACCTTCCTCCATTACTTCTTCTGCCTGTTTTCTTACTTTGCTACGTAAACGATCACTTATAAAACTCCTTTGTTTAGCGACACCAATTTCTACTGAATCATCAGCTTCTTCAAATATATCATTAGAACTATCAGCTGAATCATTCTCAATATTTTGTTCACGTGTCTCGTTGTTTGTTTCTTGTACCGGAATTTCATAAATGTTTGCACCAGCGGTAGAGGAATCATCTTCGTGCCTTGACAAATTGTTAGCTGGTATGGGTACATCACAATTTTCTTTAGTTGAAAAAGTATCTTCATTTAAAGGTATGCAAATACCGTCAGAAACTTCGTTTGTTGCTTTCTCATTATCGATATTGCAAAATTTTACATTTCTTGCAATCTCAACTTTATTCCTGTCTGGAATATATACTCGATAACCAGTTGAATCTTCTGCATACCCAACAAAAATTCCTTTCTGAGATTTTTTATCCCATTTTAGTCGTTTTTGCTTTGGTACATGAATGAACACTACACCACCAAATTCTTGTAAACTTTCTACATCAGCATTCTTACCATACCAGATTTCATAGGGTGTTTTGTCTTTTTGGGTACTAGTTCCACTTCGATTAAGTACAAATACAACCGAGTTCACGGCTTCAGCCCAAAACTTTTTATCCAAATTTTTTGCACACAAGGCTGTTCTTGCTGCTTCTACAACAGTGCGGTTTTCTCTTTCTATTGCCCCATTTTGTTCCGGGTTGTATGGAACAGTCTTTTGGTGAAAAACGTTATTTTTGCGAAGTAATAGGTCGACATATTTATTTACAAATTCTTTTCCATTATCAGATCTAATAACTTTCACGCTATTACTAGTTTCAGTTCTAACATCGTCAATATATTTTTGAAGAAAACCACATACCTCACTTTTTTCTTTTAAGAAGAATACCTTTTTATAATGGGAATAATCATCTTTTATAAGAAGAAAATAGCTAGCTCCTCCAATAGAACTTTTTTCCATAGCACCACATAAATCGACATGAACCAGTTCTGCAACTTTTGTTGTTTTCATTTCTCTACTCGGGAAAGATAAACGACAATTGTTTCCCATATACACAAGCATCACAAAATATTTCTTTTTCGTCTTTAAATGGAATGTTATTATTTTTCAAGAAACGTTTGCAATGTACAATATTTTGATGTGCCAATCTACAATGCCACTCAGTTAAGGCCATTTGTTTCGACTCTGTAACATAAGAAAAATTATTTGGTTTCGATGGTAAATTTACTTTAATTAATAATTTAAACAACTTTTGAGTGCGAACTCCTATTAAACTGTTTTATTATTTTTCGAAAATTCACAACGCTGATAATAAGATGTCATTTTTAAACCTTTTTCTAAGGCTCTCGTTGTAGAAAACAAGTTTAAGCGTATATCTGGAACATAGAGAACATTAGCTAAATGATTTTCACTCCATTTGTTGTTATTGTACGAAAAAATGTTAATAGCACCACAAGCCTTAATAACATTACCATCTGCCAGTCGAATTTCCATTGAAGTTTTAAATTCTGTGTATCTCACAAAATACTCCCTTTTACTTGTTATATGATCGCTTGCCCCTGAATCAACAAACCATTCAGTTTCTTTATCAATACTGATAGCAGCCTCTCTTTCGCACACAAACGCATTTCCTTTTATGTCATTTTCTTTTTGTTTATTTGCTTTATTTAAATAACAATAATTTTTCCAATGCCCTGGCTTTTTACATATGAAACATTTTCCAGGCTTTTTATTTCTTCTATTCTTCTGCTTCGCTACAAAAGCTTCGCCTCCATTAGAATTTTCACTGGATGAATCCAATCTTGCTTCTTCCATTATTAGTCTAGCTGTCAAATTCTCAATTGTTTGCTGGTCCGGCGGTGTAGACTCCCATGCGCTATAAAAATGGGCAAAACTTGGTGGGAGGGTCATTAGAATTTTAGTTATCACCATAGTTTTCGAAATTTGTTCACCAACATCTTTTAATTGAGACACTAGCGTTTCTAATTTAGTTATGTGCATAGCGATGTCATCTTGGGGGTCTTTCTGAAAACTATAAAATTTTTGCTGCAATCTATGCACATTTGCTGTAGATTTGAATTCGTAAACGCTTTCCAGTTTGCACCACATTTCCCTCGCAGTTTTGCAATTCATTATATGCATTAACGGTTGTTGCCCTAATGTCATAACAATTACCTTTTGAGCCTTACTGTCACATCTTAACCAATCTTTTACTTTTTTCTGGTCACGATCATTACCACCTTGTGTTCCACCACCACCAGTCGCAGATCCATTACCACCAACTGTACCTCCAGCCCCGCCGCCAACTGCCTCTCCTGCACCTCCAGCTTCAGAAACACCAACTGCATCCATGACAGCATCATCCGTGATATAATACAGTAAATCACTGGCATTTAGTATAACTTTAATTTGAAAACGCCACATGTTCCACTGATCCGCTCTCTCCAGCTTTTCAACTTTTGCATATTCGGCGTCCATTATTTTTAACAATAAAACCAAATATATCCGCAAAAATTATTACTTTAGATTCTTTAATAACGCTCGTAATAACAATTGAAAAAATATTTGTTAAGTCCAATTATACGAAGACAAAAGTGGCTTGGCCCATAACCTAATAAATAAAAAAGCTGGCGTATTGTTTGAAAGACAATAATGAACTAATAACTATCTTTATTAACTTAAAGTAAAATGTAAAAAAAGACAAGAATTTTAAAAAGAACCGTAAGCGGTTTAATATGCAAGAACAAACATATTCATATATATGTATGTAATTAAATATTGTTTTCGACTTCCAAAAATCTTTATAAATATGTTTGTTTATCTTATACAATGTACATACATTTGTATATTATATGCTAGATTGGAAAAACACAATGGAAGACAAAAGTTTAAACAAATATTTCAATAGAACACAAATTTTCGATGCAAATATTCGTTGCTTGTAGATGGTCTTCACAAATGTTCTCAAGAATATAGTGCATGAGTCTTGACTTTATAAGAATTGCTGATCCTCCGCATGCTCTTCCTCTCGGGTCCGTTGAATCATATAAGGTGTAGCCATTCATTTTAAAAAGGCTTCTCGGAGTCAAATGAGTCTCAGATACCAACATTATATCAATATTTTTACCGTGAGGAAGTGCTCAAGTTCATATTTGTGTTGGCGAATGCCGTTTGAGTTCCAGAAACATACTTTTAACGTGTTCATGGCTTGTTAACTAATGCTAGAAGCAGAGTGTTCTGCAATCGCAGCATTTCTTGCATCATGCTAGTCATATTTGTTGTAAAATTTTTTATGTTTGCACCAGATTATCAATAGTAGCTTTAAGGCGATTGAAATTAAAGCTTGGGTTTGCATTTGTTGAGTTATTTGGTGGTGACACTTTTTGAATGGGAATAGAGTTGATCTTCACAGCGTCAACATACGATACATGTGAAGTGATTGGTTGGGCCATTAGGGGATGAGTAGCGGAGTACGTATTTACTGCTTGAGCTGGGGTTACTTTAGGCTTTTGACTCATAGCTTGTTTAACAAAAGAGAACACAGGACATCCTCTGTAGTTAGCAGTGTGATTACCTCCACAATTACTGCACTTTTTTTCTTTTTGATCTTTTGACTTATTGCAAATACCAGTGTTGTGTAATTCACCGCACACAACACAAACAGTAGGTAATTTGCAATAAGTTTTTGTGTGGTCATATTCTTGACAATTATGGCACTGTACGGGTCCCGAACGCTTGTGTGGTTCTTCAACTGTGATTTTTCGGTATAAAAGGTATTTTAAATTATAAATAGGATGTGTCTAATTTTTCTTCAATTTAATATCATTTGGCTCCAGTTCAACGCGAAATAAAGGTTGGGGGATCTTCTCCCTGTTCATTATGTTAGAGACATTCTTTACCTTAAATCCCTGGAAGGTGAGAGCATCTTTTATTTCCTCAGGAACAACATAAGAATCTATGCCCTTCAATACGATCTGTAGGCCTTTAGCACTCTTAAGCTGGAATGTGTAGAAACTTGTTTTATTTTTCTCAAATTCATTAACCATTTTCCGGAAATCTTTTTCTTCGTATATTTGAACTTTTGTTTCATCAATGTTACCACGTTTTATTGGAACAATGTGAAATGCCTTTTTAACAATGACCGAGATTAGTTTTTTAATAAGTGTGTTTGAGTTTTTTTGTCTCAGATAGATTTGCGGTGGTTTTGAGGTTTTTTTTCGAAGATTCTTCGGGTTTGTCGCTGTCATCTTGCAATATGTTAAACCGGTTTTGACGATTTGCTGAGGCGGGGTCGTTGTCCCTGAATATTTTCGGAACAGATGAGATTTTAGATGAATTTGGGCTTCGCCCGCGCTTTATCACCGTTACATATCTGCCCATTCCGACAGGCACTTTAGGTTTCTGAATATTATCGTTCATAGTGATAACACCAACCCGGAGCGTATAATGGCGCTGCCTTAAATAAAGAATAAGTAGGCAAAGGTAATGTTGGCTTTGCTGTTTTTATTGTTTGCATTAAGAGCTTCAGAACTCAGAGTAAAATAGGCATTTCTGCCGTTAGAACTCACTTCACAATTTTTTGTATTTGAGGTACTCATGCAGAGTATTCCTCAGTCACTTTGTATGTGTATGTGTTTTTTTTTTTTTTTTGTTTTTGTTGTTTCAGATTATATGAAAAATATTATTAGTGCAAATAAAGCAAATTTCACAAAACCCGTACTTATTACGAATCAGTACTTATTACGCATATTTTTTTTTTTGTTTAGTATGTAAAAAGAAATACGCTAATACGTACTACGAAGGTTCAACAAAGACTGACGAGTATATGTAGAAGCAAAAAGGGTCTTCACAGAACTTGTCGTAAGGTTTTAATTGCGGTTTAAGGCCAACTTCCTCAACTTCCCAAAATTTCCCCATACTGTCAGCCAGATCCATTTGGGTTAGGCAGCAATTTCTTAGATTAATTGTGGTGAATACGCCACCAAAAATAACCCACCCTAAGTGAGTATTTTGCGAAATAAAATTCTTTGTTTTGCTGCGCTGAATACCGTTTTTAATTATGGCAGCGTAGTCAGATGCGCTGAGAATAAGGTCATTGCTCCTGGTTTGTTGAAGTTTAGATCGCCTAACTTTAAATTTAGAAACTCTGGTATGGGCAATGCGGGAGTTATGCTACCTACTCTAGGTAACACTAAAGCTTCGCAATTCATGCAAAATTAGGACGTTAATGACTATAATTTAAAAAATGCTGAGCCTCTAGAAATTGCTAATCGGTCACCATTTGCGCCGTGTATGGCAATCTTATTAGGTGTACGTTGTAACTTAAGTTGATTTGCCGCAAAATCGTTCTTAAAGGTTGCTTCTGCACTGCTATCGCTCAGTGTTCGAAGTCGTATCGTTTGGCCCTTTTCACCTTGAGCCTCTATAACTGCGGTAGCTAATAGGACATATGAAACCGGACTGGTTTCAGGTAAATGTGCATTATGTATTGAAACTGACTCACCAGCTTCAGAAGGAGTGCCTTTGTTATGTGTCTGGTTTTGTTCTTCATGTAATGACGTGTGGTGCATTGCCTGACAAGTTTGACATCGACCTTTAGAGGTGCATGAACGAATTGAATGCCCTTGACGTAAGCAATTAAAATATAATTTATGTTGGACAACAATGCCGCACTTTTGTGACAGAGGTAGGCGCTTAAAAGCATTACAATATGCTAAAATATGCTTACCTGAGCAATGATGACAATGTTGTGTTTTTGTATGCATATTCTTGACAAACGATTTTGACTTACTGGATGTTTCTTTAGGTGGTTTTGTTTCGCTTTTGTGTTCCACCATTGTTTGAAGCATCTCTAGTGATTGAATGTGGCTGTATAAAAATTCTTTAAGTGCTGCATATTTGGATACTTCTTCATTTGACTTAAGTGACAGCTCCCAGGTCTTTCTTGTGTCGCTGTCTAACTTGTTTACCACCAAATATACGAGCCAATCATCCCAATGCTCGACTGGACGTTTGAGTTGTTCAAGTGCGCGTAGGGCAGAAGTAACACAGTCAATTAGTGTACGTAGACTTAAAGCGGATTTTATTCGTGCAGCTAGTAAATCAATAATTTGTGTAAGAAATGAATTGAACATCCCAGGCGATGATAAAATTGGCATCAGTAGTAGCTATATTATCCAAAACTTTTGTGTATTTGATATATGCAAAGGAAAAATTTTATTTCATTTCACAACAGTAATGAATTCATTTCGATTACAAAAATGAAATGTTATTTAGTTGAACTTCTCTAAGTAAATGAAAGTGAATCCGAAGTAAATACTGAATCGAAGCGTTATACGTGTCCGCAAATTATCCGTTTCATTGAAGTGCTCTTTGGTAAACCACATTTTTTGTTTTTTGGTTTGGTAGGGCAGAAGTAACACAGTCAATTAGTGTACGTAGACTTAAAGCGGATTCTATTCGTGCAGCTAGTAAATCAATAATTTGTGTAAGAAATGAATTAAACATCCCAGGCGATGATAAAATTGGCATCAGTAGTAGCTATATTATCCAAAACTTTTGTGTATTTGATATATGCAAAGGAAAAATTTTATTTCATTTCACAACAGTAATGAATTCATTTCGATTACAAAAATGAAATGTTATTTAGTTGAACTTCTCTAAGTAAATGAAAGTGAATCCGAGGTAAATACTGAATCGAAGCGTTATACGTGTCCGCAAATTATCCGTTTCATTGAACTGCTCTTTGGTAAACCACATTTTTTGTTTTTCGGTTTGACGTTAACACAAACAAAGCGGATGGTTTCCCAACTCGTGAACACGCAACGTATAACTGCCCATGTGAAAAACAATGATTTTCTAAATTTATCCCGCAAACACTAAGCGATTGGCCTTTCGACTTGTTAATTGTTATTGCGAACGCAAGGCGAACTGGAAATTCAAACGGAAGATCAGTCGGAATCATTGGTGTTCGAGGAATACATACATTTTCGCCTGCGTATTTCCCGTTAATAATGGTTGCCTCAATCAAATTCGGCATAAGTCTCTTTACCGAAAGTCGAGTGCCGTTGCAAAGTCGCGGTGGATTCAAATTACGCAATATCATAATAACTGTACCAACTTTGAGTTGCAAGTTATGTGGTGGAAATCCTGGTAACTCCAGAAAGTTCAAAAACGAAGAATGTGCAGTACGACCGCAATCTAAAAGAGTCGCCGCAATTCCAGATGATGCTAACGCCAAAGTTATGTCACATCTTGATCGAATAGTGGCCAAAATCAATGAAATGACAAATGTTTTCCCTGTTCCTCCAGGTGCGTCCAGGAGGAATAGACCCACAGTATTATTGTCCACCGCTTGCATTAATGTCTCGTATACTTGTTTTTGATGTTCATTCAGAAACAGCACATTATTTCGAACGAATTCCTGCAATGTATCAATATTGCATTGCAGCTCTCGATTCAATTCTTGGTTGAATGCATCGTGCATTGATCGATTTGGCGCAATCATTCCTACTTCAATCAGTAGCTTGTTTGCAATAGTCAAGCATTGATCCTCAATCAGAATCAATCCTTCATTGTAGATTTCATCGGTTATTTGGATGTCAGGATTATTCGTTTGAATGCGCAAGCGATGCAAGATATCTTCACATATGTCGTCTTTGTATTTGTTCCATAACTGAATTGGTTGTGAAGGAAAACATGTGGTGATGATAATTGCGAACAGCGTTCGTATTTGGTACGCATTTGATGAAACAACTGAATCCGCAAGTGTTAAATCCCAATGAGAATCGTTCTCCAGCAAACCCAATAGTTGACATGCTTCTCGATATGTTTGGCATTGGTGGCCATTCACAGTTTTCAAATGCGCAAATGATTTTGGTCCACGTACATTTACCAACAGCAGTCGCAAATAAAAACATTCATAATTTCTAGGATGAACAGTATACATGCGACCTAGTGCATCAGTGGAAAACACCTGTGGCCAATCTGGAACTGGGGTTCCTTGTTTGCGACGTTGGAATTTCTTTGTTGATTGATTCCAAGTGTAATACTTGGGCATTTCAATGTACATCAGCGTCGCTGCGAATGGATCTGCTTCACACATTGCAAAGAAGCTAGTCAATGTTGTCGATGGTGGTCTTTCAGCTCGTTGTGCCGCATTAGCCTCAGTGAAGTAAACTCTTTGGCCATTTTCCAAATGCACTGCTAAATGCACAACTGTGGGATATCTTTCATGAATTTGAAATGACAATAATCGCTACAGTGCTTCATTAGTACTGACGTATCTGCCCATTTGGAAGTTGCTGATTTCGTCATTCGAATTTTCCGACGCAATACCAAACACAGCCATGTCGCTGCCTTTTGTGACGTACTTGCACAAATATTTGATTGATTTGGCCGAATGACAACTCTCAACGTTTGCACGTGTTTCGAAAATTCGTGATAGCAGCGGGCAATATGGTACAATGAATTCATTTCCGATCTCAATCTCCTAATTTTAAACTTTAACTTTGATAGTTCGACCATTATCTTCTTTTGAACGCCGACGATAAACTAGATATCCATCCTTCCCTGTGACTGTTTCAGCAACTAACGGTCAGCAACCAAATTAGGATATGAGCATGCATTAGTCCACGCTTCTGCCATTCCACCGAGTACATATAACAACGTGTGTCACCAAAAACTCGATACTTAGTAAGCATCCATCATAACCTTGAGTTTTTGCTGAAATACTCTGGCGATTATGTCATGGCGATCTTGCGGTTTTTGGCCCGGTTCCAACTCACGTTCAATTTCCGTCCATTTCGGATTGCATGTGAACGTAATAAATAAATCCGGAGTTCCATAATTTCGCACGTACGTCACAGCGTCTTGAGCGTATTCGTGCATGTGGCGTGGGCTTCCGATATAAGATGATGGGAGAATCGCCAGACGTCCAATATTCACCATCTGAATGAATAGCATCACGCAAGTGTATATAGTCCGCAGATCATAGCTTCGCCTGATTGAATCGGATGAACGCTAAACGTTCGGTCTCGACTTTGACATACATGTCGACGGCACTTCAGAATGACATTCTCCTCATGTGTACGAATCATCATACGATACGCATAGTAATTCATTGCGCTTAGATTTTTATTCGTTGATACGCCTGAAAATGCAAAATTAAATGAATTGTTAATAGAAACCAATAATAGCAATAATAGCAGTAATTGGTGTGTGAATATTGTACTTGTAATTGGATCGACCATCTTCAACGTGATGTCGTATCCGTCTTGCTCTTGCCAATAAATTATTGGATATTGTAACGCATCGTACAAACGATGTGTCTCGTTTACACGATGCATGATATTTCTTCTTCGCTGAACGACAATGTCTCGCGATTTAGTTGGATCGCCAACAATAATTGCAGCAACATCATTAACGGTGGGTGCATTAAATCTTCGCACATGTTCACCTGTTGGGGTACAATCCGCTCTTATGACAAATTTGTGCGTATCCGATGGCATTCGTTCCAATGCTGTTTTGAAGATATTAACCACAGCATTATTAGCCTGAAAAAATGCTTGCAACTGTTCAATAATTCGTCTCTTTAACTGTTGTGTTCCCTGTATATTGTACCGCACATACAGCTGATCCAACATCGACGAAATGAATTATATTTGCAGAAATTGATGCGGTTCATCTGGTGTTGGCACCATTGAACCATGCAAATGATATATTTGTCCTTGTATCTGTAATTGCAAACAATCATTTGTTGAAGAATACGGTGTAACTTCTGATCGTGTGATGGTGTAGTGTGTGGTGTATATGTAGTTGTTATGTGTTGCAATTCATTGTGTTGGTGTGAGTGATTGGTTATGTGTGTTGTACTTTTACCTTGCAAGTCGGCATGAAGCCGCCTTCTCGAATGATATTAGCTCCAAAGGAAGTCATGCAAAAGCAGTTATTGTATTCAAGGATGTGTTGAAGAAAATGGCTGGAATCAAGATCACCTCCATCGAACAATGGTTTCAGTGGCTGTGGTGGTGTAAGTAATGGATCCAGTTTGACTTTTCCACTTGCGCAGCACAATCCAGCCGTTTCTCTTTTGAACTTTAACGCATTGCAATGTCGGCATATAGTCGTCATTGGTCCAATATCTAAATTTTCATCATCACTGTAGTTTGCAGTGGGTTCATATTGGAATGCTAAGCGATTATATGATGCCAATGATCTTCGTGTGCTCAAGCGTTGTCTGAATCGGGCATTTTCTCTTATTATATTTTGTCTTTCTTCGCTTAAGTTCTGTGAATACACTTGTTGCTGGATTGCATGTCTTGTCCGGCGGCCGATGTTCGTACGTCGTCCTCTAGGCATTTTGGACTATGGACAGAGTGGTGAATTTAACCTCAAATGCACGATCCACATAATTTACACAGTTCAACTTACCACCTTAAAGACATATGCCTGCTGTTGAAATTGAATAAAAATTTGCACAATGCACGTCATTGATTTGATGGTTTCGAATTGAAATGTTAGGAAACGAATAACTTTTTTTTTTACTTTTTTTACAATTTCACAGTGAACACAATACCGGTTTGTCACATGAAATTAACTGAGCAGAGAACAATGAGTAGCTGTCAAACAATGTATCACGCACCGGCGCCATCTACTTAAAATATTGGTTTGTAGTACATGCTATGTAGTAGAGATGGCGCTGTATGTAAAAAAAGATTTTCCCACTTTTCTGTTGAAATTTTTCCTGAATTTTCTTTGCTATAAACCTCACGGAGCCCGAGACCTTTCCAACGAATCCAAAACCGTGGAAATCGGTTCGTGCGTTCTGGAGTTATAGCGTCAGGAAGGAAAACCCCACTTATTTTTATATAAAAGATTATTTTCTATCTAGAGTCGATAGAGTTCCCGGGTTTCGGCACCATTAAAATGTACGAGAATTTCTGATTGAAACGATTTGTTTTTTTCTGTTACTAATTCAATTAATTTTCTTTTTTTAAATTTATAAAAATACTAATTTAATTTATGGCGAACAACTTCAACTCAAAAAAGCGAATGAATTTTATGTATTCAATGCTACAAAGATATAAAATTTAATACAAAAGAAGAAGGCAATAAAAAAGAATAAAGAATATTACGTTACGTTAATTCAGGGTTCGAGAATCATAAGAGGGGTATGAAAACCTGAACCTATATATACATATACTTATATACATGTATATAATGTATATATATATATATATATATATATATATATATATATATATATATATATATATATATATATATATATATATATATATATATATATATATATGCCCCGATTATCGTTTACAACAGTTATTATTTTAATGTTTTATTTATGGTTTACAACTTTCAGTACTGTTGTACATTGAGTTGTCTGTGTTCGTTAACATCGATTATCGTTTACAACATGTGTATTTATGTATTGTCAGTATTGTCAGAAATCTACAACAGCTCATTAGGTATTGTGTTATTAACGTTACAAGTTGAAAATCGAAAATCGAGAAAAATTTATAATAACTGTAAAAAATAATGGATTATAAATATTTATTAGCAAAACTCCAAATCAAAAACAAATTGAAAAGGTGGTTGAGCTGATTAAATTTAATCCAAATATTGGCCGAGGCAAACTGCCATTTGGATATAAAAAAGCAGCTGAAGGACAAATAGGAACAATTCACGAAACAATTAAATAGCTTGGGACCGCCGATTAAAAATATTAAAGAATGAGTTAGCTGCACTGTCTAATTTATATTATATTTCTTGAAATTAACTTTTACTTTTTCATAGCTACGGACTTACTGCAGCAAATTTAAAAGAAATTTGGTTGCAAAAAGAAAACGTTCAAGCTACTGGTGGTGGACAGTCCACAGAAATAAGCTTGAGCCCATTAAAACTGAGCACAGTGGAACTTGTCACAATGCAAAAACAAGTAAACCCAAATGGCTCGCAATGGGTATGTAAAATCAAGATGATTCCGATGGAGCGGAATCATCATTTAGACTTGAGGAGCCTTCAGCGACTGCAGATCCACAATTGCCAAAAACCGCAGCATAAAATCAAAGAATAAGCTAACGATTGCAAGTACTAAAAACTCAAGCAAAAAATCAGGAGGAGATCTTGCAGGCACTCAAACCGCTGGTTATAACCTCATACAAAAACTACCAAATTAATAAAAAAAATTATGAATTACAAAAAGAAGGCCGATTTGCAAATGAAATTGTTAAAAGCCAAATAAAAAATTCAGGAGTTGTGATATTCAAATATGTATATGTATATTAAATACCTTTTGTTATAGTTTTAAGAATCTGTAAATGTTCATGAACTTTTTAGTGATATTTTTTTATATATAAATAAACATTAAGTTTTTTCTTTTATATTATTTTTAATGTTAATGTTTGAAGTGAATTAAAGTAATAAATATATTTAAAAAATTATTATTCATTTAAAATTGTTAGCGTTAAATTATTTCTAGTTTGTTGTGCAGACTCTTCTGTAACTTCTCCAATTTCTACTTCCGTATCATCTCATGGAAAAGGCATTTCTTCATTAAATTCCGTTTTGAATTACTTGCTTAGGTTGTGCAATGCGCAACAAACATATGTGATTTGAGTCGCTTTTTCGGAAGTGTAGTGGAAACCTCTTGCAGAAAGCAAAAAATTTGCAACATTAAGTAACAATAAAAAAAACAAATTTCCTACCTAAAATCTATGTATTCTCCTCCATATTATGCTGTAAATATTTCTTCAAGACTTTCATATTCCACGCGAATGAGTCATGATTTGAGCCGGGGTATCGAGCATCTACATAGCGTATGTTCATTTCGAAGTCGCACAGATATTGAACGAAATATTTATTTATTAATAAATTCAGTTGAAAATTGACATTCTCACAGTTATGACATTCAAGATGTAATATCCCTTCTTGTTGAAATACAAATGTTGCAATCCCTTTGGACGCCCAAAGATTCGTCCAATTACTCCTGGAAATCGTGTTTTTGCGAAAAATATTTTGTTGTTATATTTTTCTTCTTTAGTCATCCGAGCGTTTATCCACTTCTTGCAAATTTTTCGCTCAAACAAATTATTTCATTTAATATGCAGCAAACAATTGGTTGCGAAACTCCAATATTAAAATCATTACCGCTAATTTTTTGGTTACTAGCACCACAAAAAAATGCAAATCACATTTTAAAATCAGTGGAATGACAGAACACAGGGTTGAACTTTTTAGAAAAGTGCTCAGGTTCTCCAGCAAAAACAAGAAACCATCCTTGTTTATGCGAAAAAATTTCATACCACTATAAATTACGTTATTGTAATTAATATATTGTTATAACTTTTGGTTTCAGAAAAATTATACATAAGTACTTATTCTGTATATGGTAGTTCCAATGGATTTGAGCTGTCGCGAATTCTTTTCTATAAGTTTTTAAAAAGTTAAAATAAATTTATTTAGTTAAAAATTTTAGTGAATCAACTGTTTGCAAACGGTTGCAAATCATTAAAAGATCATGCAAAGTATTAAAAGAGGATATACACAATGTATCAACTTGGTATTAATACTGTATTGATACATTGTAAATATACGTTTAGGAAGTCAGCCAAATAGTCATGATGGTGTTGCTATTTATATTAAGAACGCTATTGCTTGTAAAGTTTGTTGTAAGTAAAATACTGAAGTCCTAGTTAACTTTCACCTAAATGTGTCTACTAGATTACAAAAGGTAGAGTATATATTTGTGGAAGTCATATCAAACAATAGCAGAATGTTGGTTGGCTGTACCTACAGGCCTAATCGTAGGGTGTGGTTTTCCAATTTCTTGAGTTGGGAGCATTGCTTGATTTAGTAGCATATTAAAGCCGTGGTGTTCCTGTTTTTTAAGCGGATGTGTCCAGTAAAGTTCATGATATTACGAGCAAGGGGATTAGGATGGGAAACGAGTTTTGTTAAATATTTGCCTGCATATTTTGTAATTTCAGCAGTCACAATTTTTGATGTACCATAGTGCCGATGTTATTAACCTTAAAATTTTGTTTTGCCTTCGTTGGATTCTGTCTACATTGGAAGCTGAAGCAGTGCCCCATAGCTGAATTCCATAACACCACATGGGTTTCAAAAGCGACTTGTATATTAAAATTTTACAATCTAGCCTGAGGGTTGAACTTCTACCAATCAGCCAATGTACCTGAGTTAATTTAAATTTTATTTGTGTTAGCTTAGAGTCAATGTGGTGTTTCCATGTAAGTCGTCGGTCAAGGTGTATACTTTTATTCTCCATAAATTCAACCATAGTTACAAGTGGTTAATATGTTGCTGAAGATATCGGGGTGCTTCGTGATGGTTCATGCATAATATGGTAGGCTGTATCACCGGAAAGTGTATAATCGGCAAAGTATGGATATTACTGCTCACAGGTATAAATCAAATACAAAACTAACCCCAGTATACTACCCTGTGGCAAACCGGATGAGATAGTTTCAGGCACACTCATGAAGTCTCCTTCCACAACAGTGAAGTTCCGGGCAAGAATGTAACTTTCCAAAAGATTTAGAATGTTTATTGGTAGATGTGTCTTCAATTTTAAAATTAGGCCTTCATGCGACACTTTATCAAATGCCTGAGAAACAATAAAAAGGGATGAACAATACTGCTACGAATATCCTCTTATTGATCCTCAGTGATTGAAAATCTGGGAGGAAAGTAAATTGATGATATCATGAGATTTGTACAAAAATTGTCGATGAAAATATTTGTTGCTTGTAGATGTCCTTCGGAAATGTTCTCAAGAATATAGCGTTTGAGTCCTGACTTTATTATAATTGCTGATCCATCGCATGTTCTCTCTCTCGGGTTCTTTGGATCATATAAGGTGTAGCCATTCATTTTAAAAAGGCTTCTCGAAGTCAAATCAGTCTCAGATACCAACATTATATCAATATTTTTTTCGTGAGAAAGTGATTAAGTTCGTTTTTATGTTGGCGTATGCCGGTTGCGTTCCAGAAACATACTTTTTAACGTGTTCGTGGCTTGTTAACTATCGCTTGAAGTAATGTGTTTTGCATTCGTAGCATTTTCTGCAGTATGCTAGTCATTTATGTTGTAAAGTTGTTTATAGTTTGTACCAGATTATCAATAGTAGCTTCAAGGCGACTGAAATTAAAGCTTTAGCATGCATTTGTTGAATTATTTAGTGGTGACACTTTTTGCATGGGAATAGAATTGATCTGAACGCTGCACAGTGGGGCCTTTTGACTTTTTTCGTTGCAAAAATCATAACTTTTGAACTGATAAATATATTGAAAAAATGTTTGTTGTGGCTTTAGCTCTTCATATGCCGACATTTCATTGGTTGCTAAAACCAAATCGTCAGTGAAGTTTAAGCAGTTTGATAACATTCAACCTCGTATGTTTATGCCACATAAAACAAATACAATAAGAGAATTTCAATATTGCATATGAATTACAACAAATACATAATCATAGTAGGCTTAGAATGTTTTTATACAAACAACACAACAAACAATTATACTCAACGTGAGTCTATTTTATTTTTCTCTCAACACCCATACAATTAAACGCCCGTTGGCGTTTTGATTGTATTCAGTTAGGCAAAAATGGAAAATAAAATCTTTATTGTAAATAGTTAATATTGAAATTTATTATTCAGGAGAATATCCCGACTAATCGTTAGAAACAATTAGTTTTGTATAAAAACATTCTAAGCCTACTATGATTATGTATTTGTTGTAATTCGTATGCAATATTGAAATTCTCTTATTGTATTTGTTTTATGTTTCATAAACATACGAGGTTGAATGTTATCAAACTGCTTAAACTTCACTGACGATGTGGTTTTAGCAACCGATGAAATGTCGGCATATGAAGAGCTAAAGCCACAACAAACATTTTTTCAATGCATTTTGCAAAAAAACTAATTGTTTCTAACGATTAGTCGGGATATTCTCCCGAATAATAAATTTCAATATTAACTGATAAATATATTTAAAAATGCATTGAAAAAATGTTTGTTGTGGCTTTAGCTCTTCATATGCCGACATTTCATTGGTTGCTAAAACCAAATCGTCAGTGAAGTTTAAGCAGTTTGATAACATTCAACCTCGTATGTTTATGCCACATAAAACAAATACAATATGAGAATTTCAATATTGCATATGAATTACAACAAATACATAATCATAGTAGGCTTAGAATGTTTTTATACAAACAAACACAACAAACAATTATACTCAACGTGAGTCCATTTTATTTTTCTCTCAACACCCATACAATTAAACGCCCGTTGGTCGTTAATGATTGTATTCAGTTAGGCAAAATGAAAAATAAAATCTTTATTGTAAATACTTAATATTGAAATTTATTATTCGGGAGAATATCCCGACCAATCGTTAGAAACAATTAGTTTTTTTGCAAAATGCATTGAAAAAATGTTTGTTGTGGCTTTAGCTCTTCATATGCCGACATTTCATTGGTTGCTAAAACCAAATCGTCAGTGAAGTTTAAGCAGTTTGATAACATTCAACCTCGTATGTTTATGCCACATAAAACAAATACAATATGAGAATTTCAATATTGCATATGAATTACAACAAATACATAATCATAGTAGTGGTTTTAGCAACCAATGAAATGTCGGCATATGAAGAGCTAAAGCCACAACAAACATTTTTTCAATGCATTTTGCAAAAAAACTAATTGTTTCTAATGATTGGTCGGGATATTCTCCCGAATAATAAATTTCAATATTAAGTATTTACAATAAAGATTTTATTTTTCATTTTGCCTAACTGAATACAATCATTAACGACCAACGGGCGTTTAATTGTATGGGTGTTGAGAGAAAAATAAAATGGACTCACGTTGAGTATAATTGTTTGTTGTGTTTGTTTGTATAAAAACATTCTAAGCCTACTATGATTATGTATTTGTTGTAATTCATATGCAATATTGAAATTCTCATATTGTATTTGTTTTATGTGGCATAAACATACGAGGTTGAATGTTATCAAACTGCTTAAACTTCACTGACGATTTGGTTTTAGCAACCAATGAAATGTCGGCATATGAAGAGCTAAAGCCACAACAAACATTTTTTCAATGCATTTTGCAAAAAAAAAAAAAACTAATTGTTTCTAACGATTGGTCGGGATATTCTCCCGAATAATAAATTTCAATATTAAGTATATTTAAAAATTTTAAAAAGCATTTGAAGGGAAACTCCTTTAGCTTTAATATACATGTTTTGCACGGTCATAGGTTACGCGCGGCACTGTGTACAGTGTCTGTTTTCGACTGTTTTTATTACAAACATCATAACTTTTAAGGTAAGAAAGATATTTTAATAAAAATGAGTATCATTATTGGCCATAACTTCGTGGAGGCACTATGCACAGTGGTTTTTTGTTGAAAACATCATAATTTTTAAAGTTACCAAGAAATTTTTAATGGGGAAAAACACTTGATTTTTAAATCTTTTAGGATCAAAATAAGTGCTCCCTTATTTTGATAGTCATTGGACACGATGACACCTTTGACCTTTCTTGTCGCAAAAATCTTATTTTTTGAAGTAATGATATTTTTAAAATTTCTCAAACGTTTAAAACACAACTTTTTGTGCTTTAAATGACATTCTCATAGGGAAGTCTGGAAAAAATTCTACTCTAATATAACATGTTATATTAATATAACTCTTTTTATTTATATTACAGATAAAAATTATTGAAATATTTTTAATAGTAATGTTAATTTATAATAATATTTTATAGTATGATATATTATAATATGATATTGAGTTATTTTTATTAATTTTTTTAATTGTTAGTTTTCTTCAAAGTAGTCATTAACATTTTGAGCGATTTGTAATAGACTTAACATATCGGGGCTATAATTATATTCTTCCAAATCCTTGCGAGGTCTTACATGTCTCCGCGATGAAATCAGTGCGTCTGAAGAGGCCGCCAACATATTAAAAAGATCATCATTCTGTCTAATCCGTGAAATTTTGCAAGTATTCGCATATATAAAGTGCTTGTAATCTTTGTTTTTGCATTCCTGGGCTTCTTCTGATAAATCTCCAATTGGTAAGCATTGATATTCAATTAAATTTTGGCCATGATCCAAAATCTTATGTACGGTAGGAGTAAATTTCTTCTCAGGGTACTTTTGAGCCAAAAGCTGGACAGTTTTTGATGCATTATCCTGAAACTTTGGGCCATTTACTAGAAGTTTTTTATAACTGCCAACCTTTTTATAATATGGTTGTCGACACGAGTAATTTGGGATGTTACCTCATCACTCGTTTATAGTTTAACAGGTTTTCCTTTTCTGCTGTCCAAAGATGTATAGGGTTCTTCGATGTTTTCAAAAGTTGTTACTCCATTTAGCCAGTCTGAGTACTTTTCCTTAAAGGTTTTTGTCGTACGGTTTGAGGCAAGCCATTTTTTACGAATATCCAAGAAAACGAAGTGAATTTTGTTTTTAACATCCTCTTCGTGATGTCCTGGTAAACCGTACCACAATAGCCAAATTAAATACGATTTCATTATGTGATTTTCTAAATAACTCGAATTACACAACACTGCTATTTGCAATAAGCCAAAGGATCAAAAGGAAAAAAGTGCAGTAATTGTGGAGGTAATCACACCGCTAACTACAGAGGATGTCCTGTATACTCTTTCGTAAAACAGGCTATGAGTCAAAAGTCTAAAGTAACCCCAGCTCAAACAGGAAATACGTACTCCGCTACTTATCCTCCTATGGCCCAACCAATCTCTACACAAGTATCGTATGCTGACGCTGTGAAGATCAACTCCGTTCCCATGCAAAAAGTGTCACCACCAAATAACACAACAAATACAAACGCAAGCTTTAATTTTAATCGCCTTGAAGCTACTATTGATAATCTGGTGCAAACTATAAACAACTTTACAAGTAATATGACTAGCATGATGCAAGAAATGCTGCGAATGCAGAACACACTGCTTCTAGCATTAGTTAACAAACCATGAACACGTTAAAATTATGTTTCTGGAACGCAAACGGCATTCGCCAACACAAATATGAACTTGAGCACTTCCTCTCGGTAAAAAATATTGATATAATGTTGGTATCTGAGACTCATTTGACTTCGAGAAGCCTTTTTGAAATGAGTGGGTACACCTTATATGATACAAAGGACCTGAGAGGAAGAGCATGCGGAGGTTCAGCAATTCTAATAAAGTCAAGACTCAAACATTACATTCTTGAGAACATTTGTGAGGACCATCCGCAGGCAACAAATATTTGTATCGAAAACTTTTGTACAAATTTCGTGATATCATCAATTTACTCCCCTCCCAGATTTTCAATCACTGAGGATGAATATGAGGATTTTTACAAAACTCTTGGATCTTGTTTCGTAGCAGCTGAGGACTACAATGCAAAACATACGTTCTGGGGATCGCGTCTTATTACACCTAGCGGTCGAGCATTGTTCAATACAATTTCAAAAATGGGTTTGGATGTCATTTCGAGCGTTTTTATTACAAACATCATAACTTTTAAGGTAAGAAAGATATTTTAATAAAAATGAGTATCATTATTGGCCATAACTTCGTGGAGGCACTATGCACAGTGGTTTTTTGTTGAAAACATCATAATTTTTAAAGTTACCAAGAAATTTTTAATGGGGAAAAGCACTTGATTTTTAAATCTTTTAGGATCAAAATAAGTGCTCCCTTATTTTGATAGTCATTGGACACGATGACACCTTTGACCTTTCTTGTCGCAAAAATCTTATTTTTTGAAGTAATGATATTTTTAAAATTTCTCAAACGTTTAAAACACAACTTTTTGTGCTTTAAATGACATTCTCATAGGGAAGTCTGGAAAAAATTCTACTCTAATATAACATGTTATATTAATATAACTCTTTTTATTTATATTACAGATAAAAATTATTGAAATATTTTTAATAGTAATGTTAATTTATAATAATATTTTATAGTATGATATATTATAATATGATATTGAGTTATTTTTATTAATTTTTTTAATTGTTAGTTTTCTTCAAAGTAGTCATTAACATTTTGAGCGATTTGTAATAGACTTAACATATCGGGGCTATAATTATATTCTTCCAAATCCTTGCGAGGTCTTACATGTCTCCGCGATGAAATCAGTGCGTCTGAAGGGGCCGCCAACATATTAAAAAGATCATCATTCTGTCTAATCCGTGAAATTTTGCAAGTATTCGCATATATAAAGTGCTTGTAATCTTTGTTTTTGCATTCCTGGGCTTCTTCTGATAAATCTCCAATTGGTAAGCATTGATATTCAATTAAATTTTGGCCATGATCCAAAATCTTATGTACGGTAGGAGTAAATTTCTTCTCAGGGTACTTTTGAGCCAAAAGCTGGACAGTTTTTGATGCATTATCCTGAAACTTTGGGCCATTTACTAGAAGTTTTTTATAACTGCCAACCTTTTTATAATATGGTTGTCGACACGAGTAATTTGGGATGTTACCTCATCACTCGTTTATAGTTTAACAGGTTTTCCTTTTCTGCTGTCCAAAGATGTATAGGGTTCTTCGATGTTTTCAAAAGTTGTTACTCCATTTAGCCAGTCTGAGTACTTTTCCTTAAAGGTTTTTGTCGTACGGTTTGAGGCAAGCCATTTTTTACGAATATCCAAGAAAACGAAGTGAATTTTGTTTTTAACATCCTCTTCGTGATGTCCTGGTAAACCGTACCGCAATAGCCAAATTAAATACGATTTCATTATGTGATTTTCTAAATAACTCGAATTACACAACACTGCTATTTGCAATAAGCCAAAGGATCAAAAGGAAAAAAGTGCAGTAATTGTGGAGGTAATCACACCGCTAACTACAGAGGATGTCCTGTATACTCTTTCGTAAAACAGGCTATGAGTCAAAAGTCTAAAGTAACCCCAGCTCAAACAGGAAATACGTACTCCGCTACTTATCCTCCTATGGCCCAACCAATCTCTACACAAGTATCGTATGCTGACGCTGTGAAGATCAACTCCGTTCCCATGCAAAAAGTGTCACCACCAAATAACACAACAAATACAAACGCAAGCTTTAATTTTAATCGCCTTGAAGCTACTATTGATAATCTGGTTTAAACTATAAACAACTTTACAAGTAATATGACTAGCATGATGCAAGAAATGCTGCGAATGCAGAACACACTGCTTCTAGCATTAGTTAACAAACCATGAACACGTTAAAATTATGTTTCTGGAACGCAAACGGCATTCGCCAACACAAATATGAACTTGAGCACTTCCTCTCGGTAAAAAATATTGATATAATGTTGGTATTTGAGACTCATTTGACTTCGAGAAGCCTTTTTGAAATGAGTGGGTACACCTTATATGATACAAAGGACCTGAGAGGAAGAGCATGCGGAGGTTCAGCAATTCTAATAAAGTCAAGACTCAAACATTACATTCTTGAGAACATTTGTGGGGACCATCCGCAGGCAACAAATATTTGTATCGAAAACTTTTGTACAAATTTCGTGATATCATCAATTTACTCCCCTCCCAGATTTTCAATCACTGAGGATGAATATGAGGATTTTTACAAAACTCTTGGATCTTGTTTCGTAGCAGCTGAGGACTACAATGCAAAACATACGTTCTGGGGATCGCGTCTTATTACACCTAGCGGTCGAGCATTGTTCAATACAATTTCAAAAATGGGTTTGGATGTCATTTCGAGCGTTTTTATTACAAACATCATAACTTTTAAGGTAAGAAAGATATTTTAATAAAAATGAGTATCATTATTGGCCATAACTTCGTGGAGGCACTATGCACAGTGGTTTTTTGTTGAAAACATCATAATTTTTAAAGTTACCAAGAAATTTTTAATGGGGAAAAACACTTGATTTTTAAATCTTTTAGGATCAAAATAAGTGCTCCCTTATTTTGATAGTCATTGGACACGATGACACCTTTGACCTTTCTTGTCGCAAAAATCTTATTTTTTGAAGTAATGATATTTTTAAAATTTCTCAAACGTTTAAAACACAACTTTTTGTGCTTTAAATGACATTCTCATAGGGAAGTCTGGAAAAAATTCTACTCTAATATAACATGTTATATTAATATAACTCTTTTTATTTATATTACAGATAAAAATTATTGAAATATTTTTAATAGTAATGTTAATTTATAATAATATTTTATAGTATGATATATTATAATATGATATTGAGTTATTTTTATTAATTTTTTTAATTGTTAGTTTTCTTCAAAGTAGTCATTAACATTTTGAGCGATTTGTAATAGACTTAACATATCGGGGCTATAATTATATTCTTCCAAATCCTTGCGAGGTCTTACATGTCTCCGCGATGAAATCAGTGCGTCTGAAGGGGCCGCCAACATATTAAAAAGATCATCATTCTGTCTAATCCGTGAAATTTTGCAAGTATTCGCATATATAAAGTGCTTGTAATCTTTGTTTTTGCATTCCTGGGCTTCTTCTGATAAATCTCCAATTGGTAAGCATTGATATTCAATTAAATTTTGGCCATGATCCAAAATCTTATGTACGGTAGGAGTAAATTTCTTCTCAGGGTACTTTTGAGCCAAAAGCTGGACAGTTTTTGATGCATTATCCTGAAACTTTGGGCCATTTACTAGAAGTTTTTTATAACTGCCAACCTTTTTATAATATGGTTGTCGACACGAGTAATTTGGGATGTTACCTCATCACTCGTTTATAGTTTAACAGGTTTTCCTTTTCTGCTGTCCAAAGATGTATAGGGTTCTTCGATGTTTTCAAAAGTTGTTACTCCATTTAGCCAGTCTGAGTACTTTTCCTTAAAGGTTTTTGTCGTACGGTTTGAGGCAAGCCATTTTTTACGAATATCCAAGAAAACGAAGTGAATTTTGTTTTTAACATCCTCTTCGTGATGTCCTGGTAAACCGTACCACAATAGCCAAATTAAATACGATTTCATTATGTGATTTTCTAAATAACTCGAATTACACAACACTGCTATTTGCAATAAGCCAAAGGATCAAAAGGAAAAAAGTGCAGTAATTGTGGAGGTAATCACACCGCTAACTACAGAGGATGTCCTGTATACTCTTTCGTAAAACAGGCTATGAGTCAAAAGTCTAAAGTAACCCCAGCTCAAACAGGAAATACGTACTCCGCTACTTATCCTCCTATGGCCCAACCAATCTCTACACAAGTATCGTATGCTGACGCTGTGAAGATCAACTCCGTTCCCATGCAAAAAGTGTCACCACCAAATAACACAACAAATACAAACGCAAGCTTTAATTTTAATCGCCTTGAAGCTACTATTGATAATCTGGTGCAAACTATAAACAACTTTACAAGTAATATGACTAGCATGATGCAAGAAATGCTGCGAATGCAGAACACACTGCTTCTAGCATTAGTTAACAAACCATGAACACGTTAAAATTATGTTTCTGGAACGCAAACGGCATTCGCCAACACAAATATGAACTTGAGCACTTCCTCTCGGTAAAAAATATTGATATAATGTTGGTATCTGAGACTCATTTGACTTCGAGAAGCCTTTTTGAAATGAGTGGGTACACCTTATATGATACAAAGGACCTGAGAGGAAGAGCATGCGGAGGTTCAGCAATTCTAATAAAGTCAAGACTCAAACATTACATTCTTGAGAACATTTGTGGGGACCATCCGCAGGCAACAAATATTTGTATCGAAAACTTTTGTACAAATTTCGTGATATCATCAATTTACTCCCCTCCCAGATTTTCAATCACTGAGGATGAATATGAGGATTTTTACAAAACTCTTGGATCTTGTTTCGTAGCAGCTGAGGACTACAATGCAAAACATACGTTCTGGGGATCGCGTCTTATTACACCTAGCGGTCGAGCATTGTTCAATACAATTTCAAAAATGGGTTTGGATGTCATTTCGAGCGTTTTTATTACAAACATCATAACTTTTAAGGTAAGAAAGATATTTTAATAAAAATGAGTATCATTATTGGCCATAACTTCGTGGAGGCACTATGCACAGTGGTTTTTTGTTGAAAACATCATAATTTTTAAAGTTACCAAGAAATTTTTAATGGGGAAAAACACTTGATTTTTAAATCTTTTAGGATCAAAATAAGTGCTCCCTTATTTTGATAGTCATTGGACACGATGACACCTTTGACCTTTCTTGTCGCAAAAATCTTATTTTTTGAAGTAATGATATTTTTAAAATTTCTCAAACGTTTAAAACACAACTTTTTGTGCTTTAAATGACATTCTCATAGGGAAGTCTGGAAAAAATTCTACTCTAATATAACATGTTATATTAATATAACTCTTTTTATTTATATTACAGATAAAAATTATTGAAATATTTTTAATAGTAATGTTAATTTATAATAATATTTTATAGTATGATATATTATAATATGATATTGAGTTATTTTTATTAATTTTTTTAATTGTTAGTTTTCTTCAAAGTAGTCATTAACATTTTGAGCGATTTGTAATAGACTTAACATATCGGGGCTATAATTATATTCTTCCAAATCCTTGCGAGGTCTTACATGTCTCCGCGATGAAATCAGTGCGTCTGAAGGGGCCGCCAACATATTAAAAAGATCATCATTCTGTCTAATCCGTGAAATTTTGCAAGTATTCGCATATATAAAGTGCTTGTAATCTTTGTTTTTGCATTCCTGGGCTTCTTCTGATAAATCTCCAATTGGTAAGCATTGATATTCAATTAAATTTTGGCCATGATCCAAAATCTTATGTACGGTAGGAGTAAATTTCTTCTCAGGGTACTTTTGAGCCAAAAGCTGGACAGTTTTTGATGCATTATCCTGAAACTTTGGGCCATTTACTAGAAGTTTTTTATAACTGCCAACCTTTTTATAATATGGTTGTCGACACGAGTAATTTGGGATGTTACTTCATCACTCGTTTATAGTTTAACAGGTTTTCCTTTTCTGCTGTCCAAAGATGTATAGGGTTCTTCGATGTTTTCAAAAGTTGTTACTCCATTTAGCCAGTCTGAGTACTTTTCCTTAAAGGTTTTTGTCGTACGGTTTGAGGCAAGCCATTTTTTACGAATATCCAAGAAAACGAAGTGAATTTTGTTTTTAACATCCTCTTCGTGATGTCCTGGTAAACCGTACCACAATAGCCAAATTAAATACGATTTCATTATGTGATTTTCTAAATAACTCGAATTACACAACACTGCTATTTGCAATAAGCCAAAGGATCAAAAGGAAAAAAGTGCAGTAATTGTGGAGGTAATCACACCGCTAACTACAGAGGATGTCCTGTATACTCTTTCGTAAAACAGGCTATGAGTCAAAAGTCTAAAGTAACCCCAGCTCAAACAGGAAATACGTACTCCGCTACTTATCCTCCTATGGCCCAACCAATCTCTACACAAGTATCGTATGCTGACGCTGTGAAGATCAACTCCGTTCCCATGCAAAAAGTGTCACCACCAAATAACACAACAAATACAAACGCAAGCTTTAATTTTAATCGCCTTGAAGCTACTATTGATAATCTGGTGCAAACTATAAACAACTTTACAAGTAATATGACTAGCATGATGCAAGAAATGCTGCGAATGCAGAACACACTGCTTCTAGCATTAGTTAACAAACCATGAACACGTTAAAATTATGTTTCTGGAACGCAAACGGCATTCGCCAACACAAATATGAACTTGAGCACTTCCTCTCGGTAAAAAATATTGATATAATGTTGGTATCTGAGACTCATTTGACTTCGAGAAGCCTTTTTGAAATGAGTGGGTACACCTTATATGATACAAAGGACCTGAGAGGAAGAGCATGCGGAGGTTCAGCAATTCTAATAAAGTCAAGACTCAAACATTACATTCTTGAGAACATTTGTGAGGACCATCCGCAGGCAACAAATATTTGTATCGAAAACTTTTGTACAAATTTCGTGATATCATCAATTTACTCCCCTCCCAGATTTTCAATCACTTAGGATGAATATGAGGATTTTTACAAAACTCTTGGATCTTGTTTCGTAGCAGCTGAGGACTACAATGCAAAACATACGTTCTGGGGATCGCGTCTTATTACACCTAGCGGTCGAGCATTGTTCAATACAATTTCAAAAATGGGTTTGGATGTCATTTCGAGCGGGGAGCCCACTTACTGGCCTACTGACACACAAAAAATTCCGGATATTATAGATTTTGGCGTCATGAAAAATATCTCTAGGGATTTAATTCATGTTGAAACTTCTGACGATCTCTCCTCCGATCACTCTCCCACGATCGTTACAATTTGTAGCCCACTAAGAAGTGACTTACCTCACCCATATGTGAAGGTGATAAATCGTGTTAATTGGCTGGGGTTCAAAAAATATCTCAGTAGTCACTGTACAGAAAACATCAAGCTAAGAACTCCCGATGATATTGAACTTAACATTGCCAATCTTACCGAGAATATTAAACAGGCTGCTAAACATGCCACTACCTCCCATCCGCAGACTGGGTTTAATAGAATTTATTCTGCGGATATTGAACGTCTCGTATGTGAAAAAAGAAGAGCTAGAAGGGAATGGCAACAGCACAGATCACCCCAACTTAAAATCAGACTTAGAGAATGCACTAAACAACTCCAAAAGTTGCTTGCATCTGAAAAATCTGCTTCTCTTAAGAACTATCTGGAAGGTCTCGATGTCACAGCAGCATCTAATTATTCTTTGTGGCGCGCTGCTAAAAAACTTAAAACACCCGTTGAGTCTAAACCACCCCTGCGCACTTCTACCGGAGGTTGGGCAAGAACTAATACTGAAAAAGGTAACATATTTGCTGGGCATTTAAAGTACGTATTTACCCCAAACACATGTACTGGTGCTGTTGATTTGCCGAGTGTAGTTGCTCTACCCCCTCGACCCATAAAGTTTAAGATGCGTGATGTAAATAACCTAATAGCTGAAACCAACCCAAAAAAGGCCCCAGGTATTGATGGAATTAGTAACAAGATGCTGATGAAGTTGCCTCGTATTGCTATTAGAATCCTGTTGTTTATTTTTAATGGCATTTTACGAGTGGAGTATTATCCACACAGCTGGAAACTTGCCATGGTCAAAATGATTCCAAAGGCGGGTAAAGATCTTACTAAGCCTGAATCATATAGGCCAATAAGTTTGCTGTCAACAATTTCAAAGCTCTTCGAAAAACTGCTCATGACAAAATTATCCCCAATTCTAGCTGAGAATGGGTGCATACCGGACCATCAATTTGGGTTTAGAAGTCAGCATAGCACCATTGAACAATGTCATAGATTGGTACATTTTATAAGAAGAACATTTGAAGAAAAGAAGTATTGCTCTTCCCTCTTTATTGATGTTTCTCAGGCATTTGATAAAGTGTGGCACGAAGGCCTAATTTTAAAATTGAAGACATATCTACCAATAAACATAGTAAATCTTTTGGAAAGTTACATTCTTGCCCGGAAGTTCACTGTTGTGGAAGGAGACTTCATGAGCGTGCCCGAAATTATCTCATCCGGTGTGCCACAGGGGAGTATACTGGGGCCAGTTTTGTATTTGATTTATACCTGTGATATGCCTTGAAGCAGTAATATCCTAACCTCTACATTTGCCGATGATACAGCCTGCCTTAGTATGCATGAAAACCCTCACGAGGCATCCCGATATCTTCAGGAACATATTAACCTGTTGGAGCTGTGGTTGAACTTATGGAGAATAAAAGTAAATGAACAAAAGTGTGTTCATGTCACATTTACCCTACGAAGAGACACTTGTTCCCCCATTCGAATCAACAATCAAGTTGTTCCTCAACATTCACAGGTGAAATACCTTGGTATACATCTTGACCGACGGCTTACATGGAAACAGCACATTGACTCTAAGCTAACACAAATGAAGCTTAAATTATCCCAGATACATTGGCTGATTGGTAGAAATTCAGTATAGATTGTAAACTTTTAATATACAAGTCGCTTTTGAAACCCATATGGTGTTACGGAGTTCAGCTATGGGGCACTGCTTCAGCTTCCAATGTAGAGAGAATACAACGTATGCAAAACAAAATTTTAAGGTTAATAACATCGGCTCCTTGGTACATAAAAAATTCTATTTTACATCGTGATTTAAATATGCCACTTGTGACCGCTGAAATTGCAAAATATGCAGGCAAATATTTAACAAAACTCGAGTTCCATCCTAATCCCCTTGCTCGTAATATCTTGAACTTTACTGGACACATCCGCTTAAAAAAGAGGGATACTACGGCTTTAATACGCCACACTCCAGATGAAACTTTTTAAAAATATTTTTGTGCTTAACACGACATTTATGTATTTTTAATTACTATCTCTAAGTTTATGTCCGACACTGGTTGGGCATAATTATTATATCTATATTTAAGATTTGAATACTTATTGTTAGTTCAGTTTAATGAAGATACAATAAATAAAATTAGTGAAAAAAAAACTTGAAAGGAAATTAAAGAAAAATGTAGGGAAAAAGTCACTGGGAAAATTTCGTATTAACGAGAAGCAATAAATATTAGTAACAAGTGATGCAGTGAAAACAATTGTATAAAGAGAATAATTTCTTTTCATATTTGGAACGCATCTTTGTTACATACTACTGTTCGCCCAGTGGTTGAAATTCAACCACTATTGCAATAATACAAAACCGCCCAGATAAAATGTCATATTTTTCTTCATTTCTAATAAAATGTATTACCGTACTTACTCCATTTTTTATTAGTTGTATCTATTAATGTGAGCTTTCCAAATAAATAATAGAAACGGTTTTGATGTTTATTTAAGAAACATAAATTTATTGCCTATATTAAAAATATTAAAATTTTTTGATTAATTGAAGAAAATCTAAAAGAAAAAAAATCATTTTATTCAAAATATATAAAGTGGTACGACTTTATCTAAGGAAAATTTCTTTATATACAATATTCTTCGTAAAAACTCTATTGTCATTGAGTATGTTTCCTTGACCATTTTTATTTGCAATATAAAATTTTCGGCCGTCGAATGAACGAACTCTAGAAAAAAGGTAAATTTATTCGTGGAATCAAAATTCTTATTTTACGAACTATTCCCGTTAATACTTCGCAATCTATGGTGTTGCGGTGCAAGCATTTTACTCTCATTCGAGTTCAATTTACTATGGCTTGTGCCGTGTTCAAATTACGAATCAGCATAACAATGGAATTTATTTTCAATTTTAATTTATGCGGTGGCATTCCGCTTACGTTCAGTGAATTTAAAAATTAAGAAGGATATTCATTTACGTCATTGACATCATTAGAAGCTTTATAAAACTGTAATAAACTTTCTCCTCTCCTGAAAGACGATTAAGTATATCATTATTTATTGAAGCGCAGTGTTCATTGGTAGGAGCTAAAATTAAGGAATTAAAAATTTGATCCGATAATATATTCTGACGAATATTACCATAGATATCAGTAATTAAATTATCAAAACCAATTATTTCTTGTGGCAATTCAATAATGTCATCACCTAACTCTGGATACTTTCTTAATTCACCATTACCAAATTTATTTATGAAATTCGACAAATTCTACTTCTTCTGGTCTAGCTCTCATATTTTGTGTTAAGGTAACTTTGTGAAAAGAATTAAATTCCTTACAACTAATGATGCAATTTTCAATTAAAGTAAATCGGGTCCCGTCTGGAAATTTGCCTAAAATCGCACATTACTATTCTAGTTTTACCACCAAATGGTGGAATAGTATGAACAAATAAAATAAGTTTTTCCTTCTGAGTGCTTACGGATTGCCAAGCCAAATTTAATTTAGTTAATTTTCAGTTTTTTGTTGCAATTTTTTTTAGCAAATTAAGAGAGAAAGAGAGATCATGGCTTTATGATTGGCTAATATTCTTAACTGTTTTTAACTATCTTAGGCACAAAAATGTAGAATAAAAAATACATTCTGCACTGCATCTATTGACAATCTATCAAACAAACAAAAAATCAAACGAATACGTTGAGTTTAGGTCAGTTAAAATGGTTCATAACTTTTTCCACTTGCCTATTTATATATAGATTACTTTTTAATGATTACATTTCGCGATCGTACTGTACATGTTTTTTTTTCACACAGACTACATGAATTCAGGGGAGATGGAGAATACGCTCTCTCTTCGTTTTTAAGAGAAGTAGGTGGTATTTTAGCAATGGTATACACATATCCAATGCATGCGAATATATTCTGCGCAGAGTAATTATCAACAAAATACAATGTAAAGCGTTACATACGATGAGAACATTGCCTCCAAATGCAAATTGGAGTGCAATAAAAGAAATTCTTATACAGAATTTTGGAATAATGGTATACACGTAACTGTTAGACATATTATCAAAACTAAACGAAAAATACGAATATGATGTTAGCAAACCATTAGAATTTAGCCCTTCATATACAGAAAAAATTATTTTTCGTACATTTATAAACAACAAAGATGTGAACTTCGCTTCTGTACTAATATCCAGAAATATAAGTAGTTTAAGAGAAGGCTATAATTTGGTTTGATTCGTAAAAATAAAAGATATGGTAATAATTTTCAATCAAATAATAATGTTAATTATATACAACAAAATAAACAATCACATGCAAACGACAAATATACACAAAATTTTAGAGGACAACAACAATATTCAAACAGAAATTACGGTACTTGGTAAGGATAAAATAATTATAATAATTCACGACAATTTAACCAATTTAGATCTGAAAAATTGCTATAGACTAATAATAGCACAAACTCTAAAAGAAATGAAGTGTAGTTAATAAATACAGATCATGTACAAGTAGATGAGGTTAAAGGAAACAAGGTGTCAAATTTTCATATATTGGCCTCAAGGGAACACTTCCATTGATACAATGAAATATAAAAGATGACAAAATTGTATGCTTAATAGATACTGGCTCATCGACTTCACTTTTAAATGAAAATGTCTTGAACCATTACAAAAGAATTCCACTTAAAAACCCCTTGAAATTCAAATCACTTAATAGTGAAACTAAAATTAATTTTGAAATAATTACTGATTTGCCAAAAGAATTTAAAGGAAATGCAACAATGTCTTGGAAATTTACTAGTTTGGAAGGGAAAAATTTCTACGCAATTCACGGACAAAATGTTTTAAAACCATTAAAAGCAATCGTAGACATGGAAAAGGAGAGTGTTACTATAAATAATTGTGTAATAGGATTTTTGCAAGAATACCCATATAACTTAAACGAAATTAATCAAATTGATATTATTAATTTAGATTAAAAAAACCACTGATCACTTATATAGTAATTTGAATTTGTAGGAAAAAAATACGTTAAAGAAAATATTAAATGAATTTCGGGATTTAATCTACATTGAAGATCATCAGCTAATTAATACGAACATTGTACAACTTAAAATTAAGACAGTAACCTATAAACCAATATATACTAAAATTTATAGATATCCTCAAATTCATAAGAATGAAGTAAGTACACAAATAGCAGATATGCTGAAACAAGGCATAATACAAGAAAGTAATTCTCCTTACAATAGTTCTCTGTTGGTCGTACCCAAAAAGACAGACCTTGCCGGAGAAAAAAAGTGGAGAATCGTTATTGATTACCGAAAATTGAACGAGGTCACAACGGATGATAAATTCCCAATATTAAACATTGATAACTTACTGGATAAACTTGGAAGAGCACAGTACTTTTCGACTTTGGACTTGGCAAAAGGGTTTCACCAAATTCTTGTTAAACAAGAGGACCGGTTGGAAACTGTTTTTTCCACTCCGTATGGCCATTATGAATATATAGTAATTTGAATTTGGAAGAAAAAAATACGTTAAAGAAAATATTAAATGAATTTCGGGATTTAATTTACATTGAAGGTCAACAGCTAATTAATACGAACATTGTACAACTTAAAATTAAGACAGTAACCGATAAACCAATATATACTAAAATTTATAGATATAAAGATAAAGATATTTCAAATGTTAATTAATAGGGGTTTAAAAGATTTTATTAAGAAATTGTGTGTAGTATATATGGATAATATACTAATATTTTCAACAAGTTTCGACGAGCACATTACCAATATAAATAAAATTATGTCTAAGTTAAGAGAAGGCCAATTAAAAAACAAATCAACAAATGCAATTTTTTTTTGAAGGGAACATTATATTTGGCCCATGTTTTGACATCCGAAGGCGTAAAATCGAACCAGTACAATATTAAAAACATATTGGATTTAAAGATACCAAAAACAATTAAGCAAATTAAATCGTTCTTAAGTATATGTGGGTATTACAGAAAGTTAATTAGGGATTTCGCAAACGTAACGTACCCACTGAGCGAAATTATTCTGTCACAGAAAAAGAGCTTTTGGCCATTGTTTGGGCTACTGGATATTTTCGTCCATACTTGTACGGCGTTAAGTTTAACATCACGTCCGATCACCAGCCACTTAAGTGCTTGTATACAAAAATTCAAGGAAAGGATGCAAACTCAAGGCTTTACCGGTGGTTGATTAAGTTAAGCGACTACGACATGAATATCGATTATATTAGGGGAAAGGATAATCACGTAGCAGATTTCATGAAATAAACTTAGGTAATTAATAAACTTTATTTTATTTTTTATTAAGCTTAAGGTCTTAAATTTTTATTTTAAATTATTTTCGATATTTCGGACTCAATGAGACCTTAAGCTTAATAAAAAATAAAATAAAGTTTATTAATTAAACAAAAACGGTCGAAAAAAATAGAACATATATATAAACTTAGATAGTTATGATAGTTCAAATTCTTTATATAATAATGCAGACGATGATGCAACGACAATTTATTCTCAAGGGGAAGATTTACATAATCACATTGGCATTTTAGATACAGTGGTCAACAGATTTTCAGTTCAGATTTTATTCACAAATACAAGAATAACCAAATTCTAAGTATGTAATAATAGAAAAAAAATTTATATAAGTCCAGAAGATCTTAATAATAATTTAGTAGATACTTTACGAAAACATATTACAGGCCGTATCAGATAAAACTTTGTAGCGTTGCGTGACGTTTTTAACTTTGACAGAAAAGCGTAACGCAAAAGGTGTATGACACAATGAAAACTTTGATACAACGCGCGCATTGTGTGTTTACCAAAAAGGTGGTTATGAATTTTGCTAATTATTTTTATTATAAAAATGAAAGTCAAAAATTATTTGCTTTTGTGTGTTTATTTTGTTATCACCTATTGTAGTTTACTGAAAATACACCACTATACCATATAAAGCTTTTTATTCTCATCAATTCATTTTTTTTTTGGATTTTCAAATACATATTTATATAAAAAGGTAAAATCTTATTAATAATAGGCTACCACTGATTTTTTACAATAAAATAATGTTGTGCTATATACTTACATATAGCATGCAAATAGGTAATATTTTATAAATTAGTTAAAAAAACAAGCTCATATTCTTTAACAGGAAATAAATTTTAAAAATAAAAAAATAAGTATTTTTCATATCACATCACATTTTCAAATCATATTCTAACATAACTTTAATGTCAAAGCACGCAAAAAGTTGAGAGTTGCCGAACTTTTTGCGTCACGCTGCGTTAAAAGTATTTTATGTGATGTTTCGTATAAGTATGTACATTTCATCTTAAATGTCAAAGCGAAGCTGTAACGCAATGCGAAGCAAAAGTTGTATCTGACATGGCCTTAAGAGTGGCAAAGTGGGAATCTACACGGATCTTGATGATCAAAAGTACAATATTAAAAAAAAAATTATTGAAATTTATGAAAATAAGCCAAAGATAAAATTTTATAAATGTTCGTACCATGCAAAAGATATGAGTTCTGAAGGTGAAACTTTTAAACAAATTCACATGAACCATAGAAATGAAACAGGATACAACGGCATTAACGAAAACTACAAAGGACTAGAAAGATGTATTTATTACCCAAATTTAAAAACTTTGTAATGTAATGTAATGGGGGTTTGGCCCAGGATGGCCCTTTGCACTGCGACCATTGTTGATCTATTGTGCTTCCCCTGTCCCTAGCAGTTTAATACGTTCACAAATAGGATCAGCTCCTGCAGTGGGAGCATAAGCAGATCCTCTTCATCCAGCGTATATGCATGTAGAGTTCTTTGTCTCCTGTGGCACAATGCCCAACAATTTGCTATCAAGTGTTCCATCGACTCCTCATCTTCACCGCAAAATCTGCAGATGTCCGTGTCAGATAAGCCCATTCTGTATAGGTGGCTTTGCAGGTGTAATGGCCTGTGAGCGCCCCTACCAGCGTCCGTAGGCTTTTCCTGTCCAGTCTTAGATCCAGATCCGCCCTCCCAGCGTCAAAGCGTAGGAATTTCTTGGAGTGACATAATCCATTGATGTCATTCCAATGTTGTGCAATCCTGGACGATGTCCATTTCGAAATCTCCCCTTTAAGGAGACTTTTGTTGAAACCAAAAGAAGGGATGGGTCCAATGAAGTTCCCTTCAGCACCTTTTCTCGCACAGATGTCCGCCATCTCATTCCCGGCATGCCCCTGATGCCCTGGTACCCATATCAGAGTAATCTGATTATGAGTCGCCAGGTCATTGAGCCTGTTTTGACATTCCAGTAATAATCTGGACATGTACGTACAGCCTCTCAGGGCCTTAAGAACCGATTGGCTGTCCGAGAATATCTTAACCTGTATTCCCCTGTGTCCTCTCTCGGATAGGATCTCCACAGTTTCCAGTATCGCGTAAAGTTCCGCTTGGAAAATTGTCGTATCCTTGCTCAATGTTATAGACCTGTGTGCTCTAGGCCCCACAATTCCCGCCTCAACTCCTTGGAGCGTTTTTGAGCCGTCCGTGTACCACATTTGCGATCCATCTCTTAGCCATCCTGGGTTTGCGCACCATTCTTCTCTTGTGGGGAAGAGGACTCTGTATTTCCTGTCGAAACAGTATACCGGGTCCATATGGTCGCCCGCCTGAGACATATGAAGTATGTCCCCGATTCCCCTGAGGATAGAAAGATGATCAGTTAGGTTGCCCGCCCTAAGGTTCTCTTTTCCGTAGATAGAGATTGCCCTTATAGCTGCCTCCTCTTGTATAGCCAGATGGAGCGGTGCAAGGTTCAGAAGAGCTTCCATACCAAACGTTGGGGTTGTTTTCATGGCCCCTGTGACGCATAGGCATGCAAGTCTTTGTAACCTGCACAGTCTCGATATAGTTGTCCGTTGCTCAGTCTTCCTCCACTATACCAGAGCCCCGTAGAGTATGGTTGGTCTCACCATCTGGATATATATCACGAAGGTCATTTTGGGGCTCAGACCCCAGGATCTACCAAGTAGTTGCCTCGCTGTCCAAAGGTTCCTCGTGGCCTTTCCCAGTACTGACTCGAGGTGCGGTTCCCAGGTGAGTTTCATATCCAAGACGAGACCCAGATATTTTACCCTCTCCTTGGGAACTATCTCGATGCCACCCAACCAGAGACTGGGTAAATTAATCACCCTTTTCCTGGTAAATGGTACAATGATCGTCTTCGCTGGGTTACTAGATAGCCCTTCCGAAGTGCACCATTCATGCATCTTATCTAGGGCATCTTGCATTTGGTCCGCAATCGTCCCTGCATGGTTCCCCCTGATTATTACGGAGATATCGTCCGCATAGCCGATGGTTCTGTGTCCCCTCCGGTTAAGTAGCCCGATCAGGTCATCCACTAATACAGACCATAGAAGGGGAGATAATATCCCGCCCAGTGGGCATCCCTTAACCGCGGTGACTGTGAGATCCGTGGATCCAAGTGAGGCCCTAATCGAACTTGGTTCAGCATGCAGCTGACGCATCGTACTACCACAGGATCAGCTCCTCTAGTAGTGAGTGCTGTTTCCATTGCGAAGAAGTTCGCATTGTCGAAGGCACCATAAATGCACACAGGGCTATTTTCTTCGATTCCATGGCCTTTTCAATATCCCGAACAATATTGTACAGTGCCGTGGTAGTTGATTTGCCCTTCTGGTAGGCAAATTGGAGCCCATGCAATAGATCTCATGGAAAGTACCTCCATCCTGAGGTATTGGTCCAATAGTTTTTCAATCGTCTTCAACAAAAAAGATGATAGACTAATTGGTCTGTAGGATTTGGGAGATTCTGGGGGTCTGTTTCCACCCTTGGGTATGAATATGACCCCTGCCGCTCTCCAAGTCCTTGGGACATACCCTTTTGTTAAACTTGATCGAAATATGTTAACCATCTTCCGATAGAGGATGGTACCCCCTCTTGACAACAGGGCCGGAAAGATACCATCCGGCCCCGGTGATTTGTAAGGTCTGAAAGAATTTACAGCCCATTTTATCCTCTCAAAGGTCACTATTCGTTCGTCGCCCTTCGCTGAGCATGCGGCTATGCCGCTGGAGTGTCAGTGTCCGAAGCTCCAAACCTGCAGTCAGGAAAGTGAGTTCTAAGTAGAAGCTCTAGTGTCCCTTTGAAAGTATCTGTATAGGTGACATCTGGCCCCTTCAGTGTGCTTATCGGATTCATGCCCCCCTTCGAAAGGTCTTTGTGCAGCCTGGCTGTGGCCGGGACGTCCTTAAGATCTTCACAGAAAAGTTTCCATGATTTTCTCTTGCACTTCCTTAGCTCCTTGTTGTAAGTGGTTAGGGCCTCTCTGTACCCTTCCCAATTTCCAGTTTGTTTGGCTCTATTGAATTCCAGTCTTGCCTTTCTTCGCAGTTTCCCAAGATTTCTGTTCCACCAAGGTCCCTCTTCGTGGAGGATTTTATCTTGATAGAACAGTTGTCTGGAAATGAGGATATGATTGCATCAGTTAGTCTCTCGACTGATGCATCCAATTCCTCAGGTGATGTAATGAAAAATGTGTTTCCAGTGATCCTAGACTGCAGATCCTGCGAGTATTTTATCCAATCTGTTGCCCTGGGGTTTCTGTAGAGCGATTGGCTCTTCACCAATCCAAGATTTCTGTTCCACCAAGGTACCCTCTTCGTGGAGGATTTTATCTTGACAGAACAGTTGTCTTGAAATGAGGATATGATTGCATCAGTTAGTCTCTCGACTGATGCATCCAATTCCTCAGGTGATGTAATGGAAAATGTGTTTCCAGTGATCCTAGACTGCAGATCCTGCGAGTCATCCTTTATCCTCTTTTTCAGTGAGGATTCAGGTGGCGTCTCCTCTTTAGACCTTTGCCTTTTTGGGCCATGTGTAAAGCCCCCAGGTTTCTGGTCTACGGCCATTGGTTGCAAGGCCTTGGCGTATGCCTCCTCCTTACTAAGGCCCTTCTTGAGTAGATATGCCAGCCTTTTCTTCCCTGCACCACTGAGTCTCTTTGGCCTCTCTTCATTCTTTTCTTTACTGGGAGTTACTCCCGCCCCATTTTCATTTGAGGGCTTTTCTGCCTCTTTATTTTTTTGAGGTATGTGAGCCTCTGCATTATTTTTGTTTTTATTTTTATTGTGTACATTCATTTTGTTCCCACGAGTATAGGGGAAAAACGGTCAACTACGCCAGAGCCCCGGTAACGCAGTAAGGCATTCATTGAAATGGGACCTCGCCCGTGCATCCCAAGTCCGCATATTAGGAACTAGTTAACCCACTAGCCATTCATCCCTCGAGATATGCTGTTTCCTCTTGGATTGGGGTTTGTTTAGAGTTTTCTCTCTTAGCCCGACTATATTTGCAAGGTACCCAGCAGAGACATGACCGTACTGGGTCCCTGTTACCGGTGGCCACCACGAGGAGGTTATAGCCGCACTTCTGCACAGCCTAGCAGTTACGGCACAGTGATCAGTGAAAACACTGCGTTATTTCCCCTACATAAGCTGGCAGCTAGACCACCTAAAAACGTTAATTCAGAAATAATTTAATAATTGCAATATTTGTAATCGAGTGAAATATGATCCAAATCCAATAAAACCCAAATTTGTTTTAACAGAAACTCCAAAGGACAAAAATAAAATTATAGACATGGACGTGTAAGTTAGATAAATTTAAATTAAAATTCCGATTTTTTTGTTTTTCATTCCTTTATTGTTAAACTACCACTAAAAACTTATTATATTTTTCAACTTATTGTAACTTAATTTAGTTTCTTTTTTATTCTTGTATTAATAAACAGTCCATTGCAAAAGCTTTTCCAACCTCAGGTACCTGTGGTTCCCACACTGTAATTTTTTTGACTGTTTTCGAAAAGATTTTGAGAAGGATTATGAAAATGATGATTAGTAAAAGTATTCCAGAGATCGTCCATTCTCCTATTATAAGCCTTTTTTACGGTTGTAATAACATCTGTGTTAATAATTTGGAGCTCGTTAAGTTTCTCTAGAGACAATAGGGTTATTCTGTTTTTTTTTTCGAAGGGAGTAGGTGGCATCAGAGCCGGCATAGTTTGTAGAGCTGAAACTTGCCAGTTACTAAAAGTTCTATTCTCAACGGTGACTGTTGAGTTATGAAATTTTACTAAACATCATAGCTGTAAACGATTGCAATCGATTTAATTGCAATCACATGATTTCTCGTTAATGATTGCTAATTTTTTGATTGCATTCAAAATCCTAAATTGATTTCATGAATTCAATTCGAAATCATGAAATCAATACGACAAAAATGATTGAATCAATTTTTTTAAATTAATTCATATATTAATTGATTGCAATCAAATTTGATTGCAATCGATTTGATTGCAATTACTTTAATTGCAATCAAATCCAGTAATTGCAATCAAAATTAAATCAGAATCAAAATCAAAATCTTCGTTCTCTTCAAATAAAACTCCTTCTTCTAGAAACAAAGATGACTCTGATAATTTTGAATTACCAACAATGTACATTTTTGTTTGAAGTTTAAAGTTTTGTAAAATTGGTAAACATAATTTTTGTATTTTTTTTTTCATGTTATATTTGTTTTGACTTTTTTTTAATAAATTCACAAAATTGATAAATATTTTCCGACTTTAATTTTTTTGGTTAAATATAAGTGGAAGTTTTTACTAGAATCTTATACTTTATAATAAAACTTAGTGGTTTTCACTAAAAAAACTTAGTGGTTTTCACTAAAATCTGGTGGTTTCCACAAAAATTTGAGGTTTCCACCATATTCTAGTGGAAATCGATAGATTCTAGATTCCAAGTGTATATTATTTCGTAGAACTTTCACTTTAGTTGTGATTTCAGGGCAATTCATTGAAATCACATGATTTCAACAAAAATTTGATTGCAATCGAATTGATTGCAATTTAATTAATTGCAATCAATGATTTCTAAAAAAATGATTTCAAAATGATTGCAATCACAAAATATTGCAATTTTGCCAAGATTTCATTTTGAAATCTGAAATCATTTTGAAATCAAAGAATGAAATCAGTTTGGTTGAAATCACTTTGATTTCAACTCCAATTGATTGCAGTTTTCACAGCTCTGCTAAACATGTTCCCGAAATATATACTTTTTCATTTACAAATATTGAACCGTTATAATCATTCAGAAGTGTTATTCCCGAATCGATTTCTTCAATATGCGGAACGTGATGACTATTGCTTACAGTACAGGATAAATTCAAATTATTTATTAAATTGGGAATACAATCATTGTCTTTAATATTAATTAAATTTTTCTGATTACAAATGGTAATGTTATTATAGTTCTTACATTTTTCTTTAACAGCAAATATTTCCTGTTGGTTAAATACTATTTACTTAAAATCGAATGTATAATTTTATTATTTCTTTTTACTGGTCTTATTAATAAGGTTTTTTAGTTTTCCTTTTATGTTAATGGGATTTTAACTAAATAAAATATTTCTTTTTTATTATTATTCATTATTGATATCTTTGAAAATTCCAATGCTTCTTTTGGGCTAAAAAAATTAATGTTTTCGTCTATCAATGTTTTCATAGCAATTTTAATTTCATTTTTATTTCATAAAAGTGAATTTACCATATCCATTCTTGGCCATGAAATGGCTAATTTAATATTAACTAATTATTCCTTAATTAATCTTATTTTATTATTTCATGCACTATAAAATTAAAGATATGCGCATATAATATGTACCATAGAAGTCAAAATATGCACCAAAATAATGAAAAATATGCGGAAATAAATAAAAATATGCAACAAAAACAATTCATTTTAACCAGATTTATTAAAACATAACAAAATAACATAACATAACAAAAAATAACAAGTCAGTTCGTTGAAATTGTGTCTACATAATCAAATAAAAAATTTAAATGTAAAAATAAAATCAGTCCATAGAATCTGTACATTTAAACGAGTAGTATTAACATAAATTTTTGTTTGTATAAATAAATAATGTTTTTTTTTTAATTTCCAAATGTAAAGTGCCTGTTGGGGCGCAGAAAGTTTTTGTACATCGAAAATGTTGGCTCACATCGACGGAAGTTATTGGAGCATACTTGAATGAAGATAACTCATTTCGGGAGTCATCAAAATTCTGTTTGTAATACTCTAAGACCTCCAACAAGGATCCCCATCAGGTAACAACTGATTGCGGTGGAACCCTTCACCCGGGATACTTTTAACATTGCCACACGTGATGGTGCCTTTAGAAATATTTTCTTTCCGCTGGATATCAATAAATCTATGTCAGCAAAATGAGATCTGACTTCGTCAGCTACGCGGTGCAAAGCGTAACCTAAGCATGTGACATGAATGAGTTTTGGATAAAATATGTTAAGTGCCTTGGCAGATTTCATTTTATAAGGAGCTGCATCAGTTAGAAACAAGAGAATATAAATTCCTCTCCTAAAATCTTAATGGAATCGTGAAATGTACGCGCAATTGTTGCATGATTGGTTTTTTCCAGTTACACAACATTAAGAAGAAACCTCTTTTAGCTAATATTCTCATCTTTGTCCAAGATTCCAACAAACACGTTTGCAATATACCGACCTTCAATATCTGTAGTTTCATCTATAGATATCTACAGATATCTATTTCTTAAATATGTTCTTATTGCTCTTAATTGCATATCATACAGCTTATCTTATACAGAATGGAGGATTTTTTAAATATTGTTATAGCTGTGAAAAACTTGGAAAATATGCAAATAAATATGCACATATTACAAAAATATGCACAGAACTTAGTTTTTTGTTAAAATATGCAAAATATGCAAAAAAAAATTGATGCCATTTTACAGGAAATCTTATGAAACGCAAAGAAAATTGTTCAGAATAGCTTTTAAAGTATGGACAATAAATATGCATTTGCATTAAAATTGTCACCCTATTAATTACAATTTCTTTTTCAGGATAAACATCTTTTCTTATTTGATTTGACATTGTTTTGAAAATATCAGTTAAATTATTCAATCTTTTGTTAAATGCTTCATTTATGAAAACCTGCTTATTATTATTATTATTATTATTATTATTATTATTATTATTATTATTATTATTATTATTATTATTATTATTATTATTATTATTATTATTATTATTATTATTATTATTATTATTATTATTATTATTGTTATTATTATTATTATTATTTAATTCAGCAATATTGTTAGTTAATATTTGGAAGTCATTATGGTCAGGAGTTCCTGCTATGTACTTCCATACAATACCAATAGCATCAATTGATCTTTTCTGAGGTTTAATAGGAGTGGGTGTAATATCTTCTAGGATATTAATGGTTTGTGTTATTTCGTGGATCAGGAGTGGATATTTGTTGTGGGTTTTAGGAATGTTATTTTCAATAAATGCTTGCACATTGCTTATAAATTCTTCATACTCTTTAATCTCAATTACGTGTACTATTGTAAACGTTCCTTGTTCTATTTTCGCTATTCCCTTGTCGATACTGATAATATGTGAAGATGAATGGTCAATTATTTCTATTTCCGCCTGAATGCAATACAGCTGGATAGTGCAAAAATATTTTACTTTTTAATATTGTTTTTGTGCACTATTATTCCAGAATTGGTTAATATAGTTGTATTTCTATTTTCTTTTACTATTTCTTCTTTATAAAGTTGAGATAATTTCGACCCTAACCTTTTGTTAATTTTAACGTAAACCTTTTCACCTACTGAATAGTTCTTAATTCTTTCTCTGTTCTTGTTATGGTACTCTAAATCCTTTTCTTGTTTTTCTTTTAACCTAGCACTTATTTCTTCCCTTTCGTGTTCTATTTTTTCGGGATCCCTGAATTTTTTCTCAAAAAATTCTTCCACTGGTTTCCTTCCGGTGGTAGAATGAATTGAAGAGCTATATTCATAAACTGTCATGAAATGAGGTGTGATTTTTTTCTGTTTTAAAACATCTCATGATTTCCGAAAGAGTGGAATGGAACCTTTCCACTTGCCTGTTAACAGAGCTACAATACGGAGCTTAAGCAAAAATGTTATTGTAGCCGAATTAAGAAATTTTTCATTATCAATGACAATGGAATTGGGGGCACCAAATGCCAGAACTAATTCCCTAAGTGGAATTAGTTGGAAGGTGAGGATCTTCAACAGATGATTCTATAGGAAGAACAGCAAGTTTGGTAACAGCGCGTTTAATCAAACCACTACTTGTTCGCACATTTGCAACTCGGGCTACGCCATCATCTCCAAGTACCACATTCGATATACGGCCCATTTTTCACTTAAATGGGGGTTTGTTTTCGTCCTTCAAAATCACAATTGCTCCACAGATTACGTTTTTACTTTGGTCACGCCACTTTGTGCCCTCTTGCAAAAGAGACAGATACGAACTACTCCACCTTTTCCAAAAAAATAGTTGCATTTGGTTAACCTTTTGCCATCTGCTTAGGTGGCTTATGTCTATTTGAGTGATATCGGGCTCAACTATAGAAACTAAAGGACCACCTACTAAAAAATGTCCAGGATTTAAAACATCAAGGTCATCAGAGTTCTCTGAAATTGGACAAAGCGATCGAGAGTTTAAAATTTCAGAAATTTGGTAAACCAAAGTGCGTAGCTCATCAAATGTTAAAGTATTGAGCCCTACTGTGCGATAAAAGTGCAGTTTAGCCGATTTTACCGCAGCCTCCTACAATCCTCCGAAATGGGGCGACCTTGGCGGAATGAATTTCCATTCTATTTCATTTTCAAGACATTGCTGTTGAACTGATTGCTGGTGTGATGCATTTAAAAATAATTGTTTTAAGTCAGCCAGCTCGTTTGTAGCGCCAACAAAATGTGTTGCGTTATCAGACCAAATTGTTTTAGGTTGTCCTCTAATTGCAATAAAACGATGAAGAGCCGACAGAAATGCTGACGTAGATAAATCTTGAACCACCTCTAGGTGAGTAGCCTTTGTTGAAAAACATACGAAGATTGATACGTAACATTTAACAGCAGGGGGATTTCTTACCTCAGACCTATAATAAAACGGGCCACAAAAATCCACTCCAGTAATATGAAAGGCTTTGCTTGGTGTCACTCGTTCAGCAGGCAAGCTACCCATAATTTGTTGACTTAATATTGGTTTCATTCTAAAACAATTTAGGCATTTGGAGATTACACTACTAATTAGTTTACGGCCACCCATTGGCCAATACTGCTGCCGAATTAAAGCCATTAAAGACTGTGGGCCAGCATGCAACAGCTTTTTATGAAAATGCATTATCATTTTAGGAAATAATAGGATATCGTGCATCAAAATCTAGAGCCGAATGCTGAAGACGACCACCAACACGAACTAAACCAACAGAATCAAGAATAGGCATCAATGAACGAAGCTTGCTGGATGGAGAAATGTGTTGGTTTTCTTTTAAAGCCTTATAATCAGCTGCAAAATGAATCATCTGTATGTTTTTTATTAAGAGATATGTTCCTTTTATGTGTCACTTGGAGTCAGTATTTGATTTTGGCTTGCGAGTTTAGGATACAAGAATTTTAATACACATGCAAATACTCGTTGCATTTTTGCGAAGGAATTATAGTACTTACAATTTATTGACAAGTCTGGCTGCGAGGTCACTACCAAAATATTTCGACGTCGCTCAGGTAGCTCATTTAAAAATTTTTCATTATTAGGCCACAATGAAGAATCAAGGCACAAAAAACTAGGTCCATTTTTCCACAAAGTTGAATTAAGTAACTCCTTAGGCGAAGTACCCCTTGAAAGTACGTCGGCTGGGTTCAAGTTAGTAGGAACATAATGCTATGTCATTTCGTCTGTGATTGTTTGTATACGAGAAACTCTGTTCGATACAAAAACGCTAAAATTTGAAGGTTGCTCTTTGAGCCATGAAAGTACGACCATAGAATCGGACCAGCAATGTACGTCACAACTAAATGGCAGAGTTTTGACAACTACTTCTACAAGTTCTGCTAAAAGGTATGCTGCGCAAAGCTCCAGCTTTGGCACTGTTATCGCCTTTGGGGGAGCGACTCTCGATTTAGAGCACAGCAACGATGATTTGGGAGCATTTTCTGATTCAGATCTTATGTATACACATGCACCATAAGCAGATAAACTAGCATCACAAAATGCGTGAATTTGCACCTCTGAGTTTGACATCAAAACACAGCGAGCAATTGACGAAAGAATAGAACATTTTGTGACCATTTTGCAATTATCGATGGCGTTGAATGAGAAAATAAAGTTGTCTTCATTAGGATCCCAAATGAGCCCAAGCGTTTTGGTGATGTCAGTACCATCGTTAAATTTTAAAAACTTTTCACAATCTTTCTTATTTGAAAATTACCACGCTTTAGCAAAGCAGTAAGCTGATGCCTTATTTCCGTAACCTCTTCAATAGAGTCACCACCGGATAACAACCCGTCTACATAAAAATCCCGCCTAACAATTGGAAAACTACCTTCTTCATCAGCTTTCAATTTATGCATTGATCGAATTGCTAAGAATGCTGCTGGCTTCGTACCGTACGTAACAGTATCTAGTATACATTGCATGTAGTTGTCTGGACAAGAAACTCGGACACACCTGTTCATCTTATAAATGTCACCACTAAGAGCAAACTTAAAGCAGCGATAACGCAAAAGTGTATCAAAAAGCTTAGGTTGTATGGTCGGAACAGCGGAGAAACTAATGACATATGATTTAGCAAAATGTACTCACGCATAAAATCTGTGTATTGAGCGGCGATCTGTGACTGTCTTTCTAATTTCTTTTCCAAAAGCTTAAATCGTTTTAAGGCATTATTATACGAATCACCAAGCAGATGCGCAGCACCCCCTTCTATTTCAGGAAGACGAACAGAAAACGAGCCATTGACCAAGCGAGTAGTATTTTTTAAGAAGTGATTTTCACAAAAAATTTCATCCTTAAATAATAAATCACAGTTAGCAAAATTATTTTGTACTAACAGCTAAAGACCACGAATGATGAGAATGAGTGCCACCGCCAGCAACTACCCAACCCAGTAATGTTTTTTGTAGTACTGGCAAGTTACCAGCTAATTTTATTTGTCCAATCGACATTAAATCAAAAAACAATTCAGCTCCAATTAAGATATCAATTCGGCACATTTATCAAAAGAGGGATCTACGAGCTGTATATTTTTTGGTATTTTCCATTCCGCTGTATTGGTGTTAGTATTGGATTGGTAACTTGTTATTGTAGGAACAATGATAGCCTTAAAAGTTGTGGAGTAGTCTCCAGTATTGGACTTAATTACGATTTCGGTAGATTTATTGACTGTAACAGAACCATCACCTATTCCAGAAATAGTTGCGTAAGTCTGGTTGCATTTTAAATTTAATTGATTCACGAAACGACTTGTAATAAGATTAAGTTGCGATGCAGAATCTAATATTGCGCGACATGGTACAAAAGTTCCGAATTTATTTTTGACCATAATGATGGCTGTTGCCAGCAAAACACTTGCAGCTGGCGACGATGTTGTTGTTTCATCAGTATCATTTGACGAGATAAGCACTGCTTGTGACGATGCAGTATCCACTAAGGGCTGATTCGTAGATGGAGTATCGATATGAAGCATCGTGTGGTGTTTCGAAGAGCACTGTGGGCAACAACCTGATGTAAATTTTTTTTAGCATATGACCCTTTCTTAAGCAATAGAGACACAATTTCATTTTCGTTGCTTCTTTAAAACGTAGAATAGGCGATAAATTTGAGAAAAGTTAGCAACTGGTAATAAAATGAGATTTTGAATTACAAAAGGTGCATAATTTTGTAGACGTCGCTACCGAAGCATTAACATGTCGATTGTTATGATTTGATTTTTTCAAATGGGTTGCCTTGTGTTTTTATTTACCATGCAGTTCTCGAAATTTTCGACCATACGACATCGTCGTTCTAAGAACTCTGTCGTTGAGGACCAAGCAGGTTAGCGATTTAGCGTCCAATTTTGTCGACACTAAATGTATTAGTAGCCCATCAATAAGCTGCTGCTGATTTCCAATTGTTTGTAAGGCACGCAAATGAGCTTTTATATTATCGCTCAAACGACGTAAGCCAACAGCGGAACCATTCTCGACTACATTTAAAGAAAAAATTTCTCTTATGTGAGTTTGAAAATTTAAGAGCTTGTTGTCAAAACGATTTTTCAACAATGACAAGGCTTCTTCATAGTTTGCTTCACTGAGTTCCAATGAAGCAATTGTATCGAGGGCAACATCTCCCAAACTGGCACGCAAATAATGAAACTTTTCAAGACTGCTTAAATCACCGTTGTCATTTATAACAGTCGAGAGCAACAAAAAGAAATTAGGCCATTCGGAATAGGAACCACAAAATTTGGGTAATTGGATTTCTGGGACCTTAGTCTTACGCATCGTTGTTGGAAAGGGCGACTCATTGAGAGAAAATCGGCGTAATGTCGATGAACGTTGGTAAGTGTCAAATTTACGAATGGCGTTTATTTGACGCTTTAATTTGGCCTTTGCATCAAAGTATAGCGAAACACACTTCTTGCAATCACAACTTACAGATTCACTGCTGTCCATTTCCTCTCTTATGGATTGGACTTTTTCGAAGGCATCCTTGAGCTCCTCAACGTAGTCCAAGCGAACAGACAGTTCAGCTTAGTCATGTTGTTTTAATTTTATTGGGGTTAAATTATTATTTAAATCCTCCAATTGATTTATTATAGCCGTGACTTTAGCAAAAAAAGGTAGCGTGTCAACGGAAAGTTGCTCCTTATCTTTGTGATCAGTATTATTATTTGCCATTTTGCACGAATGAGCCGGGAATTATTTACAATTTTATTGCACTAAAAAACGATATTTATAGCGCAAGTAATATTTTTACGGGATTTCGTACTATTATTAAATCCGAATTGATATTAATATAAAAGTCTATCACGTCGGGGTCACCAATGTTTCGAATCTGCAAGCGTTTTTGCAGACAAGTCTTAGTCACAATGAAAAGAAAATATTTACTTGCTTGTTTGTTTGCTATAGATGGACTGACAAAATTTGTGATACATTTTATTAAAGAAATACAGAGCTACAAACTTAAATGATCATTAATAATATGTTGATAATATTATTCGACCTTTCTTAATTAATTGTGTTAATTTATCGAGTTTGAGGTCTATATATTTATTTTTTATTTTTCAATATTTCGACACCCTGTGGGTGTCTTCTTCAGGAAAAATTTTTATATAATTTGAAACAAAAAACAAATGAAAAAAAAAAGTTTTTTAAATATTTTCAATACAAAATATTGACAATTGAGAAAAAATATTTTATAAAATTTGAAACAAAAAACAAAAGAAAAAATTTAAATATTTTCAATATTGATAATTGAGGAAATGAATAAACATTTTGAAATTTCATAATTAACAAAAATTTATAAAAAATATTTTACTTTTTAGTGTCCGTTTTTTGCTTTTATGAATTAAATGTCTATAACTTTGAGCTAAATTATCAGTATCTGTTCTAAAATTCATTCTCTGTGGTAATGGTATATTAATTATTTCTAACATTTCTAACAAAAAACGACGCTTGTAATTGTTTTCTTTATCTAAAATAGTTGTATTATCAAAGTCCGGGGAATGACTTTTATTAATGCAATGAGTTAATAAAGCCGTTTTTTGCGAAGAAATATTATTTTTTTGTTTTTGGTCCGATCTATGTCCTGCTAATCTAGTCTTTAGTTTATTTTTAGTAGTGCCTATATATACTTCTGAACATTTGTCATTGTTATTTCCTTTGCATGGAATTTTGTATATCACATTTGCCATATCTAACTATTCAACTCTATCTTTAGTTCTACTAAATAATCTACCGACTGTATTACAAATTCTATGGGACATTCTATATTTTTTTCTATCAAATATATTTGATTTTTCCAACCTTTCAGACAAACCAGGAACATAAGTTAATGATTTATAAATTTTAAGTTCAGAATCTATATTTGTTCTCTGTCTTGTATTATACGAATACTGGTTAATTAATTTGCAAATCAGATCTATAGGAAAATTATTATTAATTAATATATTCTTAATTATTTCTTTATTCTTTTTATGAAATTGAAAATCACTAATTTTTAAAACTCTTTCTATTAAGTTTCTAGCTGTATTAATAATTATTCTTTTTGGGTGTTTAGAATAGAAGTTAAGGATTCTTCCAGAAGACGTTGGTTTTTGGTACCAATCTGTTAATAATTTTCCCTCTTTCCTTATTATTAATGTGTCTAAGTAAGGAAGCTTAGAATTACATTCCTTTTCAATAGTAAATTTAATATTGGGATCAAATGAATTAAATGTTGATAACATAAACTCTATTTCATCTTCCGAAATAATACAAAATAAGTCATCAACATATTTTGTAACAATTTTTGGTTTAATTTTCAGTTTATTGATACAATTGTCAAGTAATTTCTCCATGACAATATCTGCAACAATTAGAGAAGCTGGAGATCCCATTGGTAGTCCTATCAGTTGAGAATATATTTTGTTTTTATATTGAAAGTATCTATTATCAATAATGCAAAACTTAAGAATACGCAAAAATAATTCTTTATCAATATTAGTAATTCTTTCTATTTTACTCCAATTCTCCTCTATAATACTCATAGCAAGATCTACAGGAATACTAGGGAACAACGATACCACATCAAGAGAAATTAATTTCTCATTGCTTTGTATGGTAAGATTCCTTATCTTTTCTTTAAACTGTTGTGAATTAATAACATTGTATTTAGAGTCAACAGTTATATTCTTAAGAATATTTGTTATATATTTACAAAGTTCATAACAAGGTGAATTTATACAAGAACAAATGGGCCTTAATGGAAAATCATTTTTATGTATTTTTGGCAAACCATATAATTTTGGAGCAATAGCTACATTTGTTTTTAGTTTGTTTTTATCGGAAGATGTAATAATTTTTAATCTAAAAAGTTTCTCAATAAAATCATTATTTATCTTTTGTAATCTGGTAGTGGGGTCTTTATTTAATACTTTATAAGTTGTAACATTACCCACAATACTATTTATTCTTGATTCATAATCCTTTCTATACAAAGCTACAGTTGTATTTCCCTTATCAGCTTTTAAAATCATTATATCTTTGTTTAATCTTAAAAACTTTTTACAACATTCAACTTTATCAAGTAAAAATCTATCTATATTATTTAATCTCATTTTATTTATGTGATTATCTATTATAGTTGTAAGTTGGGTCCTAGCCACCTCTTGATGTTCCTTATTCTCTAGAGTCTGTACAAAATCCTCACTATCAGCAATAATTTTAATAGTAGGAAAAGTTTCTTTACTAATTGGCAAGGCATGCTTTTGTCCCAAAGAAAGAATCCATTCTACATCTCTTGGAAAATTTACATCTGTCTTATTTATAAACCATTTTTGATTATATTTAATTCCTAACTCTCTTCTTTGAAAATCTACAAGACGGTCAAATTTCTTTATATGTACCTGTTTTTGTTTTAATATTAATTTGTTGGCCAGTCGGTCATTATATTCCAAAAATTTATTCATTTCCTCATTATTAAAAAATCTTCTTAAACTATGTGTAATCCAAAGTAATTCTTCTTGTATTTTCTTCAGAACTTCATGTTTATCTTGAATTGATAAGTTAAGTATTTTACTATGCAACGATTGAAGATGTCTCGAAATTGATTGTTGAAAATTTTTTGGAAAAATATTTGTAATATTTTTAGTTGTATTCTTTATAAAATTTGGGATTATACCTTTCTTACGGCAACGAATTAAAAAAGTTATAGTTGCTTTACATTTAACAATTTTATCCCTTATGTTTTTGAATCTGTTGATAAGCTTTCTTACTTCAAAATTTTTCTTGAATCTGCAGTAATCCATTTTCGTACTCTTTGTTGTTAATAAATTGATAATATTATTCGACCTTTCTTAATTAATTGTGTTAATTTATCGAGTTTGAGGTCTATATATTTATTTTTTATTTTTCAATATTTCGACACCCTGTGGGTGTCTTCTTCAGGAAAAATTTTTATATAATTTGAAACAAAAAACAAATGAAAAAAAAGTTTTTTAAATATTTTCAATACAAAATATTGACAATTGAGAAAAAATATTTTATAAAATTTGAAACAAAAAACAAAAGAAAAAATTTAAATATTTTCAATATTGATAATTGAGGAAATGAATAAACATTTTGAAATTTCATAATTAATTAATTAATTATGATAATTGAGGAAATGAATAAACATTTTGAAATTTCATAATTAATTAATTAATTATGAAATTTCAAAATGTTTATTCATTTCCTCAATTATCAATATTGAAAATATTTAAATTTTTTCTTTTGTTTTTTGTTTCAAATTTTATAAAATATTTTTTCTCAATTGTCAATATTTTGTATTGAAAATATTTAAAAAACTTTTTTTTCATTTGTTTTTTGTTTCAAATTATATAAAAATTTTTCCTGAAGAAGACACCCACAGGGTGTCGAAATATTGAAAAATAAAAAATAAATATATAGACCTCAAACTCGATAAATTAACACAATTAATTAAGAAAGGTCGAATAATATTATCAATTTATTAACAACAAAGAGTACGAAAATGGATTACTGCAGATTCAAGAAAAATTTTGAAGTAAGAAAGCTTATCAACAGATTCAAAAACATGACGGATAAAATTGTTAAATGTAAAGCAACTATAACTTTTTTAATTCGTTGCCGTAAGAAAGGTATAATCCCAAATTTTATAAAGAATACAACTAAAAATATTACAAATATTTTTCCAAAAAATTTTCAACAATCAATTTCGAGACATCTTCAATCGTTGCATAGTAAAATACTTAACTTATCAATTCAAGATAAACATGAAGTTCTGAAGAAAATACAAGAAGAATTACTTTGGATTACACATAGTTTAAGAAGATTTTTTAATAATGAGGAAATGAATAAATTTTTGGAATATAATGACCGACTGGCCAACAAATTAATATTAAAACAAAAACAGGTACATATAAAGAAATTTGACCGTCTTGTAGATTTTCAAAGAAGAGAGTTAGGAATTAAATATAATCAAAAATGGTTTATAAATAAGACAGATGTAAATTTTCCAAGAGATGTAGAATGGATTCTTTCTTTTGGGACAAAAGCATGCCTTGCCAATTAGTAAAGAAACTTTTTCTACTATTAAAATTATTGCTGATAGTGAGGATTTTGTACAGACTCTAGAGAATAAGGAACATCAAGAGGTGGCTAGGACCCAACTTACAACTATAATAGATAATCACATAAATAAAATGAGATTAAATAATATAGATAGATTTTTACTTGATAAAGTTGAATGTTGTAAAAAGTTTTTAAGATTAAACAAAGATATAATGATTTTAAAAGCTGATAAGGGAAATACAACTGTAGCTTTGTATAGAAAGGATTATGAATCAAGAATAAATAGTATTGTGGGTAATGTTACAACTTATAAAGTATTAAATAAAGACCCCACTACCAGATTACAAAAGATAAATAATGATTTTATTGAGAAACTTTTTAGATTAAAAATTATTACATCTTCCGATAAAAACAAACTAAAAACAAATGTAGCTATTGCTCCAAAATTATATGGTTTGCCAAAAATACATAAAAATGATTTTCCATTAAGGCCCATTTGTTCTTGTATAAATTCACCTTGTTATGAACTTTGTAAATATATAACAAATATTCTTAAGAATATAACTGTTGACTCTAAATACAATGTTATTAATTCACAACAGTTTAAAGAAAAGATAAGGAATCTTACCATACAAAGCAATGAGAAATTAATTTCTCTTGATGTGGTATCGTTGTTCCCTAGTATTCCTGTAGATCTTGCTATGAGTATTATAGAGGAGAATTGGAGTAAAATAGAAAGAATTACTAATATTGATAAAGAATTATTTTTGCGTATTCTTAAGTTTTGCATTATTGATAATAGATACTTTCAATATAAAAACAAAATATATTCTCAACTGATAGGACTACCAATGGGATCTCCAGCTTCTCCAATTGTTGCAGATATTGTTATGGAGAAATTACTTGACAATTGTATCAATAAACTGAAAATTAAACCAAAAATTGTTACAAAATATGTTGATGACTTATTTTGTATTATTTCGGAAGGTGAAATAGAGTTTATGTTATCAACATTTAATTCATTTGATCCCAATATTAAATTTACTATTGAAAAGGAATGTAATTCTAAGCTTCCTTACTTAGACACATTAATAATAAGGAAAGAGGGAAAATTATTAACAGATTGGTACCAAAAACCAACGTCTTCTGGAAGAATCCTTAACTTCTATTCTAAACACCCAAAAAGAATAATTATTAATACAGCTAGAAACTTAATAGAAAGAGTTTTAAAAATTAGTGATTTTCAATTTCATAAAAAGAATAAAGAAATAATTAAGAATATATTAATTAATAATAATTTTCCTATAGATCTGATTTGCAAATTAATTAACCAGTATTCGTATAATACAAGACAGAGAACAAATATAGATTCTGAACTTAAAATTTATAAATCATTAACTTATGTTCCTGGTTTGTCTGAAAGGTTGGAAAAATCAAATATATTTGATAGAAAAAAATATAGAATGTCCCATAGAATTTGTAATACAGTCGGTAGATTATTTAGTAGAACTAAAGATAGAGTTGAAAAGTTAGATATTGCAAATGTGTTATACAAAATTCCATGCAAAGGAAATAACAATGACAAATGTTCAGAAGTATATATAGGCACTACTAAAAATAAACTAAAGACTAGATTAGCAGGACATAGATCGGACCAAAAACAAAAAAATAATATTTCTTCGCAAAAAACGGCTTTATTAACTCATTGCATTAATAAAAGTCATTCCCCGGACTTTGATAATACAACTATTTTAGATAAAGAAAACAATTACAAGCGTCGTTTTTTGTTAGAAATGTTAGAAATAATTAATATACCATTACCACAGAGAATGAATTTTAGAACAGTTACTGATAATTTAGCTCAAAGTTATAGACATTTAATTCATAAAAGCAAAAACGGACACTAAAAAGTAAAATATTTTTTATAAATTTTTGTTAATTATGAAATTTCAAAATGTTTATTCATTTCCTCAATTATCAATATTGAAAATATTTAAATTTTTTCTTTTGTTTTTTGTTTCAAATTTTATAAAATATTTTTTCTCAATTGTCAATATTTTGTATTGAAAATATTTAAAAAAACTTTTTTTCATTTGTTTTTTGTTTCAAATTATATAAAAATTTTTCCTGAAGAAGACACCCACAGGGTGTCGAAATATTGAAAAATAAAAAATAAATATATAGACCTCAAACTCGATAAATTAACACAATTAATAATATGTGTAAAAGTAAACGCATTTTTGAAATATTTTAAAGTAATATTATATACAAGCAGATGAAGGTATATAAGTACATATTTGCTGACTTAGCGAACATTTTAATACAAAAAATTTGGCTTAACAGTATGCATGTATATACATATCACTTATAATTTGAGCGTAAACAAAGTTATAAAAAATAATTGTGCATTCTGCAGGGCCGTATCTGTGGTTAACAATTTCCATAATTGGTTCACTAGTGAAAAGTCCATTAATTACGCTCGGATTCAGATATTTCTTCAAAATTAAAAGTAAGGAGTCCTTCGTATAGTGAGGTGGTTTTATGATATGCCTATGGTACGTGGGAAAAGGTATTTCAAACTTATAACTGCTTTTGATATCATTCAATATGTGAAGTTGATTCTTAAATGCGTTTATTGGACATTCTATAGCTGGTATACAATTATGTGAAGAACTTTCCGAACTATGTTGCGCTGCTGACATGGAATTTATTTGCGGAGGCCTGGACAACGCGTCTGCGACTATGTTGGTTTGCCCTGGTTGGTATTTAAGCTCATAATTATATTCCTCGACCCATACAAATAGTTTCTTAATGTAGTGAGTGCCCAAATTATCGCCAATATATCCTTTTCGTTTGTGGCGTAATTTTCTTCTGATTTATTCAGTATTCTTGAAAGAAATGTCATCGGTCTTCCATTTTGTACCAAGACTACACCAATTGCATATTCGGAAGTGTCAGATGTCAAATTAAAATCTTTTTCAAAGTCTGGATGACTGAGAATAATTTCTTTAGAGGTAAGTGAATTTTTTATCTTTTGGAAGGAGTCCATTGCATCCTGATTCAGAAATATATTCTTATTTTTGGATGCGTTCTTTCATACGCGTCCATCCTACCCTCTTAAAAGGGATGTCAGGGGCTTAGCCAGTTTCGCATAGTCATGAATGAAACGGCGGTAATATCCCGACATATCAAGAAAACTTCTTAAAACCTTCAAGGTTTTAGGTGGGGCTATATTATTTATTGCTTTTACTTTTTCGGGATTGGCTTCAATATCATTTATGCCTACAATAAATCCTAAAAACTCCACTTCTTGCTTCGCAAATTCACATTTATCAAGCTGAACTTTAAAATTTGCAGACTCTAATGTTTGGAAAATATTTTCTAAATTTTGGAAGGGGTCATTTTCGTTCTTGCCAAATATAATTATCTCATCTATATAGACATAACATGATTTGCCTATATGATCTCTCAAAACGTCATCTAGGGTTCGTTGGAAAACAGTAGGAGAATTTTTTAACCCAAGTGGGAGTCTCACGAATTCAAATTTTCCATTATTTACTGAAAATGCAGTTTTCTCAATGTCACATTCATTAAGAGGAATTTGGTGGAAACCGCTTTTCAAATCTATCACAGAAAAATATTTATTTTCCCAAGGTTCGCTAACATTTCATTTATCTCTGGGATGGGATAACGATCCGGTACAGTAATTGAGTTCAATTTTCTGTAATCGATGACCATACGAAATTTTTTTCTCCGGATGCATCCCTTTTTTTCGGAACGATCCAAACAGGTGCATTATATGGCAATTTTGAAGGTCGAATTATACCATCGTTCAAAAGCTCAGCTATTTGTTTTTCTGTTTCATTTATAATGCCATAGGATAGGGGTAAGATTTCGAATAAACTGGTGAATCAGTAGTTGTCCTAATCTCTCCCTTAACACGGGAAGTATAAGTTAATTTATGATTTGGTTCCGAAAACAAATTCGGATGCGCGTGAATTACCTTTTCTAGTTTAAGTATTTGGGGTTTACTCAAATGATTCGTTTTAAATTCCAGTTTATTTATTTTATTCACCGATTCAGAATAATGCTGATAGATTTTAATTTTTTTCATATTTTCTATTAACATGTACTGTTTTTTACATGAATTACCGCATTGAGTTTTTCTAAGCTATCATAGACGAGAATGCCATGAAAAGATTTTAAGGAAGGTAAAATATAGAATTTTATTTCGTGATTCGGTAAGTTAAAAAGATTCAAAGTGGTGTGTAATTTTTATGTTGCCTGATCTCAATATCAGCGAAAAAAGGTCTTTTATTTGGAATAATTGTGGTAACAAGAGAAGGTTGAATATAGTTCTTATTGGAGCCTGTGTCTATTAATATTCTTAAGATTTGACCATTCTTCGCCTGACATTTAAAATATGGAAGCGAAGAATGCGTTAACCTAAAAAATGGATGTCTGACAAATCTTCTGTTTGAATATTGTCCTGTTGATTTTCTTCAAAATGGCTTTGCACGTAATCCTCATTTTCGTTTTCAATTGTTTGATGGTAATTATTTACGTAACTATTAGAATCATCATATTGGTTATAAAAATTATCATTAGGAGGAAATAGAGGTATCTATGTCCATTGGTTCATCCCTTCGTGGTTTTGTGGCTGTAGGTCTTGGTGGTGCATTTGGTTGAAAATATGGGTTTTGTGGTTAAAAGTTTTGTTGATGTCGATCTTGTAATTGAAAATTTTGATTGAAAGAAGATTGATATGGTCTTTGATGACTCTGATATTGAAATGTGTTCCATTGTTTTGCATGACTCGGTTGTTGTAATGTAAATTCGGGATAAAAAGGTATTTTGTTTACATTATTGTTCCTTTTTGGTATAACTGGTGGTAACTCTCTTCGTGGTCTTATATTGTGGTGTATTCTGTCCTATAATTTTGGTTCTGTAATTTTAAGCATAAACGTAATGCTTCCAGTAAGTCTGTTGGTTCATGGATTGCTAGAAGTTTAGGTAAGTCTCTATTGAGACCTCTAACAGAGGTATCCAGAGCTCCATCACGATATGTTTGTGTAAGCAATGTCGCTGATTCCCTACCTATATCTATGCATCCAATTTTATTTAATATCAATGAAAGTTGAGCATAAACCTCCCGATAAAAAAAATGTATCTTTGCCCTGAATTAGCGATGTCATCTGATATTCTAATGTACCCAAATCGCGATTGTCATCGTAGTGAAGTGTAAGGCACTTGACAATACTCTTCCAGTTTAACGGAGTATTATACGACTGCATTACCTATAATTTCATTACGGATAACACTCAATATACCGAAATATTTTGCGGATCCTTTAGTATTGTCACATATTTCTAGCACTCTTTCAACACTCTTTCGCCAGGAATTGAATTCTGCAGGATTACCTGAGAATTCTCATAAACATCTAACAATATCAGGAATTTTATCTAACTCACTTAGATTATTTCTATGTCTTTCTTCTTTGCAGCGATCGAATTGCTAACCTAACCTCTTCTGAAACTAAATCTGCTGTTTGTGCTTGCAGTGCAGCATTCAATTGAAATTGGTCTTGGGAATTGGGTTGTTGAGGAGCTGGGTTGGGGTTTAGGACAGAAGGTCTTTTTAAATTTGCAGGATTTGACATGATTAGTTTTTCCTTTTAAATTTAATAAAATTAAATAATACGAACAAAATATTAGCGCCAAAAATTTATTTTTTTTTATTAAGGTATTAAAATATAACTTGTGTTTTATTCCTTCAATCAGTTTTCATTTGCTTCTTAGTTCAACGGTTAAGTTATATTTTATAAATATTTATAAAGAACACACAGCTTTTAACAATATTTTTCCGTTTCTTTACGCTTAAATTTTTTTTTAAAGTTGCTGTGTTACTTGTATGGTTTTTGATCTCATCGAATTTTCCGATTGTATTTTATTACGAGGATAATTTTTATAATAATAATATTTTATTTGTATGATTTTCTGATTTCTTGAACTATTTTCAATTCATATTTTTTCTTAATGATAATGTCGTTGAGATTAAATTTTTACATTTATTTGCTCCTTGTTAAATTTTCTCACAAATACTAGCTTATTTTTGTTTTAAGTTATTTTTAAAACACTTATTCACTTTAAAACGTTTGTTTTTAACTTAAAATATTCTTAAATAAATTAATAAGGTGATACCCCACATCTTTACTACTGATAGTTTTGAATCGTTCCCTTTTGTCCTGGTTGACTACTCGTGGTTCTCCACTATACCAATTGAAGTAATCGCTATTTTGAAAAATCCAACGATGATGTATCCAGCGGTAAGCTTCTTGAGGTCGGGCTGGAATAGCTTGCAATTGTAATATTATGGGTCCAATTGTGAGCTGCTTAAGGTCGTACTTGGCTCGTTGAACAAATTGCTTGACTATAAGGTATCCTTGTTTTTTCCTCGGGCGCCAGTTAGATAAATTTAAATTAAAACTCCGATTTTTTGTTCTTCATTCCTTTATTGTTAAACTACTACTAAAAACTTATAATATTTTTCAACTTATTGTAACTTAATTTAGTTTCTTTTTTATTCTTATAGCGTAGACAGACGACAGCGTTAATTTGCATTAGAAGCTCACTAATGTGAATTAAAATTTAACGCTGACAGACGACAGTTTCTGCATTTAGTAAACAACTGTTTGTTTGTCAACTAATTTTTTTGGCATTTACATCGAAATCAAATGGATAGAAGGCAAAAAGTACGATTAGCAGCTATGCTGTTGGTGAAAAATCACTATATATTTGAAAGAAAGTTGAAATTACTTTTGCTGAAACTGCTCAATAATGTAAGAATTGTACATGCACTAGCAACCATAAATCTGAACGTGTTGCTACAACTTGGGATAGCGAGAGGACAGTCTGAAATAAGAGAAAGGCAATTGTGGAAATTTGTAGGTTTAATATTTTCCAAAAGTTTGTGAAAAAGTTCAAAATATGGAGAGGATGAATACCAACATGAGGCTTTGTATTCCACTCGATAAGAGAGTGGCAATAGCATTGCCATATTGAAAAAGCTAAATTCAGTATAAATTCAGTCTGATTTCGTGCATTTATATCAAACCTAATACACATTGCGATGGGGATAATTCACAAGTTAATTTGAATTAAGACTGCTAATGCAAATTAACGCTGTCGTCTGTCTACGCTATTATATTAATAAACAGTCAGCATTTTAAATTCAGTTTGTTGCTTTTTATTTTTTGTTAAACAATAGTCAGCACTTTAGTTTTAAAATAATTTTTTTTTTAATTACTTATTTGTTCAGACAGAGTGTCAGCAAAAGTTATTATGTATTTAAATTCTGGGAACAAAACTTGTTAAAAAAAGAAAATGTTAATAAACGGAAAATATGTTAAAGAATTTTTTGTCGTTAAAAAGAGGAATCTAAATTTATAAAAAGTGAATTAAATAATGTACATATGTCAATGTAAATATGCCAATAACATAAAAAAACATTGAATACTTACATTTAATACAAGAAGAAAATTTAACCACAAAGATACTTAAATATGCTTGTACATATAAGTATACATATATTTGCTCACCAATTGTTAAGCATTACATTTTGAATTTTTAAATATTATATATTACTGAATTGTTATACGTTATATATTTTTTATTTATTTTTTTTTTATTCTAATAGCCTGCACTTTAACGAGGGGGAACTTAGTGCTGTTTCACACACGTCAAGTTTTCTTGATCAAGTTTCAATTCAGCTGAGAGAAAGATAAAGAAAGGAATACATACTCTCCCTATCGCTCTCACAGCTGAATTGAAACTTGAGCAATAAAACTTGACGTGTGTGAAACAGCACTTACATTCCGTTACACTATCATTTCTCTCTCACTCACATTTCACATTGCATTCATTATTAAGCTCTCCTTTAGTCCTAAGTTAACTTTGTAAATTTAGTCTTTAGATTATTTTTCAATAAACAACAAGCATAAACTACGAGCTGCAGTTTTTCTCTATTCACATAACTTGCGTGCCTATAGCTGTAAAAAAATAAAGAACATTCAAGTTTTGCTTTCGATGGTGTATTTAAATTAAATATACATTTGGTTCGGTGAAAGGTTAATATTTATAAAGACAAAAATAAAAGTTAAAAATAAACGTTCACAAATAAAGCGTACTGATACCAGAATTGAAAACTTCCTCAGCCAAGTGAATGACCATACCTCGCTGTTTGATTTTAGAGAAATTGGAAGCGCTTTACGATCAATTCCAATCTGTTGATATTGAAATGGCTGCACGAGGAGAACAATTGACTGATTGTGAAGCAGAATATGAGGAATGTGAAACCAAATACTATCGTGTTAAAACTCAATAGTGCCAGGCTGCACTCCAGTAACTCGGAACCGTTGAATTCAACAACTATATAACATGACGCAATGCAGAAATTTTTGGATAAACAGACTGCACTGTTAGAACAATTAACACACTTTCTCAAACGATGAATTCTGCATCAAATGTTACTGACTTACGACTGCCAAAAATCAATGTGCCCCTCCTGGATGGTAAATAATCAGAGTTCAAATCGTTTTTTCGTTTTGTACACGAGCTGAATTCAAAACAACAATTATTTGTCTGCCGCCCAAAAATTCCAATATCTAAAGGGCCTGTTAACGGATGACCCGGCCAATCACATACGTTATTTACAGGTCTCCGACCAAAATTATGAAGAAGCATTAAAAAACTTGCAAGAGCGGTACAATAAGCCCTCGCTGGTTGTTGATTCCTTGATTGAAACTTTCCTTCAAATTCCGAAGGCTGTTGGATCTCAAGAGTTACGTAAGCTGTTAAATGTAGCTGATGAGGTCATACGAAGTCTTCGAGCTCAAGGACCAGATGCCGAAAAAAGAGATCTATGGCTGATTCACTTATTATGCAAGAAATTAAATCGATCCACCCTACAAGCCTAGGTTGAATATTCAGGGAAGATACTTCTCCCTCCGCTGAAAATGGTTTGTACGTTTACAGATGAACGTTGTGACGCATTGGAGCGTTTGCCATCTGAGGAGGAAAGGTGTAACAAACCCTCTTCAAAGGTCATTAAATAGACTCGTGCTTATACTAGTACTATAAAAAGAGCCTGCGCTGCTTGTGGACAAAATCTTCATCTGTCCTACTGTCCGATTTTCTGCCGTTTTGACGTAATTAAACGGGTAGAACTTATAAAGGAGAAACACCTATGTTTAATTGCTTAAAGCCTATCCATTCTATACAGAACAGGATCGTGTAAAAGAAAACACCATTCGATAATCCATATGGATATCATTTACAAAACTGCTAGACACAAAGTACAACCTGCTGCTAATACAACTCATTTCAACGCCATTAATGAAAACTTTATTGTTGCTGATGATACTAAGGTGAATTTAGCTGATTGTTCAGAGGTAATTAATTTTAATATGTTACTGCAAACGGCCAGAGTATTAGTAAAAGATAATATGGGATATTATCAAACCTGTAATTTACTGTTAGACTCTGGTTGTCAAAATACTCTAATTTCAGAGAAATTTGCTCAAAGATTAAAGCTAGTGCGAAAGCCAATAAAAATTTTTGTAAGTGGACTGAGTAACAGTAAATCCAGAGCTACTCGAGGAACTGTCAACCTGGAAGTTAAATCTATCCATGTATGTGCTCATATCTTTCCTAACCTAACATCAAAATTACCTTGTAAAATATTAAAAATTACTTACCTCCCCTTGGCTGGTAATAAATGTTATTCTCCTAAAGAGATTAATATTTTAATTGGATTTGACTATTTCATTCTGTTAATGAGAGAAGCTACAATTTTGAAGGTTGTACATTAATGAATGAATCACTTACATATTGCACGCACGAGTCAAACTGGGGATGAAGAAAATCTTAATAAAGCCTTAAGATTATTTTGGGAAGTTGAGAGCCTTAATTTAGAAAAGCTGTCTTTAACTGCGGAGGATCAAATGGCAGAAGATTTGTACTGTCCTACAACAATCCGATATGAACAATATGCTGTACGATTGCCCTTTAAGCGCACGCCTGAGCTGAGAGAATCCTATACTGGAGCCTTAAAATGATTTTACTCTACGGAACGTAAGTTTAAACATAATAATGACTTAAAAAATGCGTATTGTGAATTTATGAATGAATACATTTCATTGGGCCATATGGAACTTGTGCATCAAATTAATCGCCCTACTGCGAAGGTGTACTATTTGCGACTGTGTTAAAAGATACAAGCCTTACCATAAAACTTCGAGTAGTATTTGATGGTTCTAACAAATCATCCAATGGGTAATATCTAAATGATAACTTGCTACGAAGTACTGTATTACAGCAAGACCTCATGTCAGTCTTAGTGCGATATACTTAGGTGTAAAGAATTTTGCTGCTGATATTGATCGACGTTCAACAGTGTGATCGCGATTATCAGAAAGTTTTGTGGAGAGATAATCCCAAAGAACAAATAAGGCACGATAGACACACGACAGTGACTTACGGTACAACCTCTGCATCATACTGGCAACACGTACTCTTTTGTGAAGATGAGAATAAGCGCTTTCCACTAGCATGTGAGACACTAAAAACCTGTTTTTATGTTGACAATTGTATGGCTGGCTTTAACATAATAGAGGATGCTCAAATATTAGCAGAAAAGTTAAACCAACTTCTTACGGATGGCGGCTTTCGGTTAAGAAAGTGGGCATCAAAGGAGAGAAAAATTTTGATCAATATTCCGGAAAATTATAAAATTGAGAGTATAGTAAATATTCCTGTGGATATGACTGTATGTTTTCTAGGAGTTATATGGAACCCTGCTGCCGATTGTTTTTCTTATAATGTTAAAACGAAGGATTACTGCATTGATACTAAGAGAAAGCTGCTATCAGAAATTTCAAAAATCTTTCCTCTTGGATGCCATTAAAGCGGTAAAAATCCTTATGCAAAAACTATGGTTAATCAGATTGGGACGATCAGGTTCCCAGTGACATTAAAACTATGGCTGAAAATCCTAATATTCATAGAATTATTTACTCCACAGAAACCAATATTAGGTATCATGGGTTTTGTGATGCATCTAGTGCAGCCTATGCAGCAGTAGTCTATTGTTTTAAAACATTATCAGATGATGACGTATCTTCAATTATAGTGATGGGGAAAAAAAGCTGGCTCCGATAAATATGGTGTCGATTCCCATGCCTCAATTTTGTGCTGTATACCTATTGGTACAACTTTTTGAGTACTTGATACCCGTGCTGCATATAAATAAAAATAAGGGTGTATGCTGGTCAGATATTAAAACAGTATTGGCTTGGTTCTCGTCACATCCTTCGAAATGGAAACCTTTTGCCGGTCATCGAACTGGGTATATTCTTTACACCCTTCCTGATGTCAAATGGATATATATTCCAACAAAATTGAACCCAGCTGATTGTGCTAGTAGAGGGGTTAGATCAAGCTATTTAATACATTACGAATTGTTGTCACTATTATTTCTTTATTTCTTGTGTTTAACGTAACGGGACGGGAATTCATTACTGTGTTGAACAAGTGTTTGTCCTCTCATGTTTCAATAAAGTTTAGTTGAAAGACATCAACATAACAGTCAACTTGATCGTTTTTTATTTCGCGTATACTTAGAAACAGTCGTTATTTATTAAGCAAAAAATAACTATTAATTTCAAAGTTAAAAATAAAATTTTATTATTTTGAGATACTAATAATTTAAATAAAACTACCGTTGATACATCATTTTCCCGCTAAGCAATGAAATGGTATTTAGACAGTTTTTAATAACAACATACTTACATACTGTATATAAGCATACATACCATACATACATACCTACTCACATTTTCAGTATTATCAAATAAAATTTTTTGTTCTTAACAAAGGGTTTAAATTTTACCTTTCAAGTGACAAAAAAGGAAGCGTTCAATTTAATGAAATTAGCATACTGAAATATATATGTTCGAAATGACGTAAAAATCGGGTTTTACAACGCGTGCAGTCTCTTGCTTGAATGTAATTTTGGTTAGAATTTAGTTTTAATAAGAAATGATGTATGTCATAAAATTTATCAAATATTTCAGTGACTTAGAGATAATATGACATTACTGATAATACAACCGACAAATCTAAATAGCTCATAATGATAGACTTAAACCCATATGTTAAACAAGAATTTCATAACATAATACAACCGGTTGAAATTATTATTAAAAAACTACTCTAAATTGCTTTATAAAGCTATAAATAACAAATATAACATTGTTTTGTTTTCAGGTATATTGGAAAACAAGTATTTGATCATATAATACAAGAAAGAAGTCTTTGCTGGTAATGGATAAGGTTATAAAGCTTTTATAAAACTTCAAAAAGTATACAAGAAAAATCGAATTCAGTTTGTTAACAAGATTTTAAAGTAACATGTATTAATATAAAATATTTTCAATAATTTTTAATAATTCTATTTATCTGCAGCATGTACAATATTTTTAAGAATAATCCCATTAAGTTTATTAAAAAAAGTTTAAACAAATTTAAGGGTAAGATAAATTTAAGAGTAACATAAAAATCTCGTAAAAAAAAGAGTTACAAACGACAGTTCAATGCTATAGATAATGGAAATGCCACTGACAATTAATAGACACGATTATATTTTATTTTTATTTTATTTATTTATTTATGTTTTTTTTCGACGTCCCATACACAAGACTTAAGTCTTATATTGCAGTATGGAACTAAGCATACGCAAATACATATAATAGATCGACAAATAAGAAATAATAAAAAAAAAAATTGTACTAGATTTAATTAAGTCTATTATAAATTGCAAGTGATTTCAAATAAAATATAAAATATAATATGATAAAAATTAATTACAAAAAGTATACAAAATTCAATAAAACAAGCTGAAAACAATACAATTTTTAATAAAATAAAAAAATAAAATACAATTAAAATTACTTACAGAGAGTTTACAAAATTCGAAAAAACAAGCTAAAACAATAAAAAAAAGTAAATTTATAACCTCAAAATTTGAAAAATATGCATTGCTATTCAACGTGAGAAATGACACAAAATACATTTCCTGAATTGACGTGCGTTACTAATGCTTTGTGATCTATAGGGGATTCCATTCCAGAGACTGATAGCATAAATAAAGAAATGGTATTTAGAAATCAATGTACGATGACCAAATGCTAGAATTCTTTTGCCCCTATCAAGTGTTGAAAAGTTTAAACGTTCATGGAGATGTTTGGGCTGGTGTGTATATATAATTTTGTGCATAAACAGTAAAACTCGCACTCTTAAAAAATCATCAAAGCTAATGCCGTAAAGTAAAGTTACATAGGGTGAGATATGGTCATATCTTCTTAGACCATATACATACCTAATAATGTTATTAAACGCCACATTAAGTTTCCTTTTGCTTTCACTATCGCAGCTGGCAAATAATTCACATCCATACAATAAGATAGGTATTAAATAAGACTTTGCAAGAAGTATTCTAATTTTAATTGGAGTACAATATTGAGTTTGCCAAAGATTCCTTAACATTGAGAACGCTCGACCGCAGGCATAGTTAATGTGATTAGACCAAGTCAGAGTGTTGTTAAAGTATACACCGAGATTCTTGGCAGAGTTAACAATATCTATGGCCTGGTTATTTAAAATTAAAATAGGATTACAGTCAAGTTTTAATAACTTTTTTTTAATAATCAAACATTTGGACTTAGTGGGATTAATTGCTAGCCCATTAGCGGTGGCCCATTCATGAATGATACCTAACTCCTGGTTTAAAGTCCTTACACAATCATCAACATCGGTCTTGCTGCAACTGATATAAAGCTGAACGTCATCTGCATACAATCTAACCCTACAGTATTCGAGTTTATCCTTAAGATCATTCACGTATAGCGAAAAAAGTAGAGGGCCTAAGATCGAACCCTGTGGAACACCTCGACTTAACGGCAAAAAGCTTGAAACAGAGGTAGCTGTCTCAACATATTGATATCTATTGGTTAGATATGAATATATTAGATCTGTGGCAGTTGATGCAAATCTATACATGTGTTTAAGTTTAAGACACAAAATGTTATAGTCCACCGTATCAAATGCTCTGGAATGATCCAGGAGAACTAAAAATGTAACGTTACCGCAGTCTACCTGTTGTCTTATATCTTCAGCAACATCTACGAGGGCCGTTATACAACTATGATTTTTACGAAAACCAGATTGCCGGTCAGTAAGTAAATTGTTGGTTTCAAGATACTGTATAACTTGGTTATGAATTAATCTTTCAAAGGCTTTAGATAAAAACGGCAAGATTGCTATCGGCCTGTAATCAGAACTAGATTTAGGAATAGGAATAATCTTAGCAAGCTTCCAAATTTTGGGATAGCGGTTGGTAGTAAGAATCTTGTTGAAAACAAATGTTATAAAAGGAAGAAGTCTTGGAATGAGAATTTTCAAAAACCTAGGATCTATCCCATCCACACCAACTGCATTGGATTTTATTGATAGTAGGCTGGATAAGACATCACGTTGACTTACATTTGCGAAATTGAAATTATTGTTTAAAATATCATTGGAGAAATGGTAGTAATCAGAGTTTGGTTGTCCAATTGGAGTATTCAGAAACTGGTCATTTAAGGTGTTTGCATCGACAGCACAAGGTTCTTGGCTACCAGGACTGCCAACGCCAATTTCTCGAATCGTTTGCCAAGTTTTCTTCGAGCCTATGGCAGTAGAAAACTTAGTAGCATAGTAGTCTGACTTGGCTTTTTTAATTGAACTGTTGGTAACCTTACGTGATGCACGATATTCGTCATGCAACTCTGTGGTTCTAAAACGTTTCCATCGGGCATATAGAAGATCTCTGCGATTAATCGTGTGAGTGAACCAGGGCTTATTATGCCTATTTACAATTTTCGTTCTTAAGGGAACTACAAGATCGTATAAGTAGTTTAGGTTGCACTGCAGAAAAGAGAGTTGATCGTCAATAGAAATTAAGTTATATATCACACTCCAATCAATGCTGCGAAATTCTTCTTCTAATCTAACATAGTCAATGTTTTTAAAGTCCCGATATTTAACAAATTGGTCAGGCACATTCAACTGAAAATTATACGTCATGAAAATTAGATCATGACGTGAAAAGCAAGATGCAGACAGTTGGTCATAAAGCAACACCTTCGAAATATCACTGACGAAGAAAAGGTCAAGTAGTGTGTTGTTGGTGCTTGTAAAATGTGTAGCATTGATTGTGTTTGGGGAATTAAGGCCAAGTGTAAGCATGCTGTCAATTAGACTGGGGTTTACTAGGATGTTAGAATTAAAATCGCCTGTAATAATTACATCGTCATATGTGACAGTGTATGTTTCCAAAGTGCTCATGAATCTCTCAATACAAATACGATTATTAGGTCTATAGACACAACCTAAAAGTAGTTTTCTTCCCTCACAACTTACTTCAAGAAGTAAATATTCTAGCAGATTTCCGGATCTATCAGCACCAGTAACATTATCTGTAGATTTACTGAGGACTTTAATTGCGATTCCTTTTTTAACATAAATTGCCACACCTCCATACCCATTTCTATCAACCCTCCTGATATTGTATCCTTGCAAAGAAATTGATAAATCAGTGAAATCTGGTTTAAACCATGTTTCGGATACGCATATCAAATCAACGCCAGAGTTTTCAAAGATTAATCTAAACTCTTCAATCTTAGGTCTTAAGCTTTGGGCATTGATGTGACAGATTTTGATACCTCTCCTTTGGCTAGCCAAAACTTTTACCATCGTCCCAATCCCGTCTCTAGAATGAACCCTATTATTATTTAAATTATTCATTAATGTTAACTGTAAGGTAAGAGGAAGTAACGCACGAGGAGTATAATGGATTTCCATATCTGGATAATGTATAAGCATTATTAGCAAAATAAACAGCAATGAAAAAATTAAATATAGCTAAAATAACTGATATTAATATGATTTTAATATTAGGATTCCTTTTAAGCAGCAGAAGGTCCGTCGGAGGCTCGAAATAAATTGTTGAGATGCTCCATGTCATCAATGCATACTGCTTGGTCATTGGAAGTCATTTTTATGTAAACCAAGCCGCGTATAGTAAAAGCACTATGTATGTGCTTATCTTTTTTAAGGCGAGTAGCTGCACGTAGAATTTTAAAGTTTGTGGACGTAAGATTTTCATTAACATAAAATTTGTTGTCAGAATTTTCTCCAATATGTCTCAATGAAAAGAAAAACCGCGGATTACCTTTACGCCAATTAGAAAGTGTTTTCAAGAAATAGTTTTTATCATAAGGGGTCCAAAACTTGACAATTATTACCGCATCTCTCGAGTCTGATCTATGTTTATTATTTTGATTTTGTAGCCGATAAATCCTTTTAATTGCTGGAACCGAAGTATTAATTGTTTTGCAGATTTTATCAAAAATGTCTAATAAGTTCTCATTAGGTTTGTAAGGAATTTCATTAAGCCTTAATTCACAAGCAACATTTATATTTTCTTGTTGTTTAACTTTAGATTTCAAAGCTTTTATTTCGTCTTGCATACTTTTTATGTTTACCGCGACTGTTTCCAATTTTTCGACTCTTTCAGTAAGACAATGCAGTTCTTTTTTAATGCTATTAAAACTTTTATCTATCTCACTCAGTAAACGGCTCTCACACTCACGAAACATAGTTTGTATGGATGTCTGTAATTGTTCACTTAATTTTTCAAATCGATTATCCATAATTTGCATGAGCTTGAGCGGAGAGCTTACATTATTTGAGTAAAGAGATTCTGCGTTTGTACGGCTACGGGAATTCGGGGTATTTTCAATTAATGATGTTTGGATCACTTCTCTTAATCGTCTTGGCGCGGGAGCTGCTATTGAATTCTCCATAATATTTGAAGTTTGTTGTTGCTTTCTCAGTTTCTGTTGTTTACTGATTTTTTTACTGTTGTTTTGACTTCTCAGTTTAGAAGTATACATTGAACTTAAGATGTTTTATTTTCTTTTTGTTTTGTTTAACTATTTTGTGTTGTTATTTATTTTAAATTATGTTTATGTATGTACTTTCGCTTGGTCAATGTTAAGAGTGAACGACAAGTTTTAGTTTTTGTTGAAAATATAATATAGGAACAAGTAATATTCATGAAACAAAATATTAATTGATTAATAGAAATCCTACAAATAAATTACAGAAAGTTAATAATGGCATTGATATTGAAAGAAATAGCCTTAAAACAAATTATACAGACTTCCGAAAATTCACAAGAAAGAGTTCACATTGATACCAATATGTTCCTTTGTAAATCCCCCTTATAATCTATGTAACTACATTACAAATATTTGGGGGATTCAAACGGTGTGCTTTTAAGTCATATTGTCATAATGTTTTAATATTTTAATATGGTTTAAAAAATTTTTGTTGTACTGCAAACAAAAAAGTCATAATATAATAAGACTTTGAGCTATGTTTATTATTTTGTTCTAAAATAATGGAAAAATCTGAGCCGAACGGCCGACACTCTGTAGATGAGCGGCGTTAAACATGTGCGGCCAAATCCAACTAAAAAATGGAATCTGCTGGAAGAAAAGTCGCTAATAGAGAATTTGGAACCCCAATGTGGACACCTGCGCCTAGTGAGCAAACTAGCAACGATTATTAAAGTTTGTTCTTCCTCGTCTTCATCACCTAGAAAGAGATGAATTAAAATTTAAATGGATACATTTTTTTCATAGTTACTTACCACCCATTATGATGTCCTACATGTAATTTTCACACAAACTGTATTATTTTAGTTTTTTCGCTTGTTTTTTGGCATTTTCAAACAAAATTAAAAAAAAGGGTTTTAATTTCTTTTCTTTGATATCAAATATTTATAAATGTTTTATGTTCATATCATCTGACTGAATTCTGAAATAGCATACTAAGTTATGACGGGTTGTTGATAGCATTCATATATTTTCGTGCTATTATTTTATGTCTTATGACTTTATGAATACCGTTTGAATCCCCTAATTATAGAATATATAACAGAGGAGTCCAGATATAGCGTTAAAAACTACAGTTTGTAAAAAATAGCTTTGCATATAGAGACAACTAAAAAATAAACTTCAAAGATGCATTGATTTCTAAAGGTGGGAGGCCAATGAACGCGGCATGCGATTACGGACGGTCGTAGTATTACCAGTACATAAAATGTGGTTTTGTTTACAAAAATATTCATATAAAAAAATATCTGAGTAGGATATAATTAAATGTGGCAACACTGAAACAATCCGCCGTGCGGAAAAGTAGATCTTTGTTCTACTTTTTTTCATTGCCGCTTGAAATTTGACATATCAAAAGTAAACAACTAAATATATATATATATATATATATATATATATATATATATATATATATATATATATATATATATATATATATATATATATATATATATATATATATATATATATATATATATATATATATATATATATACAAAATTTGCGATACTAAATTTATTTTTCAATTTAAAAATACAAAGGAAAGTAACAACAAAATGGATACGATAAACGACGAAAAATTAATTGAAGAAGTTAAAAAACATGTACATCTGTATGAAAAAAGTTCTATTGAATATAGGAACAAATTTAAAAGAGCCAAGGCTTGGGCAGAAATTAGCGCTGCCATGAATGCAAATGGTAAGTTTTTGTGGATTCAAATTCTGCCTGTTCGAACGTTCTTAGATTCATGGAAACTTAAATCCTTAGAAGCTACTTGCCAAACACGATGGAAGAAAATAAGAGACCGGTACGTAAAACTGAACCAGAAAAAGCTAGTGTCTGGCAGTGGCAGTGCAGTTTCGGAATCATCGTGGAGTTTAATGAGCCATCTGGAGTTTTTGAATGACCATATTCAACCACGGAAGTAAGGCTATTTTTTAAGTACCACATTAGTGATTTTCCATTAATATGAATTTATTTTCATAAAAATTGCAGAACAACATCAAGTGTACCTCCTGTAGAAATTGTGTTGGATGAATTAATTTCATTTTCCCATGTTGAAGAAAGTTCACATTCTATGGATGAGTCATTACACTTCGTACCAAGTGAAGACTCATCCAGTACGCCATCAAACTCCAGGAAAAGAAAGAGTGAGCGTGAATCCGAAGATCCACTAACAAAAAAATTGTGTGATCTTATAACACAAATTATACAACAGAAAGGCGAGAAACACAACCAAATAAAAACGAACCTTTTTTAAAAATATTACAACAAAAGTTAGATGACATTCCTCAGCAGCATGTCGACATAATTCAGTTAAACATAATGAATTATATTTTTAATTATGTAAGAAAACTGCAGAATAATGAAAGTGTCGAAGATTTTAGATTGTATTAGTATCCTCAACACTGTTTTGTTATTAGTCCTAAATACATACTTATGTATAAATAAAATGCAAGTGTTTTAATAAATGAAGTTAAATTCAAGAATTTCACAGTTTTATTTTACGATTAAAATTTTAAATTAGGTTTTCAAGATTGGCGGATTAGTTTAGAATTTAGTGAATTAATAAAAAAGATAAAGAAATCTATATTTTGTTTTCCCACAAGTAGTCTCGCAATAAATCTCTAGCGGCAAATGCTGACCGAGAACAGTTATTTGACGTCAAATGCCTAACATATGGTAATGAAGTGGTTTCGTTTCTCCATAGTCCTTCTACAAAAACGTTTTCGACTTCATGGTCAACATATTCAGGTGGGCAATAAGATACGTCGTTCATTTTTACGAAGTTGTGAAGTACCACTGCAGCTTTTATTACCTTTTCTGCTGACTCTGGGGACATGTTCAGTGTTCCTCTTAATATTCGCCATCTCGCCGTGAGAATCCCAAATGCATTCTCGATTACTCTTCGCGCCCTTGGCAATCTTTTGTTGAAATGTTCCCTGATTTCATCCAGAAGGAATCCTGGGGATGGTCGCATAAGATTGGGACCCAAGGGAAAGGCAGCATCTCCAACTAAATAGTAGGTAAATGTTGTGTTACTGTTTGGTAACTTACGTGGTGGTGGTACATCTAATGAACCTCTAAGTAATCGTTTTCCCAATTCAGAAAACGAAAATACTCCGCCATCACTTTGGCTGCCACACGACCCAATATCAACTGCGGTAAAGGTGTAATTTGCATCACAAGTAGCGAGTAGGATGACACTATAAAAAGCTTTAATAGAAATCATTTATAAATTTAAATGCTAATGTTAACAATTTAGAAAGTATAGTCAGTCAAGTCCGAGCTTAATACCCTAGTGGCAATATAAAATTTGTTTATGCTGATTTTGACTGTTCTAAGTATAGATTTATAAAAATTTTATTGATTATTTTATTTAAAGTTCAAATAATGGTTTATTTCTAACTAAAATCAATATGTTTCATCCTTGGACCGAAAAATTTACCCACACAAATTTCAATCGCAATCAATTCAAAATTACAATCTCTATTTTGATCGCAAGGATAGAAAAAGTGACGAACTTTAGCATGAAGTCTCACGGAGAGCATACTTTGAGGTAGGACTATCACCAATATTTTTAGGGATTATAAACATCAGCACAAACACATAATACCCTTCCCACTTATGATGGTGTAGTCTATAACTATAAATAAATTTGATATGTACAATACTTACATTTAGAATTATAAAAATTAGATCCAGAATGCGGTGGACACCTAATGGCGATGTGTTTCCCATCTATCGATCCAATGCAATTCGGAAGGTTCCAAATGTTTTCAAAATCCTCAGCAATTTTTTCCCATTCATGCTTGTTGGGTGTAGATAGATAAATGCTACTTAGTTCTGTCCATATTAACTCACATGTTTCCAAAACAATACGTGCTCCAGATCGCACAGACATTTTAAATGTCAAAGAAAGGTATTGTCTACTGACTCCTTGTGCTAAATACCTAAAAAAAAACAAGAGATAATCAATAGTAAAACGATAAGCAGTTGCGGCAACTTACATGAGTGTAAGGAACAGTCTGCACTCTGGACTAATTGACTTCCTTATTGAACATTTTTCTAGTTTGTCTCGAAGCATGTTCAGAAGGGCATCAAACACTTCCGGCGTCATTCTAGTAGCAATTTGAAACTGTTCCCTGTCCTTTGTTTTCAAATGCTCAAAAGTATTCGCAAAAAACCCGGACGAATCTCTTTGCAAATAAAGATCACGCACCCACACTTTTCTTTTCTTTTTCATTTTATTTAGCAGGATATACATTTGAAAAATGCATAAAAACAGGAAAATATTCTCGTCCAATTCTCCATCCATTTTTAAATTTTATTTTTGAAAACACAATTATTTCCTTACAAATTTTCCGTAAATTTTATTTAAAATGTAAACAAACATTTTGACATTTGATACTTAGAAATGCCGCGTTCGTTGGCCTACCATATACAATTTTAAGCGGAAAATTAAACAGCTGATTGCCGCCCTGACCCGCTTACCGCGTTCATTGGCCTCCCACCTTAATAAAAATAAATTTTTTTTTGTTTTTTTCGAACAGTATTTTATAAACATATGTTTTGCTAATATAATCAGAACTTGTACGAAAGTGAAAATTTACACATTTTTCAATTCGTAACGTTTTAGTGTTTCTTCTCCAGCTTTCATACTTTTTCACAAATCCCAAAAAAATCAAAATGTTTTTTGTTCATTAAATATCGTATCTTTGTTAAAAAGCTGCTTCGTATACAAGAGAAAAGTAAATAAAAGAAAATAAAAAATATGGAATTAATTTTTTTTAAATACATTTGAAAAACTAATAAAAAATAATTTTATATCAATATGTCTGGTGCTTCAATAGTTGCAGCTATCATAGAAAACACAACACAGCATTCCGTTGAAATATTGCGGTGCCGCGCACTAAGGGACGCGTCAGATCCTCTTTCTCATCCAAATGCATTGTAAGTACATACATATATTTATTTAATAATGGTATGATTAACAATTGTTGATTTACAAACATATGTATGTATGTTTATTAGTCTTTATTGGTTAAACAAAGAAGCATTTGTTTTAGTGTTGGATAAAATACAACCATTTCTGAAAAGGTATACTATACCGCCAGTCATTCAAATAGCTGCAACAATTCTTTTATAGGGAAAGATGTAAATATAAGTATGGGAAGAAGTACTGTTTCAACAATTTTATGGAGAGTAGTAAATGCTATTGAAATGCACATTTGCCCACATTGGATAAAATTACAAATATCTTCTGCAGAGATAAAGGAATCTAAAAAAATGTTGAAATAAACACCAACTAAAAGTTCAATCAGACGTGACAACCACAAACATAAAAAACAGCTGATCGAACCAAACTTATGGGCGACACTGTAATTTATTATAGGTGACCTGCCATAAAACCTTAGCCATAACCATAACCATAGAAACCAATTGAATTTTGGTTTCTCGCCATAACCATAAACAGCTGCTTGCTGATTGTACATATTTGTTATTTGGTTTTATGCTTTACACTTTTTTCATTTGTTGGTTTGTGTGGCAAGTTTTGATTTATATTCTCGTTTTTTACTTATTTTAATATATTTGTTATTAAAATTATTAGTTTTAAATATTGTGGTTAATAAAATGCCCGACGGAAAGCTTGTGGAAGCCGTGCGAAACTGCCCGTATTTTTATGACAAAAGTCATCCAGGCTTTAAGAACCGGGAGAAAAAGAGACGCTCTTGGTTGGAAATCGCTAGTATTTTGGAAGCTGATGGTAAGTAAGAAATGAATTTGGTATTACAATAAAATATCTTTTTTTTAATAGAAACCTAAGGGAGCATTTCACAAAAGAAATTAGGGGTTCTCGAAATGCTTCAGGATGTGGTGCTTTTGTGAAAAGGCAGTTGCCACTTTTGTAAAGCCTGCAGTTCTCAAAAGGACATATTGTTCCTCGTCCGTAAGTAAAATTAATTATTATTGAAGAAATAATCATAATGTATATTCTTAAATGTTTTTACAAAATGAGACAAAGTGCATCAGCAGAGAGCAAAACATTTTTGACTTATGTGAGATTATCGCAAGAAGTCTTGCGACTCCCTATCACCTTTGCAAGCGCCAATTCCAACTGAGCAATAACCGGCAATTTCCCCCGCACAACGTAGCCCATTTCAGTCTGTGCCGTCAGCACCGAGGACAAAAAGCGAAGGGCTCAGTTGGTTGAGCTGGACACTACCATACTGGAAACCGTTAAAACTTTTAGGTATGTGCACGTATAGCACGTAGGGAAGAGGTAAGTGCGGAGATAAGCGCCTTCGGAACTATGATTTGATCAGCAATTGTATGCAAGCACAAATCGATGAGTATGAGAAATAGGTTATTGGCGATTATACTTTCCTGGCTAGTAAGTATTTTACTCCAATCAGCAGCGTCAGGGCTTCCAGTAACCCATTTCCAAGCGGATCCAATCCAATGAATCGATCGAGGAGCTCGTCTTTTAATGTTCATTCGCCGAGGCGTTCTTGTATCTGTATCAAGTGGTGCAAAATAAATTCCTTGCTTGGTGGAATATGATTGTGGACAAGGGAAGAGATATTAGCCGTCACTGCCATGTAATCGTTTAGGTTAATAATGTGTACCAACTTAAAATTCCCTCTGATTATCCATCCCCTGTAATTAATGCTAATAGAAATGTCACATGAAATTAGTGCAATTCCTAGTATTTTATACAATTTGTAATAATTGGTTAAAAATATAAAATGCCTAAATTAGTTTTTTTCCTTACTATTTTTACCCTTTTTATTTTATTTTTTATATCTTTTTTTACTTTTCGTTATTTTTTTTTCTTTTATTTTGCATAAAATAATATCATATTTTTAAATAAAGAAATAATAATATAATAATAATAATAATATAATATTGAAATTTATTATTCGGGAGAATATCCCCACTAATCGTTAGAAGCAATTAGTTTTTTTGCAAAATGCATTGAAAAAATGTTTGTTGTGGCTTTAGCTCTTCATATGCCGACATTTCATTGGTTGCTAAAACCAAATCGTCAGTAAAGTTTAAGCAGTTTGATAACATTCAACCTCGTATGTTTATGCCACATAAAACAAATACAATATGAGAATTTCAATATTGCATATGAGTTACAATATTCTAAGCCTACCATGATTATGTATTTTTTTGTAATTCATATGCAATATTGAAATTCTCATATTGTATTCTCATATTGTATTTGTTTTATTGCAATATGTTACATATAAAATATTCTTTTCATTTGTGTGGGACGACCAAGGGACTTGGTAGTTTATTTTTACGGAGAATTTTTCTTCGCGCCTGCTCTTCCAAAATTTTAATGTGCTCTTTGTGAATTCTTCTTCCACTCCTCGTTAGCACTGTTATCCTGTTATCCCTTTCAACTATTTCTTTCCTAAACAAAGCTTTATTCTTTCCTTTGATTTCTTTATTGGTTACATAGATTCTATCTCGCCGTCTATATTTCTTCGGACTCTGTCTCCCTTTATTTTCTCTTGCATTGCGGGCTGCTATGTTTCTCTGCAGCAGGTGCTTGACGTCAATATTCACTTTCTTCTGTGTAAGCAGCAGCCTTTCATAGTTTGTCCCAGGAATTCTGTTAAAGATTAAGTCGCGGGGTCTCTTATTTGCTACCGAATGAATGGTATTATTATACCTATCCACACAAATTTGAATCAGTTCTTTCACAGACAGGTCAAGATATTCTGTCTTCAGACATTTGTAGATTTCAATAATTGTTGAGTGTAGTCTCTCGACCTGACCGTTTACTTCACTTCGATGAGAGGGGGTTAAGTACAACTGGATTTGCAGAGATCTGATAAATGTTTCTACCAAAGGACTTATAAAACTGCTTTCATTGTCTGTGACGAGAATTTTAGGTGCCGTAATAAAATTGAGAACCTTAATTAATTTTTCCTTATTTGCTAAAGTGACCTATTTCCTATAGTAAAAATTTTGGCAAATTTCGTAAATTTATCTATACATGAAATAAACTTTTGCCCTTGGATTTCCCTGATATTCATATGAAGGCTTTCACATGGGCACTGGGGATCAGGAGCTTTCTGGTAATGTGGCCGCGGAGGTTTCCTAACATATTTATAGCGGTTGCAAACATCGCACCCAGCGAAATATTTTTTAATGGCAGCATTCATTTTGTGAAAGTAGTACTGTTGCAAAATTTGCTCCATATTCTCTCTTTCAACGGAATTTTGATGTTCTTATCCAACACTAAAACGTTCTCTTTTCTGTCAACAACCGCGCCTAAGGGTGCGTATAGAGTGGCCGCTTGTTCCCGAGCCGAGCCGACTGACGCTTATTGCGGGAACTTGTTCATGCGAGCAACAAGTTTGGGAGTGCATAGTGGATGCGAGAATCAGTGCTGATATTTTATCTATTATTTGTGTTTTTTGTATGTTTGTATGCATTTGGGTTTGTTGTTCATTCGTGTTTGTGAAATTGAAGTGAAAAGATATGGATTCGTCAGATGATGAGTATTTAGCTTCGGCTACTGTTTTAAAGATTAATAAGAGATAAATTTCGTAATTTCGTATGCATGAATAAAATGTAATAAATTTCAATATAACTTATTTTCATTTCTGAAGCAACGAACATCAATAGCTTTTCCTCTAAAACACGGTTATGATAACATTTATTTTTCTGATCCCACAAAGCCGGCCGAGAAAACACTTATTAATTGTTCTATATTCATTTTAAATAAACCAAAACAGACGACTGTTTTCAAGAAAAGTTCAAGAAGAATGACAATAAATGATGAATGACAGCATATAATATTTCCTTTAAATTTTTACAAAGAATTTTATGCCCAAAATTGCAACAACCGAAATGCAATAGACAAAAAGAGAAAAGGCATTTTTTGTACAATGTTTTCGGCGCAGAAATACGCTTTGGAACTGTTTTCTCGCACTCAATCAGCTTTGCACTCTGACCAGCTCGGCGCCTACTATGACCTGTTCGTGCTTATTTATACTAATTTGTATATTACCAGTTTTCTCGCATTGGCTCTCGCAATAAGCGTCAGTCGGCTCTGCTCGGCAACAAGCGGCGACTCTGTACGCACCCTAACTCCTTAAGCGTATCATCACCGATGATACCGTAAAACGTTTTTAACTCCGGTAAAATATAAAATGAAATTGGTATATCTATACCTACAAACTTAAAAAATCTTCCGGTGACCTTTCTTTCGATGTTTATGTCTCCCCCTAATGGCACGATTATTGGCTTGTCAAGGGGAATACTGCTCCTGGACCGTAGAGGGCTACAGAAATTCTTATTAGAGCCCGTGTCGATCAGAAAACATAAAACATCTCCTTTCTTTGTCTGATATTCTATATAGGGTAGGCTTGATGGCCGTCCCCCATAAAATTTACTTCCCCTATATTTTCGCCAATACAGGTGCCTTCTTTTGGCACCTCCTCTGATTCATGCTCGTTATTTTCAAAGGTTTCCATATGATAGATACGGGCATGCTTATTGACTGGGTGAATTTCTGATGCCCCCTCTTTTCAGACAATCTCGGTTTATTTATATATTGATGCGACGAGATTGAATCGTCCTATCTATTTCCATGGTTCCTGCTTAATGGCAGGATACCGAGGGGGTAGTACTGGCTTCGCGTGAGGGTTGTAGCCGTTACCTCGTATATTAGGGCTACTATAGTTGTACTGCCAGTTTCGAGGCCGGAAGTTTTGTTGATGCCAATTCATTCCTGAGCACATCGGAAATGATTTAGGTGGCCTAGGGGGCATTGTTTGATTTCCTATGTCCGTGGGCATAGGATCTGCTATTTTGATAACGGCTTTTGAAGATAAAATATTAGTTCTCATTGTTAAATTTTGTAATTCACAGGCGCAATATGCCTCTGGGAGGGTTTTTGGCCGCTGATGATCATTCGAGAAAAATCCGCTTTAAGTGCTCGTATAAAAACGTCCAATGATCTGTTTCTATATGTTTCTGCCTCTACCGTTTCCTCTCCATAGGATTCTGCTTTTATTTTACTTATTGGAATAAAATTCTTCGATTGTCGCGGAACCCTGTGACAGCTGGTTCAATTGGTGCTCTAAGGTCTGAATGTCACGGTTATCAGCGTAATGCAGAGACAAGACCCTTTTAATTTCAAGCCAACTACTGTCGAATACGTTATATGAGACTAGCGCCGTATTGGCCGCCTTTATATTGATGTCTTATCCCGCACGATCCTTGGTCGTAGCACTACAAAGCACTTTTCACTTATATTCTTTCACTGTCTTATTTTGTTACAAATTTACTTTCTTTTCTTATCCTCTTTAATTTTTTCCACAAAGCTGTATTTTCTTTTATAACTTAATTTTTATTATAATTATTTTTATGCAAAAAAAAAAAATTCAAAAAATTTGTTTTATTATATTTTTTTTAGAGATTTTTACATATGTGGATTCTTTTTACTTCTCATTTCTTTTTTATTCTTATTTGTTCTTTTTTTTCTTTGATTTTTCAAACAATTATTTTTACTTTTAAATTTCCCTTTATTATTTGTTTCTAAAATTTTTCAAACAATTCTTTTTACTTCGTATTTTCTCTTTATTTTGTATGTTTCCTTTTTTCCTATTTGTTCTCTTTTTTTTGATTTTAAACAATTTCTAATTTTTATTTTTCAAAAGCAGTTTTTCATTTCTTTTTAACTCATTTATTCTTTTATCTTTTATATTTCAATATTATTTTTTATTATTTCTTGAGTGAGCCTAGGTTATATGCCGCGACTCGTGCACATAAAATCCTTGGTTTCCTCACGGAAGGTCCGTATGATTCCTTTTATGATCGTAGATACCTACTAGGGTACGGTTACCTTCACTTTCACTCGGGTAACCTTCTTTGAATAATAATTGTTTGAAATCACCAGAAATACCCGTTTGGCGAAGGAGGATTGGTTTTTATGATTATTGTTATAGGTTCTGGAGGGCTCCTCGGGGATCGCAGAACTTTTTATTATTTTATTTTCAAGTACTCCGCAATTTTAAGCGGGTCCCTGCTCGGGCGACAGTTAAAGGATTTTACGTGGAATTATTTAAAAAAAAATCTAATAATGCGCTACCATTTCAATACAAACAAATAAGTATTAAGTTTACAATTTAAATAACTTTATTTCAAGATTCCTTTATTTTATTACAAAATTAATTTAATTCACGTATGAAAGGTTTCGCACCACAACCCAAACTGACTGCTCTAACCAAACCAACTGTCCAATGTCATGTCGGATCACGTTGTACCAACATGAGCCAACGTGCAGACGCTGATTCGTCAAAATTAGATTCCCAGGAAATAAATGCAAGTAGGCAATTCGCAATCAGGCCGGATACGCGGCCTGAAGTAAATGAGAAGTAAATGCTGATTAAGCCAAATTAATTTGGCTGGCAGTGTTGCCGGTGTTGTTAACTTATATTGTATTTATTTTTGCACTGATTGAACCTTAAGGTAAATTCACCCATTCATTCTGAACGAAATATTTGTTGTGAGACAATTTTAGTTTACTGAGAGTTTGCTCACAAAAGATTTACCCACATCGAACAAATGTTCTGTAGAAACGAAGCTACTATATGGAACAACTCTGTAAATGATGTGTGTTACTTTTACAAGCAGGCAGCACAGTGAGTTATATATATTAGCATATATACATACATAAATATGTACATTTTATTATATTATTTGATAAATCTACTTTACATATACATATATAAGTATTTATTGAAAATTTTAAGAAAACATAATTATTTTTGTCAGTCAGAATTTTTCAATTGATATAAAACATTGAATTTAGTATCATCAAAAAAATTGTAAAAAAATATAAAAAATATATTTTAAAAAGAAAATAAATAAATATTTATATAAAAAAAAGGTGAAATAGTACTAATTAAATATATTGTGAGTTCCACCACTATACAAATAATTGGCGCAGTCGGACTTTGAACCTGCTTTTTATTCAAGAAACGAATCCAGAAAAACAGGAAGAAAATATTAAATTTTTCAAATAAAGAGGGCAGCAAAACCAACGAACCAACCAACAAACAAAGCGGAACAGGAACCGAATTATCAATTTCAAGAACCATATAAAAAGATACAAATTTAAATAAAAAATTGATTAAAATATGACTACAACAATTACAATAATCCCTTTCCAATTACTGGGAGATATTCCAAAGTTTGATGGACAACCAGAAGAGCTAGAAATTTTTATAAAAAATATTGAAGGTCTTCGTCAACATGTTGATGCTACATCTATTGAACTTTTTGATCTTAGAATACGTAACAAAATTGTGGGTGCAGCCAACATTTCATTAATCAACAACAACAATCCAACAAAATGGGAAGAAGTCAAGGTAATATTAAGAATTAACTTTAATATACCAGACAGTGTAGAGAGTTTAATTAACAAAATTAAGACAGCTGAATGTAGAAATAGTATAAGTCACTCAAAACAAAATTAAATTTAAAAACTAGTATTGATAATACACAGTGGTATAATTGTAAAAACAATGAGCAAATGATTTTAAAGATTTTTATTAACAAACTTCCAAATGAACCTAAATTAATTTTAAAATCTAGGAATCCCTTTTCAATGTTACAAGCAAAAGAGATTCTTATTGATACTGATTATTTTTATAGTAATATACCAGACAATTTACAACCCTTCTCATCCAAAAATAAATTTTTCCTTAATAATAATTTAAACAAAAATAATTCTCAATATTCAGAACAATCTTCCTCTAGAAACATAAATAGAAATAATTTTAATAAAAACGAACACAGAAATTTTAAAGAAATGAACAATTTTTCAGAACGACGTTATAGAAACCAAAATTTTACGAAAAGAAATTTTAATAATGCTGAAGATTATAACAGAAACTACAGCTATGAATCTTCTAACCGAAATTTTAATAATTACAGAAATTTTAATAACAATAGACACTTTAACACAGAACAAAATTATAACAACACTAATAATTATAATAGTAGTAACTATAATAATTATGATAACAACAATAATAATAATTACAATAATAGTAACAATAATAATATAGGAAACAGAAATATAATTAGTGATAATAATAGTAGATCTACTCAAAATTCTTCAAATAGAACCGTTCAAATGGATATTGATAATATTCAAACAGCAAATTTTCAGTTAACAGCCGAAAAAATTTACCCTGCATAGTAGTGAAAACGCAATCAATTCCATTAAAACTTCTTATAGATACAGGTTCAGGTACTTCTCTAATAAGAAAAGATTTATTTCACTCGTCATTTCAAACAAAACTAGAACGTCCTATAATTTTAAACACTATTTGTTCTAAAACTATTGCTAAGACCAAAATTACTATACCATTCTTTAAAGAATTCAATTTACCGAATTGTAAACTTGAAATGATAGAAACAGAAATATTAAATGATTTTGATGGTATATTAGGATGTAATATTTTGAATCCATTAGGTGCGAAAATTAATTTAAAAGAAAACATTTTAATAACTGATAATACAAAAATACCACTAATTTTTATTGAAACTGTTGAGCATTATAATGAAAATGATATATCATATTTTAATAGCATAACTATTGATATTAATTTTAATGAACCGCGAATCGAATGCATTATAAACAAATTACAAACAGATAATTTGAATAATGAAGAAATAACTGAATTAACAAAATTGATTAAAGAATTTAATTCTGTATTTTATATTGAAGATGAAAATCTATCGTCTGTCAGTAAATATAAACACAAAATACCTACTATAAATGATATTCCAGTATATAGTAGAGCGTATCGTTTTCCAGAAATTCATAGAGAAGAAGTGGAAAAACAAATGAATGAAATGCTTAAATCAGGCATTATAACTAAATCATGTAGTCCATACAATGCTCCAATTTGGATTGTTCCAAAAAAGATTGATAATTCTGGTAAACAGAAATGGAGAGTTGTGGTAGATTACCGAAAATTAAATAACGTAACAATTGAAGATAAATTTCCCATTCCTAATATGGAATACTTATTTTCAAAATTAGGAAACTCACAATATTTTAGTACACTTGATTTAGCAAAAGGATTCCACCAAATTTTAATTTCTCCGGAAGATAGGCACAAAACAGCCTTTTCCACTCCAACAGGACATTATGAGTTCACACGTATGCCTTTCGGATTAAAGAATGCACCTGCATCTTTCCAAAGAATGATGAACGAAATATTACATGACTATATAAATAATATTTGTGTTGTATATCTTGATGATATATTGATATTTTCCACATCACTTCAAGAACATATCAATTCATTAAAGAAAATATTTAAGAGATTATCAGAATATAATCTGAAAGTCCAAATTGATAAATGCAATTTTTTTAAACGTGAATCTGAATATTTAGGACATATTATTACAATAGATGGAATAAAACCAAATCCAGAAAAAATTAAAATCATTAAAAAGATACCATTACCGAAAACAGTAAAGGAAATCAAATCATTTTTAGGTTTAACGGGTTTCTACCGTAAATTCATAAAAGATTACAGTAGAATAGCTCTTCCAATGATTTCCTATTTAAAAAAGAATTCAAGAATTGATCTTGAAAATCAAAACTATATTGATTCTTTTAATAAATTAAAAACAATTTTATGCACTAATCCTGTATTAGCATATCCCAATTTTGATAAACTATTTGTTTTAACAACAGATGCTAGTAACGGAGCCTTAGGAGCAGTTCTTTCACAAAATGGTCATCCTATTTCTTATACATCTCGAACTTTAAGCAAACATGAACAAAATTATAGTGCAATTGAAAAGGAACTATTGGCAATTGTTTGGTCAATTAAATATTTTAGACCATATTTATACGGCAGAAAATTTAAAATCCAAACTGATCATCGACCTTTAATATGGTTAAACGGTTTAAAAGAACCAAATATGAAACTACAAAGGTGGAAAATTCAATTAAATGAATATAATTTTGAAATGGAATATATTAAAGGCAAAACTAATAAAGTAGCACATTATCTCAGTCGTTTAGATGTGAATATTTTAGAACAAGATATTCAAAATCCAAGTTCTACTTTAGCTACAATACATAGCGGAGTTGAAAATTTAAATGATCATATATTTATATCTGAAAAACCAATCAACTTATATAAAAATCCAATAATAATTTCTTTAAAAAATTCTTTTAAATATGAGAAACAAATATTATTCAATAAAAATACAAGGCACACAATTACAATAAAAATTATTTCGAAGAAAAGATATTAAATTTTTTAAAGAAAATCTTTCCAATAAAAGGAACAATAGGAATTTTTTGCGATAATTTAGATATTTACAAGAATTTACAACAAACATTAATTCGATATTTTTCAAACTTACCGAATATGAAATTTGTACGCTGTACTAAATTTTTAAAAGATATAATAGATAGAGAAAATCTCTTAACTATTTTAGAAAAATTTCATAACGATAAAAATCACAGAGGTATTGAGGAAACTTTCTTAGAGTTAAAAAATAATATTTATTATCCAAATTTGAAAACTGAAATTCATAAATTTATTAATAACTGCACTTTATGTAATATGTGCAAATACGATAGAAATCCAATTAAAACAAAATTTTGTGTAACTGAAACACCTCTACAATCAAACGAAATAGTTCACATGGATATATGGTTTTTAAATAAAAATACAACATTCCTAACATGTATAGATAAATTAACAAAACATGTATCTATACATTATTTAAGTGATAAAAATTCAATAAGTATTGTTGAAAAAATTAGAGAAAGATTTGCAATTTTAGGAAAACCAAATATTTTTATAAAATAAAAAATATACCAATGAATAAAAGTCGAGTGCATGTTCTAATAGCTATTTTGTTAAATACATATAAAAAATTTGCAATTATACTTGTATATTATTATACATAAATATGTACATATAACATGATGTGGCAGCTCATTTAAACTTTGCATAAAAAATTTATGTATCGGGCAGCACAGTTCAATTCGTTCGGGACGATAATTAAAATTAAACCAATTCAAGAAAAACTTGTTCCGCATTAAATTTACTCTCTTTCTCTAATTTTCTCAAAAATAGAGACGTCAAACTACATATAAAAAAGCGTTCGAAATGTTCAGTGCTAATGGGTGAATTCACCTTAATATGTACCTGTGCTAAAGCCTACTGTCCATTATCCAACATTTTGCACTTTTTTACAAACTTTATTTTTATTTTTTAACTATATTTACTTCTGAAACCATGTTGTGTAAAGCACTAAACACATAGACGACAGCAGACTTCACGGCTTCAAATGCTGCCAACTTCAAATGCTGCTCTGAAGTCAGCTTCATAATTATTTTGAAGACAGCAACAGCATAATAATCAGCTGATGTGTATTTTAGCAATACAAATTTCAGGGATGCCGTTTATATATTTTATAATGAATAAAATTAAAGTTATTGATAAAAAATTTAATAATATAACGAAAAACTATAAAAAACACATAAATTTATTTCTTTATTGTATTTTTGTAATGTGCTTTTATGTTTAATATTAAAAAAAAGTTTTTGTTTTTATTTTTCCAATTTATATATATAATGGCAACGCTATATTTGATTAATGCTGCCCTTCAAAATAGAAAATAGCCTAAGTTGGCAGCAGCAGCAAATGTTGTTGTGCAGTCGTGCTGCTGTGCTGCCGTCAAAATAATCGTTTTCATGTAGATACATGGATTTCATTTTCGACATATTGCTGTCTGCTGTCGTCTATGTGTTTAGAGCTTAAATTGGCAGCAGCAGCAAATGCTGTTGTGCAGTCGTGCTGCTGTGCTGCCGTTAAAATAATCGTTTTCATTTAAATACATGCATTTTATTTTTGACATATTGCTGCTTGCTGTCTGCGGTCGTCTATGTGTTTAGAGCTTAAGTATGGGAATAATGTGTTTTATTTTTTATTTTAAAAATGTAGTTGGTATAAAATGGTTACCAATTACTAGATAGTGTTGCCACATTCATTATAAAACAGCTCCACGTATATAACAGATACTTACATGCGTTTAGAAGATGGATATAAAAAACTACAAAAAATTGTTAAATATGTGAATGATGTTTTTTATAATATCAGTAGATAGAATTTTAGAAACGTTGCATGAATTTCATTAATGTATTAATTTTACAGCGGAAAAAGAATGCGATTCAAAATTAGCATACATATTTAGATACTTTAGTGATAAGAAAGAATGTAGGAATAGTATTTGATTGGTATCAAAAACCAACAATGTTAGTTAAATAAAACATGGCCGTTTTCAATTTAAACGTTTATTCAACTGAACAGTAAGAAGAAGTATAAAAGTACAAAAAGGAATTCCAGAACAAAAGATAATGATGCAACTGAGTTGCAGTGTTGTCAATACTTACATGATGACACTCGAAATTATTAAAAGTAACCAACATACCCCAGCTCAACTCAAGTTCATTTACAAATTTAAATTATAATCAATTCAAAAATTATTATTTCATTTACAAGAAATTTACATTTCAATTTTCAAAAGTTCACATGCTTGAACATGTTTTTGTTTGGATTGTGCTTTGGTAAAGATGTCATTAATCACATTATTTAGTAGAATAAAAGATGGAATAGATAAGTTAGATCGATGTAATGTGTATTATATATCATGCGGTGGGAGCAATAGCTATGACTGCGATAAGATCTTTGTAAGCACAACAATGAATAAGTTAGAACTGCAGGATATATATCTGATCAAAAGAATAGAATAAATAGTTCACAGAGAACATTACATTATCATTAATGTAATTCACTATCCGAACTTTAAAAATGTTAAAATTTTAAACAATGACATCTATCTATATATATATATAAAATAGGATGTGTGTATGTATGTACGTATGTATGTAACGTAATGGCTCCAAACGGCTGGGCCGATTTTGACGAAATTTTCAGGGAACCTTCAGAATACTCGGGCGGGTGACACTGTGAAGTCCGATTTTGGGCGTGGCAAAATCCAATTTTCATATTGCACCACCAATGACATATACATATACATATTATTATTTATTATACATATTATTATTTTTTGTGCTTTTTTATTTTATTTTACTTTTTTTTGAAAGCCGTTGTGATGTTCTTCAAAACGAGATATCAAACTCTTAAATAGGTTATGTAGTTCCGAAAATATTTACAAAAAATATATGTTAATAATGATTCAATATCAAAATTTTAAAACTTTCGAAATGTTGCATTAAAAAATCCGAGTGTTCGGTTTATTTACAAAATATATACATCATTCGATAACACCAGATATTCCGCGCTCACTAGGGTGCAACATTGTACAATAAGTTAACGTATGGACTCTCAAAACTTTATGATAGGTATTCAATGGATTTTAATTTAAAGGCCGTAAATTTCGTTAAAAGCTCAATTTAAATCGTGTGGTAATATAACACTAATGTTTGCTTAGGGGCAGCAACGCGGCCCGGGTCAGCTAGTAAATTATAAGAGAAATTGTATTAGAAATGCTTCATATCATTAAAATTAATAACACAAAAAAAATTTATTTTAAATAAAAATTTATTGAAAGTGAAGCTCAAACATAATGTTCTTTTGCTACAGAATATTTATGTCAAGTATACATATATATTTATATATAAGTATATGTTTAGAACATAAAAATAAAGTCTCTTTATCTTATGGCCAGGTGCCGCGTGTGTTTACCAGAACAAATTTTCTGACCCGAAGTTAAATATTTTGTTCTATTTTAACATGTTTTAATGCTTCAATCTTATAGTTTAAAAATATTACTATTTTCTGTGGCTTCAGCCTAAACCATTTCATCAGTGCACTTTAAGCATTTTGAATATATTCAACCTCATATGTTTATGATATACACAGTATGAGAACTCTAAATCACATATGAATATTACAAAAACCATAATAATAATAGGCTTACAGTGATCTTATACAAAATGGCATAATAAAAAATTTTACACAACATGACTCCATTTTATTTGTCTTGCAATATGTATACTATTAGATGCCCTGTGCATGTCAATAAATATATTGTCACGCAAGTCGAAAAACAAAATCTTTGTTTTAAATAGTTAATATTGATATTAATAGCTCGGATGTTATCCCCAACTAATCGTTTAAACAATTGGAGTTTCAAATATTTATTGTTTGTTGCTGATTTAGCAGTTCTTATGCTTTAATTAGTTTGAGAATATTCAGTCTGATATGTTTATGCCACTTCATTTTTAAATAATTTATTAAACCATTTAAAATTAGTCAGTATAACTTAACTAACGTCACCTTGGCACCCAATATCCCTGAGTGAAATGAATGAATAGATGCCTGAATTTCATTGGCGCTAACCAAATCATCAGTACCTTTTAGCCAAATCATGATTGAAAAGCATTCAAGCTCGTATACTTATGACACAGACTACAAATACTATATGAGAATTCAAACAGAACTCAATCATATTCTTCTATTTGTAATCAACAAATAACACATACATAATTATAATAGCTTTAGAAAGCTTTTGTACAAACACAACACAACACACAATTATAATTGACTTGCATCTTTTTTTTACGCCTTTATACAATTAAACTGCCTTTGGGTGATAACGAAATTAATTATAAAGTGAACTGAAAAAACAAAATTTATAATAACAATATTTATCAAATTGTTATTCGAGATATTCTCCCAAATAACTATTTTAATATAATGGCTTTCTAAATCCAAGGTACGAAATTCTGTCTTCGAAAAATAACTTTTTTTAAATGCAATTCAATTCCAGCGTTCTTTTACTCTTGAAGCACCAACATTAATGTCTTAACCTGTTCTAACACGCTTCTACCAATAAAAGTAATGTAATCTTGGTAGACAACAACAAACCGTATATCTTTTAACAGATTTTCCATCGCTTTTTGAAGAAATGGCTGCAGCTGTCACAACACTAAACGGTATTCGCTTCATTTTTAACGTTCCCCGCTTACATACAAATGTAAATTTTTCATCTAAAACGAGCTAATTGTGTGCATTTGACAAATCTATTATTGCAAAAATTTGGAAACCCTCTAAAGAAGTAAAAATTTCGCCAATTCTCGGTATTGGATACTTAACATCAACTAAAGATTTATTTGTTGTTACTTTGCATTCTCCACAAATTCTTAAGTCATCATTGGCTTTTAAAATTCCTACTGAAGGATTGATCCAGTCAGAGTTGTCAACTGGTTCGAAAACATCACACTTAATTAAATCATGCAGTTTCTTCTCAAGTATTCCTTCAGCTGATCATCAGAAACATCAGCGAAATCTATATACATATAAATAGGAAAGTGGAAAAAGTTAAGAACCATTTTAACTGACTTAAGGCCTAACTATAATGTGCTTAATTCAACTTAAGCAAATGTGCGAATACACACAATCAAATGTATACAACTATAATGTACTTAAGTAACTTTTCGTCAAGTTTCGTCAAGTGTCATTTGCTTAAGGAAAGTGCGTTCAATTTCGCTCTTGCTTAAGCAAATGACTCGTCAAGAAAACATTATTTTTTCTGTCTCTATTTATTTCCTGTACTGAGCAGGAGCGTTTTCTTTTCTTCATCGTCTCTCTTATTTCTTGAAGAACACATATTCCATCAAATGCACAATTCATTAACTTCACTGTCTTCAGAAATTTCAGTTTTCTATCCATTTTTAAAAATTTTCCAATAAATAAATAAATAATAATTTTCCAATAATAAAATAAATAATTGTTTACAATTAAAAGATGCAACCACTGTTGCTTTTTTAGTACTTTTTTTATTTTAGTTTTCGTTTACTTTATAAATAAATAAAAGATAAACATGGATTTCCTTGCTTATGGTAATATATTTATAACTTTTACAAATTTAATGAGATTTCGTCAAAAATATTACATTTTAAAGAAATAAAAACGAAAATAGTTTTCTAAAAGTACAAAGTGTAAAAAGTTTTTAAGTTTAATAAGTACAATATAGCCACCTAAAAGTCTTCAGTAATTTACTTAAGCATTTGACATGCTTTTCGTTGAATTTTGACACTAGCTTGGTTTGGTTAAGCACATTATAGTTGGGCCTTTAAACTCAACGTATTCGCTTGATTTTTTTTTGTTTTTTTTTTTTTTGTTTGATAGGAGCAGTGCAGAATGTATTTTTTGTTTTACATTTTTATGCCTAAGATATTTAAAAACAGTTAATAATATTAGCCAATCATAAAGCCATGATCTCTCTTTCTCTTTTAATTTGCTAAAAAAAATTACAAGAAAAAACTCAACTCCCTAAACATACTGAATTGTTATTGTTATTCTTATTGAGCCTTAACACAGGAGAACAATTATGCTGGCATAACATCGTACTTTGATGGCAAGAGAGACGAGGGGAATGGTTTTTCGTCGGCACAATTTTTCAACCAGGCATAACCCCGCATTATTAGCACAAAACCAATACATATGCATTTATGACAAAACAGGTTCGATTGTTTTGTTTTTTACAGAACGAATTTATTTATTCTTCGACCGCCGTGGTGTAAACATGGATTTAAAAGAAGAAGGTGGCTTGGTCGCGCAAACAACATGCATATACATATGTACATATATGTATAGTCTTAAGGCTACTATACATACATACATAGATTCGTAAAAAATAGGTAGCAAATTTATTTTGTTTGTTCGCTATTTTTGTGAAATCCTGTATGATTGGCTTTTACACTTTTCGTTACTGCGAAAAAACATTTACAGTACGATCGCGAAATATAATCATTAAAAAGTAATCTATATATAAATAGGCAAGTGGAAAAAGTTATGAACCATTTTAACTGACCAAAACTCAACGTATTCGCTTGATTTTTTGTTTGTTTCTCTCTTTCTCTCTTAATTTGCTAAAAAAATTACAACAAACAACTCAAAATTAACTAAAGTAAATTTGTCTTGGCAACTCAGAAGAAAAAACTTATTTTATTTGTTCTTTCTATTCCACCATTTGGTGGTAAAATTATCCTATTAAGGTGCGATTTAATGCAAATTTTACCTGTTGTTCCACACGAGACCCGATTTACTTTAATTGAAAATAGTTTTCTTTTCACAAAACTACCTTAACACAAAATATGAGAGCTAGACCAGAAGAAGTAGAATTTGTCGAATTTCATAAATAAACTTGGTAATGCTGAATTAAGAAATTATCCAGAGTTAGGTGATGATATTATTGAATTGCCACAACAAATAATTGGTTGTTTTGATAGTTTAATTACTGATATCTATGGTAATATTCGTGAGAATATATTATCGGATTAAATTCTTAATTCCGTAATTTAGCTCCTACCAATGAAGACTGCGCTTTCATAAATAATGATATACTTAACCGTCTTTCAGGGGAGGAGAAGGTTTATTACAGTTTTGATAAAGTTTCTAATGATGTCAGTGACGTAAATGAATATCGTTCTTAATTTTTAAATTCACTGAACTTAAGCGGAATGCCACCGCATAAATTGAAATTGAAAATAAATTCCATTGTTATGCTGATTCGTAATTTTAACACGGCACAAGCCATAGTAAATTGAACTCGAATGAGAGTAAAATGCTTGCACCGCAACACCATAGATTGCGAAGTATTAACGGGAGTAGTTCGTAATAAAAGAATTTTGATTCCATGAATAAATTTACCATTTTCTGGAACAATTTTTCCTCATAAATTTCAGCGGACACAATTTCCAATTATACTCGCATTTGCTATGACCATTAACAAGTCACAGGAGCAAACATTTGAAATGATAGGTGTCCTTTTCAGACTATCTGTATATAATTGTCCATGAGCAAATCATGGACAATTATATGTAGCTGCGAGTAGAGTTCGTTCATTCGACGGCCTAAAATTTTATATTTCAAATGAAAATGGTCAAGGAAACATACTCAATGACAATAGAGTTTTTACGAAGCATATTGTATAAAAAGAAATTTTCCTTAGATAAAGTCGTACCACTTTAAGTATTTTGAATAAAATGAATTTTTTTTTACTTTTAGTTTTTCATCAATTAATCAAAAAAATTTAATATTTTTAATATAGGCAATAAATATATGTTTCTTAAATGAACATCAAAACCGTTTCTATTATTTATTTGGAAAGTTCACATTAATAGATACAACTCTTAAAGAACGGAGTAAGTACGGTAATACATTTTATTAGAAATGAAGAAAAATATAACATTTTATCTGAGCGGTTTTGTATTATTGCAGTAATGGTTGAATTTCAATCACTGGGCGAACACTAGTCAATTTTAATCTGCTTAACTTTCGAATTCTTTTCGATTTTTATTGACACTGTAAACTTAATGTAGATCAAAATTATATGGTCTTAAAAATGATCTGCCCAGAAGCGGAGGGAACTTAGAATTTAAACCACAAAAACAAAAACTTTTGTGCTCACGATTATATTTAACTGATGCATGCCATTCCCTTACCGCTATAGTCCACATATAGAACACTGCAGGGTTTTAAATGTTTTATGATTTGGTCTTTTTTAAGAAATGTAACTGGAACTAAAGTACAAGCGGCACCAGTATCAGGGTGTACACAGCACCAGAAAATTCCTCAGCCACAATAAAAATAGGATAAATAAATAAATCATCATTTTGTTCTTCATTAATCGATACCTAATTTATATTTTATTTCTATTTTTATCACCGCAAAGTGAACCCAGGTGTCCTATAAGTCAACACGAATGATATTTATACTCCTTAAATTTACAAAAGGATGAACTGTGATTACGCCTACCGCAATGAGAGCAAAGACTTTTTATTCTTATCGTTTTTTCTTTTTGCATCTAATAAAATCATTGCTGCTTCCAATAGAGCTTCCTTTTTTATGCGACAATATATTTTCTGTAGTCTGTAGAACTGCTTGCTGTAATATTTTCATCGTCTTCGCATAGCCTCTCATAGATATAAGTTGGTAATCCCATAACAAATTGGTGTAAGCAAAAGGCATCTAAATTATTTCCAAACTTACAGTTAAGTGCCAACGTTTTCACTCGCGAGTTATGTATTCCTTTAGGAATTCTTTAGTTTTTTGGATTTTATTTTGTATTGCTTATTGCTTATTAACTATTGATTAACGTCTCTATTCATACTGCCCTTAAAATTACTTTAATAAAATGCTTATAGCTATAAAATTAATAATGCTTATTCTTACGGAAATATCAACAATGTTTTTCGTAATTTGGGCCACTAAAAGTTACTTAGTTATCAACTGCACAACTTTATGTTGTTTTTTTATATTTAATTGTTTCTTTTGTCAGTAGCACAACTTGTTGTCAGCTAAGGTTGAGCTATTGACCTTTTATTATTTGTTCCAAATAATTTTAAATTTTGTTGAAGTCGGCGCGCCGCAGCGTTGAGTATGACATAAGTACTCCCTCCTTTGTGTTAAAATTCTCCTCAATTTTTTGTTTTAAAGAATTTTGTTTCATTACTATGTGTACGCAGAACATTGTTGATAATACAATTATTATAACTATTATTATAAATATGGTTACAATGGAATTTTTGCTAAATGTTTATGGTATTTTAATTCTTCTATTTTTTACATTTTCCATTTTACTTAAAACTAAATCATAAAATGTTAGTTCGATTGTGTCGAATTGAATTTGATTGGTTGAAGGTATGATGAAATTATATCTATTGAAATTATATCTACTGTTTTTGTGCTGCAAACAAAAAAGTCATAAAATAATAAGAATTTTTGAGCTATGTTCATTGTTTTGTCATAAAATAATGAAAAAAATCTGAGCCAAAAGTTAAACGTGTGAGCACAAACTCAACTAAAGAATGGAATCTGGTGAAAGAAAAGTCGCTAATAGAGATTTTGGAACCCTACGGTGGATACTTCCTCGTCTTTATCATCTACAATGAGATGAATTAAAATTTAAATAGATACATTTATTTCATAAATGCATTCTGAAATAGCATACTAAGTTACGACTATTATTATTATTATTTTATTACATATGACTTTATGACTACCGTTTGAATCCCCTATATATTTTTTTGAATTTGAAAATAGTTCATTGTCAAACTGTACTTTGCAGTCATGAAAGGTAAATAAACTATTTCATTTCAGTGAAAATTTTCTTTTGTCGCAATTGCTAGTAGCATAGCTACTGTTTGAAATTTTTAATAATACTAATCTAGGTTCTATTTCAGTTATTTCTTGTTTGCCTGCTTTTACTTTCTTACATAAATTGGATTTCTTGATATCTTTAAGATTAGGATTTTATTTATAATTATAGTTTGTTCCATTGTAATATACATACATATAATTTCTTGTGGTGTAAAGTTTAATTGTGTGAATTTGGTGTCAGTTATTGGTGTAATCAAAGATCTTTGAACTGTGACTATATCTTTTGGAAATTTTATGACAAATATGATATGGTCGTCTTTATATCTTGCTGCTCCTAACTGTATATATTGTAATTCATAAAAGTAAATTTTGAAGTCGTTAATTTCCTTGTCGGTCAAAATATTACTGGTCATTACATTTAATTTCAGTCTTGTTGAACCTTCGCAGTGAACAGACGTGTTAGCGGAGTTTTTTTTACATACTAAACAAACAAAAATACAAACAAAAAAAATATTCGTAATAAGTACTGATTCGTAATAAGTACAGTTTTTGTTAAATTTGCTTTATTTGCATTAATAATATTTTGCGTATAAACTGAAACAACAAAAACAAACAAAAAACCACAAACAAAGTGACTGAGGAATACTCTGTATGAGTACCTCAAAAACAAAAAATTGTGAAGTGAGTTCTAACGGCAGAAATGCCTATTTTACTGTGAGTTCTGAAGCTCTTAATGCAAACAATAAAAATAAAAAATTTGATGATAGTCTTTTTCTAATGGCAAAGCCAATTTTACGTGACCGATCAACTTCGCTTACTCCGATGCTAAGTAGTGATTCTATAACATTACCGCTGCCTAGTACTTCTCTATATAAATCAGCGCCATTATCCGCTCCGGGCTCGTGTTCATCACTTAACCCAGTTATCACTATAGACAATAATATTGAGAAACCTAAAGTGCCTGTCGGAATGGACAGATATATCACAGTAGTAAAGCGCGGGCGAAGCCCAAATTCATCTAAAATCTCATCGGTTCCCAAGATATCCAGGGATAACGACGCCGCAACAGTTAACCGTCAAACCCGTTTTAAAATATTGCAGGATGACAATGACAAACCCGAAGCATCCTTGAAAAAAACCTCAAAACCACCACCAATCTATCTTAGACAAAAAAATTCTAACACACTTATTAAGAAGTTAATCTCGGTCATTGGTGAAAAGGCATTTCACATTGTTCCAATAAAACGTGGTAACATTGATGAAACTAAAATTCAAATATATGAAGAAAAGGATTTCCGCAAAATGGTTAATGAATTGGAAAAAAATAAAACAAGTTTTTACACATTCCAGCTTAAGAGCGCTAAAGGCTTACAGGTCGTATTGAAGGGCATAGATTCTTACGTTGTCCCTGCTGAAATAAAAGATGCTCTCACCCTTCAAGGATTCAAGGTAAAAAAATGTATCCAACATAATAAACAGGGAGAAGATCCCCCAACCTTTATTTCGCGTTGAACTTGAGCCAAATGATATATTATTGAAGAAAAATGAGACCAATCCCATTTATAATTTGAAATATCTGTTATACCGGAAAGAACCACACAAGCGTTCAGGACCCGTACAATGCCATAATTGTCAAGAATATGGGCATACAAAAACGTATTGCGAATTACCTACTGTTTGTGTTGTGTGTGGTGAATTACACAACACTGCTATTTGCAATAAGCCAAAGGATCAAAAGGAAAAAAGTGCAGTAATTGTGGAGGTAATCACACTGCTAACTACAGAGGATGTCCTGTATACTCTTTTGTAAAACAGGCTATGAGTCAAAAGCCTAAGGTAACCCCAGCTCAAACAGGAAATACGTACTCCGCTACTTATCCTCCTATGGCCCAACCAATCTCTACACAAGTATCGTATGCTGACGCTGTGAAGATTAACTCCGTTCCCATGCAAAAAGTGTCACCACCAAATAACACAACAAATGCAAACGCAAGCTTTAATTTTAATCGCCTTGAAGCTACTATTGATAATCTGGTGCAAACTATAAACAACTTTACAACAAATATGTCTAGCATGACGCAAGAAATGCTGCGAATGCAGAACACACTGCTTCTAGCATTAGTTAACAAACCATGAATACGTTAAAATTATGTTTCTGGAACGCAAACGGCATTCGCCAACACAAATATGAACTTGAGCACTTCCTCTCGGTAAAAAACATTGATATAATGTTGGTATCTGAGACTCATTTGACTTCGAGAAGCCTTTTTAAAATTAGTGGCTATACCTTATATGATACAAAGGACCCGAGAGGAAGAGCATGCGGAGGATCATCAGTTCTAATAAAGTCAAGACTCAAGCACTATATTCTTGACAACATTTGTGCAGACCATCTACAAGCAACGAATATTTGCATCGAAAATTTTTGTTCAAATCTCGTCATATCATAAATTTACTTCCCTCCCAGATTTTCAATCACTGAGGATCAATACGAGGATTTTTATAAAACTTTTGGCCCTTGTTTCATAGCAGCTAGGCGACTACAATGCAAAACATACGTTCTGGGGATCGCGTCTTATTACACCTAGCGGTCGAGCGTTGTACAACACAATTTCAAAAATGGGCTTGGGCGTCATTTCGATCGGGGAGCCCACTTACTGGCCTACTGACATACAAAAAATTCCAGATATCTCTAGGTATTTAATTCACGTTGAAGCTTCTCATGATCTCTTCTCCGATCACTCGCCAACGATCGTTACAATTTGTAGCCCACTAAGAAGTGACCTACCTCACCCATATGTGAAAATGATAAATCATGTTAATTGGCTGGGGTTCAAAAAATATCTCAGTAGTCATTGTACGGGAAACAGCAATCTAAGAACTCCCGATGATATTGAATTTAACATTGCCAATCTTACCGATAATATTAAACAGGCTGCTAAACATGCCACTACCTCCCATCGGCAGACTGGGTTTATTAAAATTTATTCTGCGGATATTGAACGTCTCGTATGTGCAAAAAGAAGAGCTAGAAGGGAATGGCAACAGCACAGATCACCCCAGCATAAAATTAGACTTAGAGAATGCACTAAACGACTCCAAGAGTTGCTTGCATCTGAAAAATCTGCATCTCTTAAGAACTATCGGGAAGGTCTCGATGTTACAGCAGCATCTAATTACTCCTTGTGGCGCGCTGCTAGGAAACTTAAAACACCCGTTAAGCTTAAACCACCTCTGCGCACTTCTACCGGAGGTTGGGCAAGAAACAACACTTAAAAAGATAACATATTTGCTGAGCATTTAAAACACGTATTTACCCCAAACACATGTACTGGTGCTGTTGATTTTCCGAGTGTAGTTGCTCTGCCCCCTCGACTCATAAAGTTTAAAATGCGTGATGTACAAAAACTAATTGCTGAAACCAATCCAAAGAAAGCCCCGGGTATTGATGGAATTAGTAACAAGATGCTGATGAATTTGCCTCGTATTGCTATTAGAATCCTGTTATTTATTTTTAATGGCATTTTACGACTGGAGTATTATCCACACAGCTGGAAACTTGCCATGGTCAAAATGATTCCAAAGGCGGGCAAAGATCTTACCAAGGCTGATTCATATAGGCCAATAAGTTTGCTGTCAACAATTTCAAAACTCTTCGAAAAACTGCTCATGAAAATTGTACACAATTCTAGCTGATAATGGGTGCATACCGGACCATCAATTTGGGTTTAGAAGTCAGCATAGCACCATTGAACAAACTCATAGAATGGTTCATTTCATAAAAGAACATTTGAAGAAAAGAAGTATTGTTCTTCCCTCTTTATTGATGTTTCTCAAGCATTTGATAAAGTGTAGCACGAAGGCCTAATTTTACAATTGAAGACATATGTACCCATAAACATTCTAAATCTTTTGGAAAGTTACATTCTTGCCCGGAAGTTCACTGTTGTGGAAGAAGACTTCATGAGTGAGCCCGAAACTATCTCATCCGGTGTGCCACAGGGGAGTATACTGGGGCCAGTTTTGTATTTGATTTATACCTGTGATATGCCTTTGAGCAGTAATATCCTCACTTCTACTTTTGCCGATGATACAGCCTGTATGCATGAAAACCCTCGCGAGGCATCCCTATATCTTCAGGAACATATTAACCTGTTGGAGCTGTGGTTGAACTTATGGAGAATAAAAGTAAATGAACAAAAGTGTGTTCATGTCACATTTACCCTACGAAGAGACTCTTGTTCCCCCATTCGAATCAACAATCAAGTTGTTCCTCAACATTCACAGGTGAAATACCTTGGTATACACCTTGACCGACGGCTTACATGGAAACACCACATTGACTCTAAGCTGACACAAATGAAGCTTAAATTAACCCAAATACACTGGCTGATTGGTAGAAATTCTACCCTCATTCTAGATTGTAAACTTTTAATATACAAGTCGCTTTTGAAACCCATATGGTGTTACGGAATTCAGCTATGGGGCACTGCTTCAGCTTCCAATGTAGAGAGAATCCAACGAATGCAAAACAAAATTTTAAGGTTAATAACATCAGCTCCATGGTACATGAAAAATTCAATTTTACATCGTGATTTAAATATGCCACTTGTGACCGCTAAAATTGCAAAATATGCAGGCAAATATTTAACAAAACTCGAGTCTCATCCTAATCCCCTTGCTCGTAATATCTTGAACTTTACTGGACACATCCGCTTAAAAAAGAGGGATACTACGGCCTTAATACGCCACACTTCAGATGGAATTTTTTGAATATTTTTGTGCTTAACACATTTATGTATTATTAATTATTATCACTAAGTTTATGTCTGACACTGGTTGGGCCTAATAATTATATTTATACTTAAGATTTGAATACTTATTGTTAGTTCAGTTTTTGAAGATACAATAAATAAATTTTAGAAAAAAAAATACATTTAGTTTGGCTGATGCTATGTTGTTCTGAATATGTTCCAAGTTATCTGATATAATTTTTAGTTTAAGTAGGGTGTCCACGTAATTTATTTGATCAATCATTTGGTCATAATTTTTCTTATCGAGTTTAGTCTTGTCAAGAGAGTTTTTTTGTCAACGTCAATTGTTAATTGTTCGGTTGAAATGATCGTTTATATGTAGGTTTCTGTTAATATTCTCAATTGTCTTGTGGTTGTTTTCGTCCACTACTTTATAGTGTTCTTGAATTTCTACTCTGTCATCGTCGTTCATTTCCAGCTATCCATTTCAATCCTGAACTTATCATACTAATTAAACCACGTTTTTTTCTATTAGGAAGTAAAGTTTGTGCGTTTAATTTAATTTTTCCTAGTTCATGTTGGAGTAATATTTTGTTTTTTTATTGATTGCAACTGCTCTATTTCTTTTTCTAAACAGTTAATAACGTTTCTTATGCTTTGAATATCAATTATGTGGATAACTTTGTTGTAGTTTGTAATTAGTTTAACGTCGTCCAATTTAATTTCTGCAAATCCGTTGTGGTTAATGGGTTGAATCGTCAGGGATGCTATCGTCATTGGTATTAGTGCCAGAAGCGTAACGAGTAATGTCCAACTGGTCTGAGAATTTATTTTTTTCGTTTAATATTTGAAGGATGTATATTGTCAAGTTTTAGTGTTGTGTATCTGGCCTCATATTTGTGTCTCAGTACTTTATAGTTCGTAACGTAACCTTCGTTATCTGTTCTCTGGAAATCCTCTCCGGTTTCATTTCTCTTATCTATAATGCATTGTTTTGCTTGTCTTATCTTTTCTTCTATTTTATTTTTTTTTTTGACTTTTCCTTCCATAAAATCTATCAGTTTTTCTTTAGTAAGTGAGTGGATTGACCTATTGTATCATTCTATACACTTAAAGATTCGTTCTTGCGTTGATAAGGATGAATTTTCTGATTCAAGTGTGCTGAATTTTTCTGATAACGTACTGTGTAATCTTTCTATGTTGAGTTTTCTGTGTGATTGTTGTGTTTGTCAAATGCACTTCAATTCCTTCCTGTCTAAAAAAAGTCCTTAACATTTGTTGAATTAAATTCGTTATCTGTAATTATTTTATTGGGTTTGCTTCTTGTGGATAAAAACTATCTTAATTTTTCGACTATTGTTATACTTTTTCTGTCCTCTAGGTATATTGCGACTGGATGTTTCGAGAATTTGTCTATGACGGCCATGAAACTGTGTTTTTTAATAGTGTAAACATCTAAGTGTATAATTTGGTTAACATCCGATGGCGTTTCCGTTATGTGAAATTAGGGTTTAATGGGTTTGCGGTCACATTTTGCCTTGTTGCAGATATCGTTAGATATGTTAATATATATGTGTACTAATGTTTTGACATTTTTAAAATAGATTTTTTTTCAGTCCTTCGTAGTTTTCTGTAATACAACCGCGTCCAGTTTCTAGTTTGTGTTATTTCGCGATCTGTTTGTAAGTATCGTCTTCGTTGTGGATATCTTTTGCATGATACCTGAATTTGTAGACTTTTACGTTAGTACCAAAGAGGTCAATCAGCATAAGCTGAACACTATTATATACTTCATAAGGTAATTGAGAAAAGATGCCTACTTTTCCATATTTCAATAATCTTCTGAAAAAGTCTGACATAGAATCATTTTCAATGTCGTCCCGATTTACAAAATTTTTTTCTTTTTCCGTTGACTATGTCTATTTCATTTGTTTTATGTTCGGCTAAAATTATTTGGGTAGGAAATATACTTACTATTGTGTCCAAAATTAGAATGTGGCCATTTAATTCTTCTTGTTGTGAATGAATTGTAGCGGCAGTGCTTAAATTGTCGTTAGTTCTGTTTTCTCTTATTGCATGAATTTCACCTGTATTGGAATTTGTTCTACTTAAAAAGTCTTCAATTTTGTTTTCTTTGCCTTTGATATGGTTCATGTATTCGCCTAATTCCATGAGCCATCTCTGGAGCCTGGATTTTATGTCTTTCCCTTTATGTTTCGTATAAAGCCAAACTAAGGGTTGGTGATCTGTTGCTATGTAGGTAAAATGGCCTACCATATGTGTACGGCCTATAATACTTGACTGCCCAAATGGTTGCATATTTATTAATAATCGTTAAGGGTTCTGATTGCATGACTGCAACCGAGTGACCTGTTTTGAAATGAATTGAGTCAGCAGGTTGTTTTGTGTTGAAATCATAGGGTAAATTAGACATGTCAACTTTTTTGACGTTTGTTGAATCTGCGACTGTGCATGCAATAAACTACAATAAATTTGCTGACTGGGTGTTCATGTTATAAATGAAACACTATGCTTTTTTATCTATATATATTTCTATACTTTTAATTATGATCTACAGTGTGTTTGCTCATATAATTATTTCTTTTTTTGTCATCTCGTACTCCCTCTACATAAGAAGAGATGTATCCCATTAATTTAGTAGCTTAAGCTAATGATACGAATTGTAAATTATTATATTGCCTGAGTTAGTTGCTCGTTGAGTTCCCTGCTAATAAGTTACGTAATTGTGATAACTCCCTTGTGACACAAAGTGAAATAATAAATATCGTTAAGTATATATTAAAAGTTAAAATAGAATACCAATTATTTGGAAATCCAGCCGTTTTTTTCCTTTTGATACTGCACCCCCTCACCTCAACATTTTACTAGTTCTTCGAACCGGATAGCCGGATTGACATAATATATATATATATATATATATATATATATATATATATATATATATATATATATATATATATATATATATATATATATATATATATATATATATATATATATATATATATATATATATATATATATATATATATATGTACATACATATACCCGAAGATCAGAAGGAAAAGAATAACCTGGAAGAAGTGACAGCCCTGGAATCTAATATCCTCATCGATCTCACTGGATTAAGAAATAAAAAATAAAGTAAAAAAAAGCAAGTATAAAATATCAAGGTATGTATAAATAAGTTTTATTATTTTTTGCGAACAACAACAATTACCCCGTTAAGTACGTACGCACTCACACATTAGCAGAACCGTTTATTTTATTCGCTCTGTAATAAGAACAAAATCCATCGTTAATAAGAACAAAATCCACTTGTTGCGAAAATACAGATTTGTCAACATAAAATTCCTATGTTGTAATACTCAGTTGTTGGTAAACAAGTTGATATCCCCCGCATGTATACATATACATATGTATAAACATATCCAGAAACCTCTCTCTCAAACTCACTTGTGCCTATGCATTATTTGTCTTTGTAAACATAATGATAATAAATAATTGCAGATGTTTATAAGCATGAAGCGTCGTTACAAGTATTATAATTTAGTGGTGTTTTAATTACTCAATATTCTATTTATGTGTAATATGTGTTGTTAATGGAATATTAATCAAATTGGATTGTTTTTATTCGAGTACTCATAAAGTTTTTGAAAGAAATCTAGCTTAATAGAAAATAAAATTATACCCTTAATTTAACCCTTTTTAGAACTCTGGTTTCGGTTAATTAAAATTTGATTGTTACTCAAATAGCCTTTCATGATCATGGCTGATTTGGATATTTTCACACGATCATCGGATCGTGTAATTGAATTTCAGGCCTACTTTGCTGTTATCCCTCAAGATGAACACACATTCCATAGTTTAGATATCCAAAAGGGAGAAATTATACACTTATGGAATGTATTACGTACCTTATACGATGATCTTTTAGGAAATGAATCTTCTTTGGAGGAAAAAAGGAACTAGAGAAAGTGTGAAAAATAAATACTACACAGCATATAGAGCTTATATTAAAGTTCTCTCAACGATCAATGAATTACAGGATTCTATAAAGATACATCCTACTAATACATCATATAGCTCTGTTAATCCTTCGCAATCTATAACTCGTACCAACTTGCCTTCTTGCGATATGGAACCGTTTCATATAGATTATGATTCTTGGGCGAATTTTAGGGACCAATTGTCAGCTTTATATGGAGAACAAATCCATATTTCTCCCGTCGAAAAACTCTGCCATTTGTTAAAAAAACCAAGGGGGAAGATCATGAAATTGTTAGATCGTGTCCGTTTGCGAATGCTGGTTTCTAAACGGCATGGCAGAATTTAATTGACAGGTACGAAAATAAGCGCGTACTAATTAATGCCCAGCTGAAAACACTTTTTAGTCTCACCCACATAACAAAAGAGTTAGGATCTAATATTAAACCGCTCTAAAAAACTATCAACAATTGCGTTACCAATTTATCATTGCTTAATATAAACACTGAAAATTGGGATGTAATTTTCATATATATTTGTTCAACATGTCTGCCAGATATTACCCTCAACTTGTGGGAACAATCATTGAGAGGTAATACTAATCTACCAACTTAGAAAGACATGGATGAGTTTTTGTCTAGCCGTTTTTATACTTTAGAGTCCGTCTCAGACATCAGATCCTCTGGCCCTTCTCAAACTGCTTCTAAAAGAAACGTACAGCTCAAATTTGAAAGTTTCCGAACATCTCAAAAGGTGAACTCTTTTTATACAAATCTCTCCCCCAACAAACCGAAGAAGTGCTCTTTATGTCAGGACAGTCACCCTCTTCGACTGTGTTCTACCTTTTTGCATATGTCTGTCGACGAACTATTTGATATAGTTAAGGATCTGAAGCGTTGTACTAATTGTCTGGCCAGTTCACATGAATTTAAAAGGTGTAGGAAGTCAGTATTTGTGCTCTTTCTCTAAGCAGATACACCATTTCCTTTTACATCGAATATCTGATTTGACCCCTTAAGTGGAAGCTCCTTTAATTAAAAATCAAACTATAACCTCACCTCCAAATCACTCTGTAGGCTCCACTCCTTTCGATCGAACTATGACGTCCGCTGAAGCCTCTCGGATTCAGCAATCTTATTCAACTCGTTTACAGTCCACGGCAGCAAGATTAGTTCTTCTCGGAACAGCATTGGTTTGCATTAGCAACGGGCCTCTCATGTGCTCGGTTCGAGCTCTTATCGATCCAGCATCTGAGGCATGTTTTATATCAACACTTGAGGAAAAAGTTGTCCCTACCCTCTCAGAACTCTCAAACAAATATTATTGGACTTAGTGGTTCTGTATCTACGACATCTTCCCAGATAAGCCAAATAGAAATCACGTCACCTCTGGAGCCGCAATTCAACACACTCGTGGACGTTTTTGTGGTTGAAAGGTTAAGAGGACAACTGCCACACCATTCCTTGTCCCCCCTTATCAAATCAGAATTTTCTGACTTGCCCTTGGCAGACCTTTACAACCACTCAGGGTCTCATATAGATTTACTTCTTGGAGGCGATGTCTACACACAAATTACCCGTAGTGGTGTTCGATGGAACAGCGACCAGACACTGATTGCACAGCAAAGCGTATTTGGATGGATAATCACTGGTCGAGCTAATCACTGTCCACCACGGTCTGAAGTTAACTCACTGTTTAATAAAGTTGACATGAATCATCTTTTGAATCGATTTTGGGAGCTCGAGGGAGTACCTGCTGCCATTCAAATGTCTGAGGATGACAGATACTGTGAAGAACTATACATACGAACCACGTACCGTAATGAAGCAGGTCGTTTCGTTGTCTCTCTTCCCTTCGTTCAAGCATTTCCTCACAAGAAGGCTCTTGGTCAATCTCGCAACATTGCCATGTCCCAATATCTTCGCAACGAAACACGTTTAAGCAAACACATAGAATCCAAATGTTCTTATGATGAGGTCTTATTTGAATATTTGACTCTTGATCATATGAGAAAGGTTACCCCGGATTTGTCCGTTTACCCAAACTCCTATTATTTACCCCATCATGCGGTGTTGAAACCCGAAAGCACTACTACCAAGCTACGTGTGGTTTTCAATGCCTCATGCCCCTCTACGAACGGAGTTAGCCGAAATGAAGTTCTCTACCCCGGTCCGGTTTTACAAGCCGATTTGCCAACGTTGATTCTCAGATGGCGCCTTTTCAAGTACGTCTTTAACGCTGACATTGAAAAGATGTATCGTCAGATACTTGTACACCCTCTTCATACCCCTTCTCAACGGATTTTATTCCGTAAATCATCCCAAGAAGATGTTTGCGATTACGAACTCAACACAGTTACATTCGGCGTTAAATGTGCCCCCTATTTGGCAATTGGGACTCTTTTGGAGTTAGCCAATCAATGTGAAGATAAATTCCCCCACGTCGCAAATATTATACGAAATTACATGTACGTAGACGATGTACTATTTGGATCTCATAACACGGCAGATGCCATCAAATGTCGTGATGACCTTATAGCAGTATTAGCTTCTGCTGGATTCTCTTTATGAAAGTGCACAGCAAATAACTCCCTCCTTTTACGTGGCATAAACTCAAAGCACTTCTTACATGCCGAATTTTTAAATCTCTCTGACTCATGTACCCCTAAGCCATTAGGCTTACGGTGGAATGCTGGGACCGATTTTTTCTATTTTACCCCCTTAAAGCGTCCTCGTGCCGATCTTTTCACCACACGAGCGATCCTATCCCATATCCCAAAGTTATTTGACCCCCGCTGGGTGGTTAGCTCCACAATTAATTGTTGCTAAAATGTTAATGCAACAAATATGGAAAGACAACACCGATTGGGATGAAACAGTGAAACCCTCGACTCTCCAACAGTGGAAAGAATTTCTCGATGACTATCCTAATATTGAAAAAATCAAGATTCCCAAGTTTGTGGATTATCATCCTACCTTTTCTATTGAAATACATGGATTTTGTGATGCGTCGGAAAAGGCCTATGCTGCCACGCTTTACATCCGGTGCCAGGCACCAAACGGTCTGACGTATACCCACCTCGTGGGCTCAAAAACGAAAGTTGCTCCCATTAAATATATCACTCTACCCAGAAAGGAACTTTGTGGCGCCACACTGCTATCTAAAATGTTCAATCACTTTCAAACACAATTCCCCATCTCAAATTATCGATCCTATATGTGGACTGATTCCACGATTGTTTTAGCCTGGCTAAGAATGCCCCCTTACCACTGGGCAACATTCGTGGCTAATCGCACGGCTGCAATTTTAGAGAAAACCGATGCTAACATTTGGGCACACGTTGATTCAGAAGACAACCCCGCTGATATAGCATCCCGTGGCTGCTTGGCAAAGGATCTCATTGACAACAAGTTGTGGTGGCACGGTCCATCCTGGCTTGTGCTATCTTCCGCCCATTGGCCTTTAAATCGTGAGTCCTATGAAACTCGCGAAGAGGCACAGCCAATTCGAGCGCATTTGGCGAAAGTTTCCAATAGTGACATTTTAGATCGCTTCTCGGATCTTCTTAGGTCCCTGCGGGTCCTCTGCTACATGTTTCGTTGTTTCCACAAGATACACCCTCAACACAAACTAAATAGAATGTCCGTTTCAACCGTGCTACAACAAACTGAGATTTAGTTCGTTAAATGTCGTCTTATAATTTTGTGTCAACGTTCACACTTAAATGAGTACGATCTATTATCTCAAGAATCTCCGCTACCTAAAAAAAGTCCCCTTCTCTGTTTGAACCCATTTATAGACGATAATGGCATACTTAGAGCCAATGGCAGGTTGTTTCAATCCCCAATTTTAACATATGATGACCGATTTCCAAAAATTCTACCATATCCTGGAAGGTTCACACCTTTATATGTTGAAATTATTCACAAATATTATCTCCATGGTGGAAACTCATTATTAATGCGTTTAATGCGAATAGAATTTTGGGTTCCAAAATTGAAAAATCTAATAAAAAAGGTTATTCACAACTGTAAGACTTGTGTTCTCCAGAAACATAAACCAAGTCGACAGATAATGGGCGCCCTACCAGCAGTAAGAACGACTGTTTCTCAGGTGTCGATTTTGCCGGCCCCTTTGACATAAGTATGCAGCCGTGGTTGTAAGATGTCTAAGGGATATGTATTAGTATTTATATGCTTCTCCACTAAAGCAATTCAGTTGGAGCTTACGACTGAGATTTCAACTAACGCTTTTTTGGCAGAATTTGCTCGTTTCTTCTCGCGTCGTGGATGCCCCTCCTCAATAAAGTTGAAAATACTTCATCATCACTTTGCCATTTTGTGGAAAGAGTATCTGAAAGAACTTCTCAAACGTACCAAATGGAAATACCCCGAGCGCTCCCAATGACCTAGTAGTGATAAGACGCGAAAATTTGCCACCTAACCAATGGCAGCTAGGGCGAATAGAAAATGTTATTTGTGGTTCAGACTCTAGAGTCAGAGTAGCGCAGGTTCGCACATCGCGAGGGGTAATACTCAGACCAATAACTAAACTAGTGTTGTTGCCTTCTTCCGAAATTCAATAAATATTTTTTACCTTTATTTACAGTCACCATGTCAACCCCACCTCGTCGCATGAAAAAGAATCGCGAAAGTCCTGCAGAGACGCGAAAACACCGGACTATATCACCAAGTACAACACTTTCACGAAAATACAAGGACTGGCGCTTCTTTGAGGAAATGTTTTCGTTTTCGAAAACTTCCGGTTCCTGACCGTTTTAAAGTGGTACGACGTTTTGGATATTGCTTCAACTGTCTGTCTGTTGAAAGCTTGTAAAAGTCGTGACAGATGTAAAATATGCTTGCACGAGCACCACACTTTACTACATCGCCAACCGCATAATGAGGATGATAAAAGGAAACAGTCTCTCACGCATTATAAAAGACAGTATAATGGTTCTACTTTACCCCAACTCTCATGGAAAGCACAGGCTCGATCCCAAGCGACACCCGCATCAAGGGGTGCACGTACCATTGTTATAAATGTCACATCTACTACTTAAGCTATGAATTCATTTTTTTATATACTTTTATATCATACGCATATATTTCCTGCTTTACCTATCGTTGAATTAAATCCTAAGATATGAATTTATTTTTTTTTTGTTCCTACCCTTGTATCGATGTTGCAGTACTGCAAGAGTGGCGGAATGTTTATGTTATAAATGAAACACTATGCTTTTTTATCTATATATATTTCTATACTTTTAATTATGATCTACAGTGTGTTTGCTCATATAATTATTTCTTTTTTTGTCATCTCGTACTCTCTCTACATAAGAAGAGATGTTTCCCATTAATTTAGTAGCTTAAGGTAATGATACGAATTGTAAATTATTATATTGCCTGAGTTAGTTGCTCGTTGAATCCCCTGCTAATAAGTTACATAATTGTGATAACTCCCTTGTGACAAAAAGTGAAATAATAAATATCGTTAAGTATATATTAAAAGTTAAAATAGAATACTAATTATTTGGAAATCCAGCCGTTTTTTTTTTCTTTTTGATACTGCACCCCCTCACCTCCACACTGGGTATACATTTACACTATTTGCCTAAATTAGTTAAATTCATAATAAAATGCATTAATATAAAAACAACAAACACACACAAATGCAAGTGCAAGTTTACCGCTGCTCGCGACACTCATTCAAAACCTGTGCAAACAAAATTAATATTTTTGGACCGAAAATTTATTACTTTGTATTTAAGGAATGTTAAAATTATTTACAACACCAACTATCAACAGCAACCGCTTAGCGCGATGCTGATTGAAAACCTGTGTAAAAAAAATGTATAAATATGTACCAATCCTTAAGGTTTTTTCTGATTTGTAAAACATTTTTGTACCAACTTCTTAAGTTTGTCATTCCTCAAGATCTTTTTGAACAAGGAAGTTAACATTATTATTGTGTAAAAGAATAAATAGTGCATATGTACTTCTTTTCATTTAATAAAGAAATTTATTGATAAACATAAACTATTAAGCCTTTAAAATGAAGTAAATTTTGTAAATTAGTTCACTACAGGGCAAGAAAAAGCTCTTGTCCTCAACATTGGTCCTTCGAACCGGATATATAGTTATTCCGGCGAGTTATATTGTTAATCCAAAATTTCACACAAACTTCACGACAAAATGTATGAAGAAGACAGGGCGCCTATGCACACCCCGCCATCAACAGTGGATGATGGAATCATTTACATCAAGGAATCACAACGCAATAGTCTCCTAAAATGAGTAAAACAGGAAGCCGAGGATAATTTCAACTACAACAACTATTCTTTCTACCAACTAGAAGTTAAGTTGTCGTTGCCAGAGCGGCACTTTGAATCGTTCGAGAAGATTCAAGGCCAGCTTGAAGCACATGACGAATCACAACTAGACACAAAACATCGTTTTGAATTTGAAGAGGCTTATTTTAAGCTAAAATCTCAAATTTTTAAGCGGTTATCACTTCAACGACCCAGCAGTAATGAGCCAGGCATTACAAGTACACGTTACGGAAAAACCTTTGCCCAACAATTAACCAAGCCTCATCTCCCAACATTACAGTTAACCGAGTTTAATGGAAACCAAAATGATTGGACTGAATTTTATAACATGTTTTGTGTATTAGTCCATGATAATCCAGACCTATCTACAATTTCTAAATTTCAGTATCTGCGATCTTGCCTGATGGACAACGCAGCTAGGCTCATTCAATCATTAGACGTCACACCAGAAAACTATGAGCAGGCTCTGGAGCTTTTAAAATCCAGGTATGACAACAAGGGTCTGATTTTTCAGTCTCACATAGAAAAACTATTCAGCGTTAAAGAATTTTCAAAAGCAAGTGTTTCAAGCATGAGAAACCTAATTGATTCAGTCAATGCTAATCTTCTTGCCTTAAATTCTGTTGCGTCAAAAAACCAAATATCAGATGGCATTATCTTGTACCTTTTAACATAAAAACTTGATCCTGAAACTCAAGCCAAACGGGAGGAGGAAGTATCTACTAAATAGGGAAGTGAAGCGCCATCGCAAGTGCTGGTACGTCCAACATGGAGCGACCTTTCAACTTTCTTAGAGAATAGATGCAAAACATTAGAAATCGTCAATAAAACACATAAACCAAAACCCTTTGTTGCGCCGCACGAGCGGTCGATAAACAACAACCATTCGTCAAGCCTCATCACTCGCCACTAAAATTCAAGCGTCCCCATTAAGTTGTCTGTTTTGCAAAACCACACCATACCACAGTGCTTTTCATTGTAAAAATTTCATGGAAATGAATGTAGCAGAAAGGTTTCGTGTTATAAAGAGATTTAACCTATATTTAAATTGTTTAGATTCTAACCACATAGCCACGAACTGCCCATCTATCAACAGATGCCAGCACTGCAAGGCAGGTCATCACACACTTCTACATAATGAAGTATATCAACCGTAATTAGGTAGCCCTAATTAGCCCTCAGTAATAACGCCTGAAAGCACAGAACGGCCTAGTACTCTACAAGTATCTACATCAACAAATCAGGTTATTTTGGGAACTGCCAGATTAGAAATACAAGCACCTAATGGAAGGTCTATCATAGTACGTGCGCTGTTGGACTCTGGATCCCAACTACATTTTGTCACAGAAAAAATTGCACAACATTTGCGTTTGATCCATAAAAAGGTAAATATTGAAATTACAGGTATCGCTTGCAACACATATGAAGCCTATAACAGCTGCTCGCTGGTAATAAAATCGTCTTCAACTAATTTTTCAACGCCAATAACAGCCGCCGTTATCCCCTCTATTACTTCGTACCAACCTCAGTCTTGCTTATAAACTAAAAAATTTCAAATAACCTGCCAACATCAGACTAGCTGATCAACACTTTGATGTACCTGGGCCTATAGACTTGCTTATAGGCGCTGCGTTATTTTATGATTTGTTGATGGTTGGACAGATTAAAACCAAAAATATGCCAATTCTACAAAAAACCACATTAGGGTGGATTGTCACAGATACCATAGTCTCAACTAAAAACACCTCAAACAATTCAAAAACATTATCACTGAACCAACCAGAAAATGAAATCAAATCATCAAAAAGTCAGTTTGAAATTAATTGTTTCGTTACACAATAAAGCCAATGTATAATTCTCTAAATCATTCAACGGAGACACCATTCTAGAACGCTTCTGGAAAATTGAAGAGCCTAGTCAAGATTCTATCCAAACAACTGAAGAAGACGAATGTGAAAAGTTTTTTGAAAAAACAACATCGAGATGCACAGACTCAAACAAGTTTATAGTTAAACTACCATTTAAAAAAGACCCAAAAAAACTTGGGTCTTCAGTTGAAATTGCCACAAAAAGGTATTTTTCGCTAGAAAAAATGTTGTTATCAAATCCAACCCTTAAGGAGCAATATACTGACTTCATTAAAGAATACATCGCAAAAGGTCATATGGAAAAAGCTGCCTCCAATATCAACTCGAATTATAATTATATTCCACATCACTGCGTTTTAAAACCAGACAGTTCCACACCAAGGCTCCGGGTGGTATTTGATGGCTCATGCAGAACATCCAATGGCCTGTCGTTAAACAATATTCTACGTGTAGGCCCTACATTACAGCACGATATTTTTTCAATTTTGTTAAGGTTTCGGTTACACAAATTTGTGCTTGTAGCCGATATAGCCAAGATGTACAGCAAGTGTTGGTTAATGAAAGTGATACACATTGGCAGAGCATTATTTGGCGCGATAAAGCCAGTCATAATTTGTCAACATACGTGTTAAAAACGGTTACATATGGCACAAGTTGCGCTCCGTATTTGGCTGTGAAGTGCCTGCAAGTTTTAGCAAAAGAAGGAGCAGCAACTCATCCAATTGGATCCAAAATAACTTCACGTGATTTTTACGTTGACAATTTGATGACAGGTGATAGCAGCATTGAAGAAGTCATTGATATTAGACATGAAGTCACAGAGTTATTGAAAGGTGGTGGGTTTCCTCTAAGAAAGTTTGCTGCTAATGATGAGCAAATATTACATGGTATCCCAATATCTGAGCGTGAAGTATATATATATATATATATATATATATATATATATATATATATGTATATATATATATATGTATATATATATATATATATATGTATATATATATGTATATATATATATATATATATATATATATATATATATATATATATATATATATATATGTATATATATATAAATATATGTATATATATATATATATATATATATATATATATATATATATATATATATATATATATATATGTTACGTTTTTACCTTTTTAAAAAACGTTTTCCGTGGGTTCTTAGATTGCAATGAAATTACACGCTCAATACTTCAATTTTCAGTACTTAACAGCTACTACTTTATTTAATTTAATACCACTGTACTATGCTCAAAAACGTAGTATCCACTTAAAAACACTTTACAGCTAACAGCTAAATCCAATCACACTAATTACTGACTGTCTCAACACTGACTGTTTACTCAGCACTGACTGTTTGATCAGTCACTGACCACTGACTCAACTCTGGTTGTTTACTCACTGAATACTGTCTCAGACTGACTGCTGACTTTGATGTGCGCAGCTTATATACCCTTAATGATCATTTCTAGAACAATCATGATGTTTGTCGAAGCTGAATCACATCATCGTACACTTAAATTAACATGAACTTAAGCCATACGTACATACATACACACGCTCCAATCAGACGTACAAATGCCAACGGTTAACAACAACAATAATCATGAGCTTATTCGCGGTTTCAATTACTTAGAAACCGTGCGTATTTAACATGTATGTTTGTCTACATTTCCCATTCCATTATCTGTGTATGCGTGCATGTTGTATGCATAGTTGTCATGTGCTCATTTACAATGAATAATAAAAACAATAAGAATAACAACAATTCATTATGTTCTAGAGTAATTATGATGAATCATAAAAGCAAATAAGAATAGCAAAAATTCAGTAGGTTCTAGAATTACTAAAATGGGACTATTCACAACCAAATTTGTAATATATATATATATATATATATATATATATATATATATATATATATATATATATATATATATATATATATATATATATATATATATATATATATATATATATATATATATGTATATATACGTCATTATTATAATTCCACCTGTACAGCATAAAACCAATGTGAACTTGTCAATAAAGTTAATATTTAAAATCATATCATTTTTCTTAGTTGGGACGTGTGGAATTAAAGGTAGTATAACGTACTACGTTACATGATGTCATAAGTGGGATACTGCCCTTGTACCATAAAGTTGGAAGGTGAAAGCATCTTTTATTTCCTCGGAAACAACATAAGAATATATGCCTTTCAATACGATCTGTAGGCCTTTACTGCTCTTAAGCTGGAATGTGTAGAAACTTGTTTTACTTTTTTCAAATTCGTTAACCATTTTACAGAAATCTTTTTCCTCATATATTTGAATCTTTGTTTCATCAATATTACCACGTTTTATTGAAGCAATGTGAAATACCTTTTCACCAATGACCGAGATTAGTTTTTTAATAAGTGTTTTTGAATTTCTTTGTCTCAGATAGATTGGTGGTGGTTTTGAGGTTTTTTTTAAGTATCTTCAGGTTCTTCGCTGTCATCTTGCAATATTATAAACCGGTTTTGACGGTTAGCTGATGTGACGTCAATATCCCTCGATATCTTGGGAACAGATGAGAAGAATTTGGGCTTCGCCCGCGCTTTACCACTGTGATATATCTGTCCATTCCGACAGGCACCTTAGATTTCTGACTACTGTTGTTTGTAGTGATAACATTTCTAAGTGATTAACACGAGCCCGGAGCGGATAATGGCGCTGACTTAAATAAAGATGAACTAGGCAATGGTAATGCTAACGAATCACTACTTAGCATTGGAGTAAGCGAAGTTGATCGCTCGCGTAAAATTGGCTTTGTCGTTAGAAAAAGACTAAGATCCGATTTTTTATTTTTATTGTGTGCATTTTTTTTTATTTTTTTTTGGCGGGAAGGAGGTAAAAATGCATTACTGCATACACGGAGTCGTCACTGGCCGTGTTATGTTGGGCTCCCCAAGATGGTATACCGACTAAAAAAACCTCCTTATATCCTCTTCTTGGAAAATGGTTCCACCCCGCAAAAGCTGTGATGCATTACTTCGGGGTGGTTTCCTCTTGGCTGTGATTTCAGCTCTCTTCCCCTTTGGACCTGCGTCCAGGTCTCTGCTTGAGTTGATCTGCGCCTAGTCTGCTGCCTCTAGATCAGGTTTCTTCTTCTTTAGTATGTATTCGCAGTACTTTGATACTGCTCGCCAGCTGTTTTCGTTCTGGGACATGCGATCCACAATAGACTCAGCATTTATTTCTCCTACTAAGACCTCGAGTTCTCTTCTTTTCTCTTCCCATTTACAGCATCCAAAGAAAGTGTGTTCGGCGTCATCGATTATATTTCTTCCTTCGTACAAGCAGTATGGTGTACTACACTTGCCTATGTTGTTTAGGTATTTCTTGAAGTATCCGTGGCCGGTCATCATCTGTGTCAGGTAGTAGTTTACTTCACCGACTCTCCGTTCTAGCCATCTGCTTATGTTTGGGAGAATTCTTTTGGTCCATCTTGCCGCTGATTCCTGGTTCCATCTTTCTTGCCATCTTTGGAGGGTCTCTTGTTTTATTATCTCCTTGTCCTCTTGTTCAAGTGTGTTAGACCGTTTCTTCATCCATATTTTCCTTCTTTCCTGTATTTGTAGATCTATTGGAGTCGTTCCCGCTAGCACGAGGATGGCTGCTGTAGAAACAGTACGTTAAGCAGAAGCTTTCCGTAGGGCAGATATCCTTTGCACAGCTAATAGAGCGTTTATCCTGCTTTTATTTAGCTTCATGCCCCAAATTTCACTACCATAAAGAAAGATGCTATTAGTAGTCTCCATCAGTAGCTTCCTCTTGTGTTGCCGCGGCCCTCCTATATTAGCCATTAATCGGCTTAGTTGTGCCGTCACCTTTGCCGCCTTGCTTGCTGCATGATGGATTTGGTGTGAGAATGTCATCCTCGAGTCAAGTCGTATGCCAAGATAGTTTACGAATCTCTTTGTACGTATTTGTGTTTCTTCGATGTTAATGTTTATTTCAAGCGATATGTTTCTTCTGGTTAGGAGGACCACTTCGGTTTTCTGCACTGCCAGTTGAAGACCATGTGCGTCAAGCCAGCTCTTCGTCCAGATCATTACCTGCTTGATTTTTCTTGTTGCTTCTTCCCTATCTCTGGCTTTTATTACAGCTGCTATGTCATCAGCGTAGCCCACAAGGAACGTATCTTGCGGCATTTCAATCTTTAGTGTGTCGTCGTAGCTAATGTTCCATAAATCTGGGCCCAGAATTGATCCCTGTGCTGCACCGGATGTTATCGGGATCCTTTTCTGTCCCTCCCTCGTGTTGTACACGAGTTCCCTATCCTTGAAATAGCTTCTTATCATTCGCGACAAATATACCGGTATGCTAAATCTCATCTCTAGGGTCTGGAGGACATCGGGCCATCTTAAGCTATTGAAAGCGTTTTTAACATCTGGTGTGGCGAGGAGAATGATTCGCCTGCTAAAATGATTTCCTTGTTGAGCGGCGTTGAATGCATCGACAACACCTTTTAGCGCGCCCACGGTGGATCTTCCAGGTCTGAAGCCGTGTCGCCTTTCTGATAGTCCTCCTCTGTTCGTTATGGCTTCCGTCAGCCTAGGTTTCAGGAGTCTTTCAAAAAGTTTGCCTGCAGTGTTTAGCATACATAGTGGTCGATAAGCTGATGGTGAGTTCGGGTCGCCTTTCCCTTTGTTGATAAGCACTAGCAGCTGTAACTTCCATGCCTGTGGGAAAATGCCTTCTATGAGGCATTTGTTATACATATCAAGTAATAGCTCTGGCCGCTTTTGCGCTATATCCTTGATCACCTCCGCTGGTATACCATCTGGTCCAGGTGCCTTCTTGGGTTTTAGTTTTTCCGCGGCTATTTTTAATTCCTGTTTAGTGAACAATGGAATTTCTGTCTCTGCCACCATGTCCCTTCTATCAACGGGGATTTCAATTGTCGGGAAGAGAGACGCTACGATGTTTCCCATTTTTTCTTCGTCCATCAGCTGTGTTGTTGTTCTGGTCTTCAACTTTTTCTTAACTATTTTGTAGCCCGTGCCCCATGGGTTCGTGTTTATATCTTCTCGAAGTTCCTCCCATAGCTTTCTTTTGCTGTCAAAAATCGCCCTTTGCAGTTTTTTCTTTGCTTCTTTATATGCGTTTTTTCGAGTTCCGCTTGGCCCCTTCGCTTAGCCCTGGTGTATTGCCTTCTGCGTCTGCAGCAGTCGCTTCTCGCGTTTGCAATATCCTCATTCCACCAATAAACTTCTTTCCTTCTGAGGTTGTCCCTTCTAACCCTGGGCATCGATTTGTCACATCCTTTCCTGATTATTTCCATGACTTTTCCTACAGTAGAGGCGTCTAAAGTCTCTTGTACACTGTCGATTCGGCTGTCAATTTCTGCTACTAATGCTGCCGTGTCCAGTTTTTTGACATTCCATCTCTGTGTGTTCGTCCTCTGTTGCGCGGCATTTCCCCCGTGTGCGTTCCCAGCTGCAGTTGAGAACGATATCTATTGGTGATCGCTACCCGTGTATGTTTCAAAAACCTTCCAATCCTGTATCCTATGTGCGATTCTCTCTGAGACCAGAGTGATATCTGGTATCGTGCCCTCACATCCGGGTCGTCTGAACGTAGGTACATTTCCTACGTTCGCTGCTATCATGCCTAGTCTGGCTATCATTTGAATTATGCATCTTCCTCTGGAGTTAGTGGTTTGCATGCCCCAGTCTTGTGCCCTAGCATTAAAATCGCCTGCCACTCGCATTTTCTCGTCCAAAATCTTCTATGTCGTCCAGTTTTTTTTTGGAAGTCTGTCATGTGGTCGCTGGGTGTTAGATAAAAGCTAATGATTGTTATGTCCTCAAATTGTGCCCATGAGAAGCAGTTTCCTTTCCCGTACTTTAGTGGTGCTAATTTGCTCAAGTCCGGTATCCATATTGCGGACGTTTCCGAGTCGTCTTCAATCCATAGGCCGGTTTGTTTCCTACTGTGTTGTTCGCTAATGATGGCTATGTCTGCTTCTTGCTCAATAATTATTTGTGGCAGGAGTGCGTCTGCCACTTTTCCTCTGTGCATGTTAGCTTACAGGATTTTCATTTCCGTCCGCTTGCTTTACAGCCTTTAGACCCCGGTAAGTGCTCCAATGGGGTTTTACCTTTTGCTAGGCATTGACAGCATTTGGGAGGGTTATTGCACTGCTTCAAAAAGTGACCGCTTCCGCCACATTTGATACATAATCCAGCCCCTTTCCTGTCAGGCCCCACACACTCTCTTTGAGTGTGTCCGAGTCCAAGCGCATCTAAAGCAGCGTTTTAATTCTTCGCGGTACTTTACTCTGCAGTTTGTCCATCCTATTTTTATACGCTCGGTCTGTAGTATCTTATTTGCTCCAGAGGTTGGAAGCAAGACGAAAGCTCTTCTTTGGTCCAGGGAGTTGGGGTTTGTTATACGCACTGAAACATCTTCTTCTGCTGTGCCGGTTACATTTGTTATGGCTGCAACAATTTCCTCTCTTGTTGAGAAGCCATCTATGTCTCCTATTTCCACTGTGACCTTCGGTTTTAGGTCTTTAACGTCAGCGGCTTCCTTCAGTGTTTCTTTAATAGTGTCGCAGAATTGTCTGATCTTTCCTCCTTTGGCTACTTCCAAAAGGATTGCTCCCGTCTTAGTTTTCCGGATTGAACGTAAAGCGATATCAGCGTCATCTGGTTTTACATTTTCCCGGAGATTTTTTAGAACCTCGGCGTAGCTGTGTCCTTTAGTTGGTTTGACGATGACCGCCTCTGCCTTTTCCCTTGGCAGTTTGAAACGCGTTTTCTTCTTTCGCGACTTCTTTGTTATATTGGGCGTGACAAGCGTACTTGGTTGATTGTCATCTGGTTTTTCTAGAGTGCCAGCTTTCTTAACATTCTCCTGGTTGTTTTCTTTTTGTTTCTTGCCTGGCCTTGCTGTTTCAGCAGGGCTTGAGGCACTTCTTTTGTTTTGAGGTGTGTAGTTACTGTCCGTTGTTGATGGCGCTAGGGTACTTTCCTCTAGTTTTCTGCTTTTCTCCTTTTCTGATTCCGCTTTCTTCCAGTTTTTTCGATAGTCGCCAAGAACATCAAAAAGCTCTTCCAACTCCGACACCCCGTTTTGTACATCCATGTTGATGTTCTTTTGTCTGGAGATTGCACGTCTTATTCTTTTGAGGCACCTGGATTGTTTGGGAGAAGTCTTTTGGTCCATCTTGCCGCTGATTCCTGGTTCCATCTTTCTTGCCATCTTTGGAGGGTCTCTTGTTTTATTATCTCCTTGTCCTCTTGTTCAAGTGTGTTAGACCGTTTCTTCATCCATATTTTCCTTCTTTCCTGTATTTGTAGATCTATTGGAGTCGTTCCCGCTAGCACGAGGATGGCTGCTGTAGAAACAGTACGTTAAGCAGAAGCTTTCCGTAGGGCAGATATCCTTTGCACAGCTAATAGAGCGTTTATCCTGCTTTTATTTAGCTTCATGCCCCAAATTTCACTACCATAAAGAAAGATGCTATTAGTAGTCTCCATCAGTAGCTTCCTCTTGTGTTGCCGCGGCCCTCCTATATTAGCCATTAATCGGCTTAGTTGTGCCGTCACCTTTGCCGCCTTGCTTGCTGCATGATGGATTTGGTGTGAGAATGTCATCCTCGAGTCAAGTCGTATGCCAAGATAGTTTACGAATCTCTTTGTACGTATTTGTGTTTCTTCGATGTTAATGTTTATTTCAAGCGATATGTTTCTTCTGGTTAGGAGGACCACTTCGGTTTTCTGCACTGCCAGTTGAAGACCATGTGCGTCAAGCCAGCTCTTCGTCCAGATCATTACCTGCTTGATTTTTCTTGTTGCTTCTTCCCTATCTCTGGCTTTTATTACAGCTGCTATGTCATCAGCGTAGCCCACAAGGAACGTATCTTGCGGCATTTCAATCTTTAGTGTGTCGTCGTAGCTAATGTTCCATAAATCTGGGCCCAGAATTGATCCCTGTGCTGCACCGGATGTTATCGGGATCCTTTTCTGTCCCTCCCTCGTGTTGTACACGAGTTCCCTATCCTTGAAATAGCTTCTTATCATTCGCGACAAATATACCGGTATGCTAAATCTCATCTCTAGGGTCTGGAGGACATCGGGCCATCTTAAGCTATTGAAAGCGTTTTTAACATCTGGTGTGGCGAGGAGAATGATTCGCCTGCTAAAATGATTTCCTTGTTGAGCGGCGTTGAATGCATCGACAACACCTTTTAGCGCGCCCACGGTGGATCTTCCAGGTCTGAAGCCGTGTCGCCTTTCTGATAGTCCTCCTCTGTTCGTTATGGCTTCCGTCAGCCTAGGTTTCAGGAGTCTTTCAAAAAGTTTGCCTGCAGTGTTTAGCATACATAGTGGTCGATAAGCTGATGGTGAGTTCGGGTCGCCTTTCCCTTTGTTGATAAGCACTAGCAGCTGTAACTTCCATGCCTGTGGGAAAATGCCTTCTATGAGGCATTTGTTATACATATCAAGTAATAGCTCTGGCCGCTTTTGCGCTATATCCTTGATCACCTCCGCTGGTATACCATCTGGTCCAGGTGCCTTCTTGGGTTTTAGTTTTTCCGCGGCTATTTTTAATTCCTGTTTAGTGAACAATGGAATTTCTGTCTCTGCCACCATGTCCCTTCTATCAACGGGGATTTCAATTGTCGGGAAGAGAGACGCTACGATGTTTCCCATTTTTTCTTCGTCCATCAGCTGTGTTGTTGTTCTGGTCTTCAACTTTTTCTTAACTATTTTGTAGCCCGTGCCCCATGGGTTCGTGTTTATATCTTCTCGAAGTTCCTCCCATAGCTTTCTTTTGCTGTCAAAAATCGCCCTTTGCAGTTTTTTCTTTGCTTCTTTATATGCGTTTTTTCGAGTTCCGCTTGGCCCCTTCGCTTAGCCCTGGTGTATTGCCTTTTGCGTCTGCAGCAGTCGCTTCTCGCGTTTGCAATATCCTCATTCCACCAATAAACTTCTTTCCTTCTGAGGTTGTCCCTTCTAACCCTGGGCATCGATTTGTCACATCCTTTCCTGATTATTTGCATGACTTTTCCTACAGTGGAGGCGTCTAAAGTCTCTTGTACACTGTCGATTCGGCTGTCAATTTCTGCTACTAATGCTGCCGTGTCCAGTTTTTTGACATTCCATCTCTGTGTGTTCGTCCTCTGTTGCGCGGCATTTCCCCCGTGTGCGTTCCCAGCTGCAGTTGAGAACGATATGTATTGGTGATCGCTACCCGTGTATGTTTCAAAAACCTTCCAATCCTGTATCCTATGTGCGATTCTCTCTGAGACCAGAGTGATATCTGGTATCGTGCCCTCACATCCGGGTCGTCTGAACGTAGGTACATTTCCTACGTTCGCTGCTATCATGCCTAGTCTGGCTATCATTTGAATTATGCATCTTCCTCTGGAGTTAGTGGTTTGCATGCCCCAGTCTTGTGCCCTAGCATTAAAATCGCCTGCCACTCGCATTTTCTCGTCCAAAATCTTCTATGTCGTCCAGTTTTTTTTTGGAAGTCTGTCATGTGGTCGCTGGGTGTTAGATAAAAGCTAATGATTGTTATGTCCTCAAATTGTGCCCATGAGAAGCAGTTTCCTTTCCCGTACTTTAGTGGTGCTAATTTGCTCAAGTCCGGTATCCATATTGCGGACGTTTCCGAGTCGTCTTCAATCCATAGGCCGGTTTGTTTCCTACTGTGTTGTTCGCTAATGATGGCTATGTCTGCTTCTTGCTCAATAATTATTTGTGGCAGGAGTGCGTCTGCCACTTTTCCTCTGTGCATGTTAGCTTACAGGATTTTCATTTCCGTCCGCTTGCTTTACAGCCTTTAGACCCCGGTAAGTGCTCCAATGGGGTTTTACCTTTTGCTAGGCATTGACAGCATTTGGGAGGGTTATTGCACTGCTTCAAAAAGTGACCGCTTCCGCCACATTTGATACATAATCCAGCCCCTTTCCTGTCAGGCCCCACACACTCTCTTTGAGTGTGTCCGAGTCCAAGCGCATCTAAAGCAGCGTTTTAATTCTTCGCGGTACTTTACTCTGCAGTTTGTCCATCCTATTTTTATACGCTCGGTCTGTAGTATCTTATTTGCTCCAGAGGTTGGAAGCAAGACGAAAGCTCTTCTTTGGTCCAGGGAGTTGGGGTTTGTTATACGCACTGAAACATCTTCTTCTGCTGTGCCGGTTACATTTGTTATGGCTGCAACAATTTCCTCTCTTGTTGAGAAGCCATCTATGTCTCCTATTTCCACTGTGACCTTCGGTTTTAGGTCTTTAACGTCAGCGGCTTCCTTCAGTGTTTCTTTAATAGTGTCGCAGAATTGTCTGATCTTTCCTCCTTTGGCTACTTCCAAAAGGATTGCTCCCGTCTTAGTTTTCCGGATTGAACGTAAAGCGATATCAGCGTCATCTGGTTTTACATTTTCCCGGAGATTTTTTAGAACCTCGGCGTAGCTGTGTCCTTTAGTTGGTTTGACGATGACCGCCTCTGCCTTTTCCCTTGGCAGTTTGAAACGCGTTTTCTTCTTTCGCGACTTCTTTGTTATATTGGGCGTGACAAGCGTACTTGGTTGATTGTCATCTGGTTTTTCTAGAGTGCCAGCTTTCTTAACATTCTCCTGGTTGTTTTCTTTTTGTTTCTTGCCTGGCCTTGCTGTTTCAGCAGGGCTTGAGGCACTTCTTTTGTTTTGAGGTGTGTAGTTACTGTCCGTTGTTGATGGCGCTAGGGTACTTTCCTCTAGTTTTCTGCTTTTCTCCTTTTCTGATTCCGCTTTCTTCCAGTTTTTTCGATAGTCGCCAAGAACATCAAAAAGCTCTTCCAACTCCGACACCCCGTTTTGTACATCCATGTTGATGTTCTTTTGTCTGGAGATTGCACGTCTTATTCTTTTGAGGCACCTGGATTGTTTGGGAGAAGTCTTTTGGTCCATCTTGCCGCTGATTCCTGGTTCCATCTTTCTTGCCATCTTTGGAGGGTCTCTTGTTTTATTATCTCCTTGTCCTCTTGTTCAAGTGTGTTAGACCGTTTCTTCATCCATATTTTCCTTCTTTCCTGTATTTGTAGATCTATTGGAGTCGTTCCCGCTAGCACGAGGATGGCTGCTGTAGAAACAGTACGTTAAGCAGAAGCTTTCCGTAGGGCAGATATCCTTTGCACAGCTAATAGAGCGTTTATCCTGCTTTTATTTAGCTTCATGCCCCAAATTTCACTACCATAAAGAAAGATGCTATTAGTAGTCTCCATCAGTAGCTTCCTCTTGTGTTGCCGCGGCCCTCCTATATTAGCCATTAATCGGCTTAGTTGTGCCGTCACCTTTGCCGCCTTGCTTGCTGCATGATGGATTTGGTGTGAGAATGTCATCCTCGAGTCAAGTCGTATGCCAAGATAGTTTACGAATCTCTTTGTACGTATTTGTGTTTCTTCGATGTTAATGTTTATTTCAAGCGATATGTTTCTTCTGGTTAGGAGGACCACTTCGGTTTTCTGCACTGCCAGTTGAAGACCATGTGCGTCAAGCCAGCTCTTCGTCCAGATCATTACCTGCTTGATTTTTCTTGTTGCTTCTTCCCTATCTCTGGCTTTTATTACAGCTGCTATGTCATCAGCGTAGCCCACAAGGAACGTATCTTGCGGCATTTCAATCTTTAGTGTGTCGTCGTAGCTAATGTTCCATAAATCTGGGCCCAGAATTGATCCCTGTGCTGCACCGGATGTTATCGGGATCCTTTTCTGTCCCTCCCTCGTGTTGTACACGAGTTCCCTATCCTTGAAATAGCTTCTTATCATTCGCGACAAATATACCGGTATGCTAAATCTCATCTCTAGGGTCTGGAGGACATCGGGCCATCTTAAGCTATTGAAAGCGTTTTTAACATCTGGTGTGGCGAGGAGAATGATTCGCCTGCTAAAATGATTTCCTTGTTGAGCGGCGTTGAATGCATCGACAACACCTTTTAGCGCGCCCACGGTGGATCTTCCAGGTCTGAAGCCGTGTCGCCTTTCTGATAGTCCTCCTCTGTTCGTTATGGCTTCCGTCAGCCTAGGTTTCAGGAGTCTTTCAAAAAGTTTGCCTGCAGTGTTTAGCATACATAGTGGTCGATAAGCTGATGGTGAGTTCGGGTCGCCTTTCCCTTTGTTGATAAGCACTAGCAGCTGTAACTTCCATGCCTGTGGGAAAATGCCTTCTATGAGGCATTTGTTATACATATCAAGTAATAGCTCTGGCCGCTTTTGCGCTATATCCTTGATCACCTCCGCTGGTATACCATCTGGTCCAGGTGCCTTCTTGGGTTTTAGTTTTTCCGCGGCTATTTTTAATTCCTGTTTAGTGAACAATGGAATTTCTGTCTCTGCCACCATGTCCCTTCTATCAACGGGGATTTCAATTGTCGGGAAGAGAGACGCTACGATGTTTCCCATTTTTTCTTCGTCCATCAGCTGTGTTGTTGTTCTGGTCTTCAACTTTTTCTTAACTATTTTGTAGCCCGTGCCCCATGGGTTCGTGTTTATATCTTCTCGAAGTTCCTCCCATAGCTTTCTTTTGCTGTCAAAAATCGCCCTTTGCAGTTTTTTCTTTGCTTCTTTATATGCGTTTTTTCGAGTTCCGCTTGGCCCCTTCGCTTAGCCCTGGTGTATTGCCTTCTGCGTCTGCAGCAGTCGCTTCTCGCGTTTGCAATATCCTCATTCCACCAATAAACTTCTTTCCTTCTGAGGTTGTCCCTTCTAACCCTGGGCATCGATTTGTCACATCCTTTCCTGATTATTTCCATGACTTTTCCTACAGTAGAGGCGTCTAAAGTCTCTTGTACACTGTCGATTCGGCTGTCAATTTCTGCTACTAATGCTGCCGTGTCCAGTTTTTTGACATTCCATCTCTGTGTGTTCGTCCTCTGTTGCGCGGCATTTCCCCCGTGTGCGTTCCCAGCTGCAGTTGAGAACGATATGTATTGGTGATCGCTACCCGTGTATGTTTCAAAAACCTTCCAATCCTGTATCCTATGTGCGATTCTCTCTGAGACCAGAGTGATATCTGGTATCGTGCCCTCACATCCGGGTCGTCTGAACGTAGGTACATTTCCTACGTTCGCTGCTATCATGCCTAGTCTGGCTATCATTTGAATTATGCATCTTCCTCTGGAGTTAGTGGTTTGCATGCCCCAGTCTTGTGCCCTAGCATTAAAATCGCCTGCCACTCGCATTTTCTCGTCCAAAATCTTCTATGTCGTCCAGTTTTTTTTTGGAAGTCTGTCATGTGGTCGCTGGGTGTTAGATAAAAGCTAATGATTGTTATGTCCTCAAATTGTGCCCATGAGAAGCAGTTTCCTTTCCCGTACTTTAGTGGTGCTAATTTGCTCAAGTCCGGTATCCATATTGCGGACGTTTCCGAGTCGTCTTCAATCCATAGGCCGGTTTGTTTCCTACTGTGTTGTTCGCTAATGATGGCTATGTCTGCTTCTTGCTCAATAATTATTTGTGGCAGGAGTGCGTCTGCCACTTTTCCTCTGTGCATGTTAGCTTACAGGATTTTCATTTCCGTCCGCTTGCTTTACAGCCTTTAGACCCCGGTAAGTGCTCCAATGGGGTTTTACCTTTTGCTAGGCATTGACAGCATTTGGGAGGGTTATTGCACTGCTTCAAAAAGTGACCGCTTCCGCCACATTTGATACATAATCCAGCCCCTTTCCTGTCAGGCCCCACACACTCTCTTTGAGTGTGTCCGAGTCCAAGCGCATCTAAAGCAGCGTTTTAATTCTTCGCGGTACTTTACTCTGCAGTTTGTCCATCCTATTTTTATACGCTCGGTCTGTAGTATCTTATTTGCTCCAGAGGTTGGAAGCAAGACGAAAGCTCTTCTTTGGTCCAGGGAGTTGGGGTTTGTTATACGCACTGAAACATCTTCTTCTGCTGTGCCGGTTACATTTGTTATGGGTGCAACAATTTCCTCTCTTGTTGAGAAGCCATCTATGTCTCCTATTTCCACTGTGACCTTCGGTTTTAGGTCTTTAACGTCAGCGGCTTCCTTCAGTGTTTCTTTAATAGTGTCGCAGAATTGTCTGATCTTTCCTCCTTTGGCTACTTCCAAAAGGATTGCTCCCGTCTTAGTTTTCCGGATTGAACGTAAAGCGATATCAGCGTCATCTGGTTTTACATTTTCCCGGAGATTTTTTAGAACCTCGGCGTAGCTGTGTCCTTTAGTTGGTTTGACGCTGACCGCCTCTGCCTTTTCCCTTGGCAGTTTGAAACGCGTTTTCTTCTTTCGCGACTTCTTTGTTATATTGGGCGTGACAAGCGTACTTGGTTGATTGTCATCTGGTTTTTCTAGAGTGCCAGCTTTCTTAACATTCTCCTGGTTGTTTTCTTTTTGTTTCTTGCCTGGCCTTGCTGTTTCAGCAGGGCTTGAGGCACTTCTTTTGTTTTGAGGTGTGTAGTTACTGTCCGTTGTTGATGGCGCTAGGGTACTTTCCTCTAGTTTTCTGCTTTTCTCCTTTTCTGATTCCGCTTTCTTCCAGTTTTTTCGATAGTCGCCAAGAACATCAAAAAGCTCTTCCAACTCCGACACCCCGTTTTGTACATCCATGTTGATGTTCTTTTGTCTGGAGATTGCACGTCTTATTCTTTTGAGGCACCTGGATTGTTTCCTCTTCCGAGTTCCTCATTTTTGAAATAAATTCCTGTCTTGGGGAAGTCCGTGCAGTGTTTCTAATTCTGGTATCGGGTGTTGTTACTCTCGGCACTTCATGCGTAGTAGGAGGTGTTTGAACATTTCTGACTCCTTCGCTCAGCAAGTTTGGTGTGCCCTCCATGCGAATCGCAGTTGTTCTTGTTCCCAGTACTTGATGTCCCGACCTTGGTGGGGATCTCACCACCTTTCCGCTGGGGCGAAAAGGATTTATATCGCCGTTGTTATTTTTGGGTGTGTTCATGTTTATCTTTCAGGTCCCCGCTTGAAGCCGTTATCTCTGTTCGAAGGTGCAGTTGCCCGTTTCATTGACCCCGAGGGTGCCTTTGCAAGCAGTGAGGTCCTCGCGAGGGTTGACGCAGATCCTTATGAGATATTGCGTACAGAGCCAGGTCAGGCACTAATTAGGAGTCATCTCAACTAAACCTGCACAGCCGTGCTTGGCTACAAACATTGAGCGTTCTACAAGCCCTGCCAGAGTTTTAACGGGACGGTGGTAGCCCCGCATTGGCCCGTGAGCCATTTCAGCACGATGTCGCTCCTGCTTACTGAGGTCACAGAATACGTTAGCTCCCAGCCCATGTTCGTCTAGATCCTAATCGATATATCCATCATTATTCAGTAACATTGCCGGTCCATCGTCGTGCTAGATTTTGATCACCCCCGGGTATTTTATTTCCCCGGTACCCTCCATGCCTTTCAAAAGTACAAAGACATGACGAGCGTCCCCAATTCGCCAAATGGGAGGGTCCCGATGGAGGATCTAGCAAACCCCGCACGGGTTATTGTGTGCATTAAGAACATCAGAACTCACAGTAAAATAGGCATTTCTGCCGTTAGAACTCACTTCACAATTGTTTGTTTTTGAGGTACTCATGCAGAATATTCCTCAGTCACTTTGTTTGCGGTTTTGTTTTTTCAGATTATATGAAAAATGTTATTAATGCAAATTTAACAATATCGGTACTTATTACGAATATTTGTTTTTGTATTTATGTAAAAAAAACTCCGCTAAGACGTCCGTTCACTACGAAATAGAATGAGAATTTAAATGGTTGTATAAAAAACTTCGTCTGGAAACCAAAATTATATTATAAATGTACATATGTATTTTGTGTAGTTAGTATAGGATCTATATATAAAAGCGTAAAATCATCCCTAAAATATATCACTACATTGCCAACTCTCGAAATCATAAAATATGAGGCCAGTGTGGTAACACTCTTATGTAACGGTAAAATGTGATGGCTTGTTTTCGTTCTGAACGATCCGAACGCTTTTTTTACATGTAGTTTGATGTCTCTATTTTTGAGAGAGAGAGAGAGAGTGAGAAAGTAAATTTAATGCGCTATTAGCATGTTTCCACGGCACCTGCTTCGCTCTCTATTCTTGATTCACACCCCAATCATGAGCGAATCAACTTGCTTCGCCATACAAAATTTTGAGAGCGAAGCAGGTAGATTCATATTGAATCTACTTGCGAATCAAGAAAAAATCCTCTCTTCTCCAATTTTTATCGTAAGTTTATCTGCACTAGTTGTCAAAATTAAATATTTTTATAAACAAAGCAAAATTAAAAGTGAAAAGTTAAAAAATATTATTGTTTTTTGTGTGTATTTCCTAGGCGTAATAATAAATTTGAATTCAGTGAAAAGTTAATTTATTTAAATTTTATAAAAGTTAAAAAACAATGGATAGAAAAAAATTATAAAATCGAAGCAGGTAGATGAGTCGTGTAAACAGCATGATTCATAAACTTGCTTCAGAAAGCGAAACAGGAGATTCAAGTTGTCGTGGAAACATGCTATATAATTTTTGCTTGAATTGGTTTAATTTTAATTATCGTAACGAACGAGTTAAACTGTGCTGCCAGATACATAAATTTTTTATGCAAAATTTAAATGGGCTGCCACATCATATCATATGTACATATGTATGTATAATAATATACAGAGCATATAGCTATTAGAACAAGCACTCGACTTCATTTGTATATTTTTAATTTTATAAAAAATTGTTTAATTTAGAACACATCAAATTGCAATCATCTGCCACTGTGTTGCCTGCTTGTAAAAGTAACACACATCATTTACAGAGTTGTTCCATATGGTAGCTTTGTTTCTTTAGAACATTTGTTCGATGTTTGTGAATCTTTTTTGAGCAAACTCTTATAGCATGTTTCCACGACAACTTGAATCTTCTGTTTCGCTTTCTGAAGCAAGTTTATGAATCATGCTGTTTACACGACTCATCTACCTGCTTCGATTTTATAATTTTTTTTCTATCCATTGTTTTTTAACATTTATAAAATTTAAATAAATTAACTTTTCACTGAATTCAAATTTATTATTACGCCTAGGAAACACACACAAAAAACAATAATATTTTTTAACTTTTCACTTTTAATTTTGCTTTGTTTACAAAAATATTTAATTTTGACAACTAGTGCAGATAAACTTACGATAAAAATTAGAGAAGAGAGGATTTTTTCTTGATTCGCAAGTAGATTCAATATGAATCTACCTGCTTCGCTCTCAAAATTTTGTATGGCGAAGCAAGTTGATTCGCTCATGATTAGGGTGTGAAGCAAGAATAGAGAGCGAAGCAGGTGCCGTGGAAACATGCTATTAATAAACTAAATTTGTCTCACAACAAAAACTTCGTTCAGAATGAATGGGTGAATTCACCTTAAACTAAAATTGTCTCACAACAAAAATTTCGTTCAGAACGCTGTTGAAAGCAGCGAAGGTAAGTTTGGTGGATATACATATGTATCAGAGACCTGCAACCGGTGATTAAAAAAAATCAGATTATTCAAACACTCGAAAAACATGTCATTTTCGCTCAAACGTTCAAATATGCGTTTATCAACATTGTGTCTATTCTATTTTATGCTAAGCAAAATAAGGGTTGTTTGTGAACATGTAAATTTAATCTGTTGCCGCATGCCAGCTATTCAGTTTGAGTGTTTAAAAACTGTGTGTGCATGAATTTTTGGACAACTCTTCAAAGCACACATTTTTATTTAATCACATTCATGATCGAAATCAAAAACTTAGAGGCATTAATGCAAAAAGAATTAATGTGAAAAAGGCAAAAAATCAACAAGTGTACATTTATGCACAAGGAGCTGTGTGTTTATGGAATGGTTAGGCAACACGGTTGCCAGACTTAACAGTTTAATAGCATTTTTACGACGATACGCTGAAACATAATTAATCAAGAAATATATTTTTAAAATTATCCCGGTTTTTACAATTATCATTTTGTAATTATATAGACATGTGTGTATATGTGTATACATGAAGGAGGTTATATTATAAGCAATGCGTTTTGTATTCTTCTTTTTTGTTAAATACAGTAAAGTATTTTAAGCACTTATATATTAAACATTTTATTATTATATTAGCAGCACTAGATCTCTCTCACTCTCACTGTCGCTCACAAAAATATAAATTAGCCTAAATCTACCACAGCTACAACGGTGGTCGTGTAGCCATGTAGCCGTGTTGTCGTGAAAATAATCATTTTCATATAAACGTGTAAAAATTTTGCGCTGTTGAATAAAATAATGTTGAAACGGGTGTATTTTGTTGTACAAAGATTTTTTTCTCACACTGAAACAAAAAGATTTGTTGAATTTGCTTCGGTGCCGCCAAAAATTAAAAAAAGCACCGAAATTTAAAAAAAGCGCACCGCGCTCAGAAAAATACACTTAAAGACCCTTCTTTTTAAGTAATCTATGTACCAAACCAATAAAGCGGTATTATTCTTGGGAGTTAAAAACGACTTTAATTTCAGTAAAATTAAATAAAACAAACAAATTTGGCAAGGTTGAAGTATTTCTTATAAAAATAACAAGTTTTTTTGAATGAGTAAAAAATAATCCGATCTTTAAACGATTTTAAACCGAAAATTGCGATTTTTAAAGTTTATTGTAAAACCGACGTTTTTTGGTAACTTCGTATGGCATCCTTATTTCTCAACCACAATGTTTTAACAACCTACATACCTACACACTCAAGATTATGTGCCAGCATATATCATTGCATGATTTTTCTTAATATTCTTTGCAAAGAAAAGGCATGTTGAATAAATGCCATTCGTTTTTGTGTTTAATGAATGCAAACGCTCAAAATAGCTTCTGTGTTAAAATCTTGCTTGAAAAATTCATATAGGCATTTTTGTATTTGCCTTCCTAATGATTAACACAAATAAAGATTATGAGCGTACGCGCATGCTTGCTTATGTGTTGGTGAATAATTGGACACAATTATGAGTGAAGGCATAAAAAACGTGATTTTTGCCGGTCTCTGATATGTATGTATTAGGCTTTTGCAAAAGTACATTTAAATCAGGGATAGGCAAAAATACATATAAACATTTTGTTTGCGCTCACATACACACATAAAGAATCAGTGTCACCAGATCTGACATTTTCATGTCATACCTAAATTTGAAATCTTAAATCTCCATTCCCTCATAAAAATTTTGTTCATAAGAACTAGTATTTCCTCAGGTTAATTTAATATGAATTTCTGGGGATCTCACTTTTGCATATGGCAACGCTAATTTCTAACAACAAGCGTAACACGTTCATCGTGTTTTAATGCTCGAGTGAGACTGATTTATGCTTTTTATTTCTCTGCAATACGTGTGCACATGTACACGATGTAAGAGCGTAAGCATTGTCGCGGCGCCCTTGTTTTGCCTATCCCTGATTTAAATTCAAATACATTTCTTTTAAAGATTCTCAGTCTAAAGCTAAATACAAAAGAGGATGAAAGCAAACAAATAAAGAGAGAGACAAATGTAAAAACAATCTTTATTATCTTTATACGCTCAGAGCATTTATATTTATTCATTCTTGCTCACTATAAGCAAGTCAAAGTAAAACAAATTTTTGCTGATATGCTGCAAGTCTTTTACTATGTATTTATTTTACCATATGAGTACTTTAAGCATTGAAATCAAGCAATGGTTATTACTTTTTATTGTGTTTTATTTTTCAACCACGCAAAGATAGGATATTTTATATCCATCCAAAAATTGAATTTTTAAATTATTAAATTTTGGTTTAATAAAATTTAATTTTTTATTTGTATAAAAAATTGTTTTTTTTTTTATATTTTTAAGAAGCATATGCCCTCCTCAATAACGGTTAAACAACGCTTGAGTGTTTAGTTAAAGTTCATGCAAATGCAGTAGATATGCAAAAAAAAAGATTTGTAAACTTATTCAAAATCAAAACTTAAAATTTTTTCCAGTTTAATCTATTTTTTTAATTGTTTTTCAAGTTCTGTAAAATTTTCCCAACGCAAATATGACTTTTGTAAATTTAGATGACGATATCTAGGTAGATATGTTGATAATTTGATATTAAAATCAAATTAAACAAAAATGTAATTTCATACAAATAAACTAAAAATTACAGAAATACTCAAGTATTATACTAAATGGTTTATGTACTGCTTGCCGTAACTCCATGTCTTATTATTAATTTTGCTTACTTTTCTTATGCTCTACCACTTGCGTATTTATTTTGTACAAACACAATATTTTTTGTGCATATTTATATTTTTGTCCATATTTATACATACTAGGCTTTTGCAAAAGTACAAAAACAATTAATTACTCTTCTCTTAAAAAAGCAAATGGCTGTTCTCTTATAAGAAACAATATAAGAGAACAGCCATTTGCTTTTTTAAGAGAAGAGTAATTAATTGTTTTTGTACTTTTGCAAAAGCCTAGTATGTATAAATATGGACATTTTGTAATAAAAATAAATAAAAAAGTCGAATTGTGCTTTTTCTATTTAATATATCATTTTATTCTTATAAATTATTAATTAATATTTTATTCGTATAAAATATTAATTAATATTTTATTATAGTAATATATTAATTATTAATTAACGTATCGACTATTTTATTTTAAATATTAATAATAACTTATTAATTGAATTTATTAATGAACTATTATTTCAGCTAACTCATACAAGCAAGGAGTTGGGTTGGGAAGAGCCAATAATGGGGAAATCCAAAAAAAAGTAAGTATGTAAGTATGTATAAAATTGCATGGAAGTATGTATGTACATATGTATGTATGTACATACTTGTGTATTAGCTTAATGTTTTAATGTTTGTTAGGAAATTTATAAGGAAGACAGGTAAAATAAAAGAAAATTTTAAATTTATTAAATCTAATAAATAAAATTTTTTGTTATAGAACATGGTTTTGCCTACTGAGTTTTACAAATGGAGAATTAGGCATTGCAGCATCACGCAACATTATTTCGATAGGCACCACCACATGTGTTGCAAAAGTTAAAAGTTATGTGAAAGTGGTGAGTACGTTTTTAATCTTTTTTTATCATAATAAAATTTTTATAATACGTTCGATTGGCTCTCGAATGACAAATAAGTAAGTGTAAATCTAATCAAAATTTTAACTGTTATACTGTTTTTAATATGTGTTGGACAGCCTTCCTGGTGCATTGCAGATTTCACTATTTCTAAGCAGTTTGCTTTTAATCGTTATATTGGTAAAAAATTACTTCATTATTCCGAGTTTGTCACCATGTTGTCTTTGGGTATTTATTTTAGCATACGGAAGTAATACATTTTATTTAAGTATATTTCCTTAACAAATGTAAATCACTAATACCAGAAGTCAAACATCACCCCATACCATTACATGCTAACGCCATGCTTTACTATCGCACGTTGACGCAGTTTGTAATTATTCCAAAAATAACGTTTTATTAACTGATGAGTATTTTTGAATCAAAAGGAATAATAAAAGCTGGGAGAAAACCGAACCTAGAGCAGCATGCAAAACATTTGTGTTCGACGGTGAAACGTGGTGTTGAGCTACTGGTGGTATGTAGTAACTTAAATTTTTTAAGGAAATATAGATACAATTTTTTATTTTCGTATTCTAAAATAAGTAATTAAAGACAATTCAGAATAATGGAGTCATATTTTTACCAATATAATGATTAGGTTAGGTTAGGTTAGGTTAGGTTGATTGGAGGGGTATGACAGCCCATGTCATTACGACATACACCTAAGCCAGTGAAGGCTTGTTGTGCGCTCCCTTGAGTTAACCTTGAGTTAACCATAAGATATTGAACCAAAGGTCTAGAGAAACTCCGTGTCACTCACAAAGTTCCTTAATTTCCTCCAGCATATTCCCCGTAATCGGCTTATGTCCGGTAAGATGTCACTCCCAAGATATCGGGACCTTATTTGTGAGAAGGCGGGGCATTGGCACAAATAGTGTTCCAATGTTTTGCTCTCCTCCCCACATGCTCTACATTCATCTCCTCCCGCTATTCCCAAGCGTTTAAGATGTGCCAGTAGTTGAGAGTGCCCTGTGACCACTCCCATTATTCTACTTAGTTCGAGCTTGCTGAGTCTTAGCAGCTCCCTCGTTCTTCTCTCGTCTGGATCTCCCCATAGAATTTTTGTATTGATTCCCATGGTTCCGTTATTCCAGAGAGTTGAATGGGCCCTTTGTGCCCAAGTCTTTAGCTCTGATTTAACTGCATCGAAAGGTTTCGCGCATTCCAAGTTTTTATTACCTAACTCTATTGCCCTAGAAGCAAGTGAGTTTGCCCTCTCATTTCCAGTTATCCCCGCGTGCCCCGGCACCCATATGATGCGCAGTTCACCATGTGTCGAGTAACTGTTAATGGCGTTTTTGCAATCCCAAACTGTACGTGATTTAGTGCGTTCCTCTGAGATTGCTCTGATGGCCATCTGACTATCTGTGAATATATTCACAAGTCCTGACCTCCTCATTACATTGAGTTCCCTGATACACTCCGTTATCGCCCGAACTTCCGCCTGCAAAACTGTGCAATAGTCCGGCAGGCGGAAAAACAGTTCCGTGGTGTTTTCTATATAAACACCAAGTCCCGTTTTCCCTCTCGACCTTGATCCATCCGTGTAGCAATGAAGCCCCATGGGGATCTGGTTCCAAGGGTCGGTCAACCAGGAATGGATGTCGGGAATCAATGTTCCGCAGTTGGCCTCTAGTCTAGTCTCCGGTATGCGGTCATTTGCGACACTTTCCGGTATGGACTCTCCTATGGCCGTAAAGATTCGTTGATGATACGCTTCGTGTTCCTGATCGATCCACTCACCCATCACCTTTAGTCGTTTTGCTGCTAGAGCCGCTTCGTATTTTATACGAATATCGATTGGCTGGATAGATAATATTGTTTCCATCGCACCTGTTGATGTCGTTCGGAAGGCCCCACTTATACCAAGACAGCAGGTTCTCTGAACTTTCTGTATTGTTTTGATGTTGCATTTATATTCCATCGATGTCCACCACACTATAGAGGCATAGGTCATAATCGGCCTGATAACGCTACTATAAAGCCAGTGTGTCATCTCTGGATTCAGCCCCATCTCGTGCCTATGGCCCGTTTACAGATTGACCAACATATATGAGCCTTTTTGACTCTTTCGTTTATGTGGTCTTTCCATTTTAATTTCCGATCGAGAATGACTCCTAGATATTTCACCCTGTCGGAAATATTTATTGTCCTTTCAAGAAAGCGCGGCTCATCATATGGAGCTATCTTCGTCTTTCTTGTAAATAGGCCAATTTCAGTTTTTTCTGGGTTAACGTTCAACCCTCTTGGTTGAGCCCAGTTGTGTGCCAGGGTTAATGCCTCCTCGGCCTTCCTGCACAAATGATTTGGATCCCTTCCCTTCAGAAGTATCATGACGTCATCTGCGTAGCAGACTGTCTCGAATCCCTCATCGGTCAGAGTCCTAATAAGGGTATGTATTGTTGTGGTCCAGAGAAGGGGTGATAAAATCCCCCCTTGTGGAGTTCCACATTGTACCCTTTTTCCTATACTTACATTGTGTGCCTCACAATTAATCAATCTGTTCCTTAGCATATTGCCAATCCAATCGCGTATCGCCCGGTTGACATTAAATTGGTCCAGAGAATGGATAAGTGTGTCGGTATGCACGTTGTTGAAAGCCCCCTCAATGTCAATGCAAACCGCGAGTGTGTACATCTTCTCACTAAGTGACCTTTCTATAAAGTACACCACATTATGCAATGCAGTGTCCACTGATCTACCTTTGACATATGCGTGTTGCCTGAACCTCAGCATATGGCCTGCGATCCTGCCCTTAACCATGTCGTCAATTATCCTCTCCATGGTTTTCAGCAAGAAGGAAGTTAGGCTTATTGGCCTATAAGAAGGTGAAGAATAATTTGGCTTGTCAGGTTTGGGGATAAACACTACCCTCGCTTCCTGCCAGCCTACTGGAATATATGCGTGTGTTAGGCATGCATTATAAATTCCTGCAAGATGTGACGAAACTAAATTCATCCCTTTCTGCAGGAGCGCCGGAAAGATACCATCCGGACCCGCAGCCTTAAATGGAGAAAAGCTTTTTATCGCTTCCATAACCATCCTATCGCTGATAATAGGCACCTCATGTTCACCACTTCTCCCATCGTCCAGCCTAGCCGAAAGTTCGGCCGGGCTGCATGGAAAATGTGTATCCATGAGGAGTTTAATGGTTTCCTCCACATTTTCAATTGCCCCGCCCGATTAATCCACTAATGATTCAGCCTGGATGTGGGCTTTTGACAAAAATTTTTTAATTTTAGAAACATCGCTTACACTGTCCACCTGTTCGCAGAAAAGCCTCCAGGATGTACGTTTAGCAGTTCTTATTCTCTTGTTGTAATTTCGGAGTTTATCACGATAATCCTCCCAATATACTGGTAATCTTTTACGTTTCGCTCTATTATAGAGTCGGCGGACTTCCCTCCCCATTGCCCGAATCTCCCCTGTCATCCAGGGTTTTTCGTATGGGGATTTTCTTTCCCGAAGTGGGCAACTCTCTTCAAACGACTCAACTAAAGCGTCCGTAATGATTTTGACTTTACCGTCTATGTCTTCTCTTTCTAGGCGATTGAAAGAAACCTGCCCTAAATGAGAATCAAGTGACCTTTCGAATTTTGCCCAATCAGTTTTAGCCCTGTTTCGAAAGGTTATAGGTTCTGGCGGTTGCCTTGCAATTTTAAACATAATATAACGATGATCTGAGAATGAGTGCTCGTTCAGAACCCTCCATTCAGCAATTTCATCGATTACGTTTTCAGAACATATGGTTACATCCAATACCTCCGCTCTAATTCTATTAATAAAGGTAGGCGTATTACCAGTATTAACAGTTAATAGATCGTTAGTATTTAGAAATTCTAAAAGAGCCTGTCCCCTTTTATTAATGTTAGTACTACCCCATGCAATATGATGCGAATTAGTATCGCATCCGATTAGTACTTTCCTACCTTTTATTCTGCAATCTTCTACCAAGTGTTGTAATTCCGACGTTGGTGGTAGTGTCGGTGCATCATACGGCAAGTATACTGATGCTAGGCATATGTTTCCATTTCCCTGCTTCAGTACTGTTGCGTCTGCTGTTGACAACTCTGTGGATAAAAGAAAGCATAAATTTTTGTGACTAAGAATACAGGTCCTCGGACGATTCCCTGTTTTAGCATAAAATAATTGGTAGTTTACATGGCTTAATCCATTAACCCTGTTTTTTGTCGTCCAGGGTTCTTGTATTAATGCCACATGAATCTTACTTTTGTTAATTTTCTCCATCAAAGCGTGAGTTGCCGTCTCGCTCCGGTGGAGGTTAATTTGGATGACCTCCCACATCATCCTTCTAATAGGCGGTCCTCTTGGGAGTTGGTGATATTTTGCTCCAACTCCTCCTTGGCCGTCTGGACCTCCGAGACACCCGCCTGATTTTGGCTAGCTGCAGCCTGTACTGTGCTTGTCCTGTCGTTGCTGGGGGTGGTTTTCCCCTGGCTGCCGATACAGGACTTGCCTATTTTGACATATACAGCTTTCGAAACAAAGAACACCTTCCCTTCAGATTTGGAAAGGCTGGAAATAGATCCTTGGTCGATGCCCACCACAAAAAGAGTTCCATTTTGGTCCTCCTCTCTGTGGAACACCTCCCATTTCTCTACCGCCAGTTCTTTGTTTTGTTTACCAATAACCTCCAAAACACGGTCGGATGTGAATTTGCATCCCCATCCTTTGACGTAGAAGGTTGCCTTGGTAAGAGTTGGTATATTTCTCCCTTCCACCAGTTCCAGCTTACAGCCTTCCCATGGCGGAGGGATTCCTTCTACCAGCTTCTTTAGGGTAGCTGCGCAGGTCTGCGATGCTAATCTTAGCAACAGCACGCCCCTTTGAAACTCGCAGCTATTTATTTTTATTGGAGATCCGTTATCGGTTGCCATAACGTATTCCAATATCGCGTTATTTACCAGATCCTCAACCACTTGCTGTTGATTTTCTGGTATTTTGCCAGTCGGACGTGAGGTGTCAATGACCGCGTAGCGGAGATTGTCCCTGTATTGCCTCCTGGCTACTTTAGCGTAAGATGGCGGCTCTTTTTCCTTAGTTACGTCTAGCTTCCTCTTACGCGTGAAGAGATTCCGCTTTTTGGCGTTCTCTGCTTCCGCGGAAGATTTCACCGACGTGCCCGCCTTCTCAGTAAGTGCTGCTCCTTTGACCCCCTTACTAGAAGGATTCTGCATAGAGACTCCTTTAAGAAGGGAGACGCCCGGTTTTGGCGACTTACTGGTCGACGAGGAGCACCTTTTCTTATGCTTCGGCTCCGCAATGTTCTGCTCTTCTGGAGATCGGATCCTCTTACCAGTCTCTACCGAGGTGGAGGGAGTCTCCGATGCTTCCTTTAGGGCATCTTGCGCATTTTTAGCTGCTGCCTGGTTCTTCTTGGCAAGTTTTCGCCTTTGAGCCCCAGAGAGCCGCTTTTTTCCAGTATTTAGGCTCGCGATTTTGTCGCTCACCTCATCCACCAGTCTGTCTAGATTCTGCGAAGAATCTCTACCTGACTGGCTTATGTCATGAGAGTCAGAGTAGGTGTTCCCACCTGCCACTGAAGGCTGGGTTGACTTTAAGTCCCCCCGGGTATTACCACCTCTTCCTCTCGTTTTGGTGTCGCTGTCCTTGTCCGATTTTCCGTTCCGTTGTCCGTTTGTGTGTCCATTGTCGTCATCGTTGTATCTTTCGTTTCTGTGTTATTTGGAATAATTTTTTTCATACTTGGTCCCACGAGTGTAGGGGAAAGGGATCTCCTCCACGTCATAGCCCCCGATAACGTGGAGGGGGCGTAGTCTATTTGCTGAGGTGCCCAGGTATCAGCAAAGCTCCGTTTGAATACAGTCTCATGCCCCCGACTGCAAAGAGAACAGATAGGCACGGGTCGCGTAACACCTCTGTTTGGGGGTGGATAACTTTTAGTATGCAGGCTTTTATGCCCACCGCCTTCTTCAGTTAAACTATGGATCCTATAGAGGACCCTCGTTCGCCTTCAGAAGAGGTGTGCAATTCAGCCCACACTTAAGCCCTCACACCACGACAAGGTAGTTATCCCAGCAAGGGAATATAATGATTAAGAACATAATGCTTAGTTAGTGAAATCTGCAATGCGCCGGGAAGGCTGTCCAACAACATATTAAAAATAGGATAACATTTAAAATTCTGATTAGACTTACACTAACTTATTTGTTTGATTTTGTAAAACATAAATTTTTGGGTGCATTATGGTTGAGTTAATAATTTTTTTTTTTTTGATGTACATAAGTATTTGTTAGAAACAGACATTAGGCAAACAAAATTTATCCTACTTAGTTTAAATTTTTTAAACTTTTTGTCTTTTAAAGTTCTTTATTACAAATGGACCAATTTCACTGCAAACCAATGTATTTAAAAAAAAATATTTTTTATTAAGGAGGCATATGAATCATTCAACATCATAAGATTATCCCACACAAATCAAACTACAATATGAAAATTCTCTGCATTAGAAAATACATAATCATAATGGGGTTATAGTGCTTTTATAAAAACACCACAACAAATAATTTATATTCGATATGAATCTGTTTTACTTTTTTTTGTAATTTTTTGTTATGTTTATATAGGTTAGGTTAGGTTGATTGGAGGGGTGTGATAGCCCATGTCATACGACATACTCTTAAGCCAGTGAAGGCTTGTTGTGCCTGAGTTCTACTAGTCTACAAAGGCCAGTATCTATGTATATAGGAGGCTTTAGCAAAAGTACATTTAAATTCAAATATATTTGCTTTTTTAAAGATTCTCAGTTCAAAGCTAAATACAAAAGAGAATTAAAGCAAACAAATAAAGAGAGAGAGACAAATGTAAAAATAATCTTTATTATCTTCATACGCCCAGAGCATTTATATTTACTCATTCTTAGGGTGCGTACAGAGTGGCCGCTTGTTGCCGAGCCGAGCCGACTGATGCTTATTGCGAGAACCAATGCGAAAAAACTAATATGTAAAAAAACAAATATGTAAGAAAAACAAAATCTTTTTTTCTCTTTTTGTCTATTGCATTTCGGTTGTTGTAATTTTGGGTTGTTGTTTTCTTGAAAAGAGTCGTGTGTTTTGGTTTATTTCAAACAGCTCATAGTGGGCGCCGAGTTGGTCAGAAGAAAAAGTAAAAAAATGTTTTTTCTCTTTTTGTCTATTGCATTTCGGTTGTTGTAATTTTGGGCATAGAATTCTTTGTAAAAATTGAAAGCAAATATTATATGCTGTCATTCATCATTTAATGTCATTCTTGTGTTATAAGTGTTTTCTCGGCCGGCTTTGTGGGATCAGAAAAATAAATGTTATCATAACCGAGTTTTAGAGGAAAAGCTATTGATGTTCGTTGCTTCAGAAATGAAAATAAGTTTAATTGAAATTTATTATATTTTATTCATGCATACGAAATTACAAAATTTATCTCTTATTTATCTTTAAAACAGTAGCCGAAGCTAAATACTCATCATCTGGCGAATCCACTTCAATTTCACAAACACGAATGAACAACAAACCCAAATGCATACAAACATACAAAAAACACAAATAATAGATAAAATATCAGCACTGATTCTCACATCCACTATACACATCCAAACTTGTTGCTCGCATGAACAAGTTCTCGCAATAAGCGTCAGTCGGCTCGGCTCGGGAACAAGCGGCCACTCTGTACGCACCCTTACGGTGTTATTAAAAAAAATTAATTTAGGTTTACAAACCATTGTTAGCGAAATTTCCTTAAGGCATTATTCAAAAAAACATATCTGCTTAATAAACACACATTATTTCCATATTAAATGCAGAAATGTTAAAGTACGGTCTACCCTACTTTAAACCCAAATTAAAACGACATTTCAGTACTGACAACTCATTGGCTTACAAGTTTTTGTGTATTAATTTTTTTGTGCTTGAGTTTTGTGAAAAATGGAAACAATAAATTTTATTGAAAGATTAGGTAAAAAAAATGGTTTAGTGAAAAATAATTTTTAATTATGTTCCATTAAAACAGAATACATCGCGGAGCTTGCAGGCTCCAGCCGTCCGAGAATATACAAGGAGGGGGTCGACCCAATCTCCTTACCTGATACTGAATTTAAAAAAAAGTGTAGGTTTAACACACAAACAGTAAAAAAATCACAAGTTTAATTAAAGAAGGTATTCTAACTGGATAGTGGAGAACACGGTACGTCGGTGGAGCTGCAGGTGTTGGTAGCTTTGCGTAGTTGGGGAAGGAGAGAGGTGAGTACATAGTTGGCTGTAGCGTTTAAATTGACAAATATCTGCCTATTTACAAGGCAAAAGTTTAATACTTCTTAATTTATAAAAATGAAACTTCTAGGTACAGGATGATGCAGGAGACATTCATGGCTTATCTCAACCTACAGTTAGTAGGATTTGTGCAACAGTTTCTCGAGCTCTAGCGAAACTAGCAAAAGGAAAAATTAAAATGCCTTCATCAGTTGCAGAAGAAGTAGAAATTTCAAAGAGATTTAAAGAAATTACGAATTTCCCTTCAGTTATTGGCCTTTGATGGATCCCATGTCAAAATAAAAAAAAACTGGTGGTGAAAAGGCCCAATATTATATAAATAGGAAAGGATTTTACTCCTTGAACGTTTAGGTAAAAGTGAATATAATCCATACGAAATATTTCTTAATTAGTATACATGTGTATGCACAAGTGATTTGCGATGCAGAGTTGAAAATTCAGGACATATTGGCAAGATGGAGGGGTAGTACCCACGACTGCCGAATTTCCAATGAATCGAAAATAATCGTTTCGAAAACAAGGAATTTAAGGGCCGTTTGCTTGGTGGCTCTGTATACAAGCTCACACTATATCTATTTACTCCGATATTACAGCCCAAAAACGCAAAGGAAGTAAATTACAACACTTCGCATATTGCAACCCGAAATACAGTAGAGCGTTGTTTTGGAGTTTGGAAGCAAAGATTTCGATGTTTGCTTGACGGGATGAACATTAGTTCTGAAAATACCAAAACAGTTATAATAGCGTTAGCAGTGCTCCATAATATAGCCATAGCAGAGAAAGATTCTGCTCCAGGTAAAACTTACCAACAAAAAATAAGCATTACTTCTAAATGCAAAATTTTTTCAGAAGATGTAATCTCTGAAGATGAAATGCTGGTAGAATTGGCAGATTACAGCGAGCCAACCACAACAGCTCGCAGAGAAAACCTTATACTGCTGTCTTTTATTGAGAAATACTTTTAATTTTCATCATTTTTATTAATATGAAATTTCCTTAATACTCATTTACCACACTTCAACACATATTAAAGAAATTGAAATAAAGCATTTTATTTATTTTATTTGAAAAATTCAATATTTATTAAATTAATTTCGGTAGGAATTAATTTATATATATATATATATATATATATATATATATATATATATATATATATATGTATATATATATATATATATATATATATATATATGTATATATATATATATATATATATATATATACATATATATATATATATATATATATATATATATATATATATATATATATATATATATATATATATATATAGGTTAGGTTAGGTTAGGTTAGGTTGATTGGAGGGGTATGTCAGCCCATGTCATACGACATACACCTAAGCCAGTGAAGGCTTGTTGTGCGCTCCTTTGAATTTAACCATAATATATTGACCCAAAGGCCTAGAAAAACTCCGTGTCACTCACAAAGTTCTTTAGTTTCCTCCAGCATATTCCCCGTAATCGGCTTATGTCCGGTAAGATGTCACCCCCAAGATATCGGGATCTTATTTGTGAGAAGGCGGGGCATTGGCACAAATAGTGTTCCAATGTTTCGCTCTCCTCCCCACATGCTCTACATTCATCTCCTCCCGCTATTCCGACGCGTTTAAGATGTGCCAGTAGTTGAGAGTGCCCTGTTACAACTCCCATTATTCTACTTAGTTCGAGCTTACTAAGTTTTAGCAGCTCCCTCGTTCTTCTCTCGTCTGGATCTCCCCATAGAATTTTTGTATTGATTCCCATGGTTCCGTTAATCCAGAGAGTTGAATGGGCCCTATGTGCCCAAGTCTTTAGCTCGGATTTAACTGCATCGAAAGGTTTCGCGCATTCCAAGCTTATATTACCTAACTCTATTGCCCTAGAAGCAAGTGAGTTTGCCCTTTCATTTCCAGTTATCCCCGCGTGCCCTGGCACCCATATGATGTGCACTTCACCATGTGTCGAGTAACTGTTAATAACGTTTTTGCAATCCCAGACTGTACGTGATTTAGTGCGTTCCTTTGAGATTGCTCTAATGGCCATCTGACTATCTGTGAATATATTCACAAGTTCTGACCTCCCCATTACGTTGAGTTCCCTGATACACTCTGTTATCGCCCGAACTTCCGCCTGCAAAACTGTGCAATAGTCCGGCAGGCGGAAAAACAGTTCTGTGGTGTTTTCTATATAAACACCAGGTCCCGTTTTCCCTCTCGACCTTGATCCATCCGTGTAACAATGAAGCCCCATGGGGATCTGGTTCCAAGGGTCGGTCAACCAGGAATGGATGTCGGGGATCAATGTTCCGCAGTTGGCCTCTAGTCTAGTCTCCGGTATGCTATATATATATATATATATATATATATATATGTATACATATATATATATATATATATATATATATATATATATATATATATATACATATATATATATATATATATATATATATATATATATATATATATATACACATATATATATATATATATATATATATATATATATATGTATATATATATATATATATATATATATATATATATATATATATATATGTATATATATATATATATATATATATATATATATATATATATATATATATACAGTTAGAGTCATAAGTCTTTAAGCAGTGAAAAAAAAACTTTGTTTAATAAAATTTGTCAAATTATTCAATTTATTAAAATCAAATTCCATTATATTAAAAATATATTTAACATAAAGTATTAGTGTAAAATTTCATTATAAATACTTTCAAAACAGCCGAGATAAACGCACATTAGTTCTATAGAATAGCAAAACAAACGATCAAAAGTCTACAAGCAGTAAATAAATTAAATCTGTTTTACATTAAAGTGGTACGTTTTGTGATTAATAACGTGTTGGATATCCGCGGCACTTCAAGAATTCCGCAAAACGATTTTTCATCGAAGCTACAAGTGTACTGGTCTCCTGAGGTGTTATTTCAGACCACTCTTTTAATATAATCTGCTTGAGCTGCTGAATACTCGTTATTTTATGTTTGCGCATTTTATTTTCCAAAAGAGCCCACAAATGCTCTGGATTTAAATCAGGTGACTGTGGCGGCGTGTGTAATAGTTTTGGGGCATTATATAACAAACAAAGACGTACGACTTCTGCGGTATGCTTGGGATAGTTGTCATGTTGAAAGAAAATCTATTTGATAATCCCAATTTTTCAGCACTTGATCGCATATTGCGCTTTAAAATGTCTAAATAAATATTTCTGTCCATTTTTGTCTATACAAACTCAAGATTTCCAGTTCCATTATCTGACATACAGCGCCAAAGCATCACACCGCCACCACTATGTTTTACCGTGGGAAAAAGACATGATTTGTTGTATGCATCTCCTTTCTTACGCCATACTAATTTAAGTCCTTTAATACCAAAAACACAGTACTTTGTTTCATCGGAAAAAAGCACATCATTCCAAAATTCATTTGGCATATTTCTGTATTTATTTGCTTTTTCGCTTTATAACAGAAATAAAGGGTTTTTTTTGTGCTACCCTTCAATGAGAACCAGCCCGTCTTAAAATTCTCCGTGCAGTAACTAAAGAAATGTTTCTAGAAAACTTCTCGAGAACGTCCTTTGTAATTTGTGATGCTGTTAAACGTGTATTTTCTATCACGGTGTTCAAAATAGTGCGGCTTTCACGGATAGTTAATTTCGGTGGGCGACCAGAACGAGGCTTTGAAGTGATAATTCCGGTAGTTCTAACTTTTTTATTACTGTGTATACTGAGCTATGTGATCTTCCAATCAAACGGCCAATTTCCCGGTTAGACTTTCCTTCTTGCCAAGGCTTAATAATGATGTTTCTCTCCTCCACACTAATTTCTTTTCTTCTATAAGGCATCGCCAATTTGAAATGTGTTAAAGAAACCACTTGGCTTTAATGCTCATAAAAAAATAAAAACACAAAAAAATGCACACTATTTTTGGGAAAATTAACATGTAAGGCACTTCAACATTGCAACAATAATAACTGCTTGTACACTTTTGATCGCGTGTTTTGTTATGCGCGGGAACAAAAGTGCCGTTATTTTAAATATTATGCAAAAACACAAAAAGAAATTTGGTGCCAAAATTCTATGCTAAGTAATACATAAAAATATATGAAGTTGAATAAAGTAAATGTGTTACTTTTGGAAATATTTTCAAAATTTTTTATATATATTTGCTGCTTGTAGACTTATGACTCATACTATATATATATATATATATATATATATATATATATATATATATATATATATATATATATATATATATATATATATATATATATATATATGTACATATATATATATATATATATATATATATATATATATATATATATATGTACATATATATATATATATATATATATATATATATATATATATATATATATATATATATATATATATATATATATATATATAATTACATTCATGATTTCATATACGTTTATAATATGTACACTTTTATGCACAGAAATAATTTTATTGAAATTTCGGTGCATGTGTGTACGCACATATATACATAAATATATGTAAATACAAGTTGATTTTACTCATACAATATAGGTATGAGTCGCTATCAAACTCATTGCTGTCTATAACGAATTCATTAGGTAGCCACGCAGTGATGTCATCACCACAAATCTCTATTTCGGCAGGCTGTGGTCCGCCACGAGTTTTCAAAATTTGCTTCCGATGGCTGGTTATTCTTTTTCTTGCCGACACCTTGGTAGCCACCCATTGTGTCTTCAGCTGCGCCATATTTCACTTGCCGTCCACACACAGACTATTGAAACTATAAAGGATAATAAAAAATTAGTATACAGACGAAAAATATTTATATGTGCATACATACATATGTATGTGCACTTACCTTTCTTCAACATCCAACCGTGCTCTCTTCTTAGCATAATTGGTGTTGGTGTCTGTGTTTTTATTTCCTATTTCCTTGACCCTTTGTTTTATTAAATCTTGAAGCAGCATCTATTTGCAGGAGTTCCGTATGAGTGTATGTAAATGCAAAAAAGGTACATACATATGAATATTATATTCACTATTCCATGTGGAAAAAATTACATATGTATACACTAACTTTATCCTCGTCCAACCAATTTTGAGACCTTTTCCTCTTTTCCGCTTGCTTTTTTCCATTTTCTTTAAAATTTTATTTCAACCAACCCACAATATGTTTATAAAAATAGTGATGTCCAAAAAACGTAAACAAATATAAGCAAGGTTACCAAGTACTTTTCATTCGTTCAATTTTATTAGTGCGCGCCAAAAAATATATGTAAATATTTATGTTTGCAAAAATTTCTACTTTATAATATTATGATTTTTTAACATTACATTACTACAGAATTCTTATAAAAAAAAACTTTCTATGCAAACATTTCATATTATTATATCAGTACAACAACTGATCAGTTGTGGTTACTCATAAAAGGAATTCACTTCTGTTTCATCATTAGAACTAAAATGATGTGTACATAAAATAGTGTTGCCGGACATATTAAAAAAAATTTTAATTTGGTAAATAGTTAATTAGCGTTTTTGAATACAAATTTTTATTAAACGTATTTTAAGCTAAAATCTCAAATTTAATAATCAGTAGATAATATCAACATTAAGCTTTTTTTTGAATAACACCGTTAGTGTTTTGAGTACATATGAGTATTTTAAGCATTGAATTTTTTTTGTTGGTTACATAATTCATTACTTTTCTTTTTAATAATTTTACAAGATCATAAGTCACATGTGAACAATTGCAAGAGATATGCAAAAAAAGATTTGTGAACTCATTCAAAATCAAAACTTAAAATTTTTTCCAGTTTAAGCCATTTTTAAATTGCTTTTCAAGTTCTGTAAATTTTTTCCAAGGCAAATATGACTTCTGTAAATTTAGATGACGATATCTAGGTAGATATGTTGATAATTTGACATTGGAATCAAATTAAATAAAAATTTAATTTCATACAAATAAAATAAAAATTACAAAAATACCCAAGTATTATACTAAATGCTTTAAATACGGCTTGCCGTAACTCCAAGCATGTGTATTTTTTAGTCTCGAGTAATTTTAAGCACTCGCTTTCACTGAGTTGTTGTTTTCATCGCTCTTTCTTCATACGGCGCGAACCTCATGCATGAAAACATACAAACAATTTTTTTAAGTAAAGGCCATGTCAGATACAACGTTTGCTTCGCGTTGCGTTACAGCTTCGCTTTGACATTTAGGATGAAATGTACATAATTACACGAGACATGCCAAATAAAACACTTTTAACGCAGCGTAACGCAAAAAGTTCGGCAACTCTCAACTTTGTGTGTGCTTTGACAAACAAAGCCTGACTTCCAAAATGTTAATTGCTTTGTATTCGAACAAAGTATACTGTTTCAATAAGCCGCTGTACAAAATATTTACAATGTATACGATTTCAAAACGTCACAAATGAGTATTTTTAACGCAGTAAAAAGCAATCAGGCATCAGTTCGTTAGTTGATGCTTTGTTTGGTATTCATTTGTTTACTCATAAAAAATAAAAAACAACCCCAAAACGTGTTCGCAAAGAAAAAAAAATAAAAACAAAAATTATAAATATTGACCGACTCACAAAAGTAAGTTAATTTGTTTTTAATAATTAATATATATAAATAGCAAATAATTATTTTTTCTGATAATTTAAGAAAATTATCAAATAAAAGTTTTACACCCGACGTTTCCATTTTCGTGCTTGTCAATAATAAAAATGGTGCATTGCAACATTTCTCTTTCATAATGAAAATGTAAACAAAGCACATAGTTGCATTGTTTCGGAACTTTGCATATGAAAAAAGTTTAAATACCGCAGTAAAATTGTATACAAACTTTGTGTTCATATATTTTGGAAGTCAACCAAAGTTATGTATGTATGTATGTATGTTAGAATATGATATGAAAATGTGATGTGATATGAAAAATACTTATTTTTTTTTTAATTTATTTCCTGTTGAAGAATATGAGCCTGTTTTTTTAAACTAATTTATAAAATAGTACCTATTTGCATGCTATATGTAAGTATATAGCACCAGATTATCTTTATATATATAATTCTACTGTACGTGTGTTGTGACTGAACTCCTCCTAAACGGCTGGACCGATTTGCATAAATTTTTTTGTATGCGTTTGGGTGGCGCCCCGAGTGGTTTAGATTTACAACTCGGTCCAATTGGACAAAGGGGCGTGGTACCTCCCGTACAAACCATAAATTAAAAATCTATTATTTCTGCTCCTGATAACGATATTTGAACAAAATTTGGTACGTCGCTTTGGTGTGCATTTTTTAAGTGCTGCTGCTAATATGGGCGGGATTGTAGAAAGGGGCGTGGTACCTCCCATACAAACCACAAATTAAAAATCTATTATTTTTGCTCCTGATAACGGTATTTGTACAAAATTTGGTAAGTCGGTTTGGTGTGCATTTTTTAAGTGCTGCTGCAAATATGGGCATTATGATAAAATTAAAAAAAATTAATGTTATTTCAAAATAAAGAAAATGAAATTATTTTATTATTTGTCTTTCATTTCATACTTTGGTTAATATCCTAATCGCTTGAAATATTATGCAAGACAACGTCTGCCGTGTTAGCTGGATACTATACATCTTTGGTGGAAGTAGGCAATGCCACGCCACTTTTCAAAAATGGAACTGGTGGACTTTCTTATTATAATAGACCGATTGGCGTGAAACCTTTCCAATAAAAATAAAATTTGAAGGCAAAGCAACGTTTGCCGGGTCAGCTAGTTTTATTGTAAAAAATCAGTGGTAGCCTATTATTAATAAGATTTTACCTTTTTATATGAATATGTATTTGAAATCCAAAAAACAAAAACATTAATACACTATAGTGGTGTATTTTCAATAAACTATAATAGGTGATAACAAACTAACCACACAAAAGCAAACAATATTTTGACTTTAATTTTTATAATAAAAGATAATTAGCAAAATTCATAATCACCTTTTTGGAAAACACACAATGCGCGCGTTGTGTCAAAGTTTTCATTGCGTCATACACCTTTTGCGTTACGTTTTTCTGCCAAAGTTAAAAACGTCACGCAACGCTACAAAGTTTTATCTGACACGTCCTTAAGAGCGCAGAAACAAGTAATAACAATAACACACAATTCAGTACAAAGACTCCTGTTTTTTTCTATTTTAATACTCGGTAATTTCTTTGTATTAACCTATTCGTCTTATGTATTGCTAGTAGCTTGTAAGAACACGTTCACGGCATTTTGATTGGGTATATGTTTGTGTATGTACTATTTAACATTCACTGCAGCCGCGGTTGCCAGATTTGATGATTTATCGTAGGTTTGGCGATTTTGGACGTTTTGATGATTTAGTGGCTGTTTTATTATTTATTATAGGATGAAAAGTTTGTGGAATTTTCAAAAATCTGAAAAAAGTAGTAGCTAAATGCAACACTCTCTTAATCAGCTTATCAAGATGAAAGCCGCGTAAAATCGTGAAATTTCGCAAAAATTATTAAAAGCCAAAATATGGTGGATTTACAAGTTTTCTTATCAGTCAAAAAATACAAAATTTGCGAAAAAAGCGCAAATTTGCGAATACATAATTTCAAAAACTGAAAAATTTAGTTGGTTTCTTCGCATAAAACTATTTTCGCATAAAACTGCGAAAATTTCTGAAAAAAATTTAAAATAAGCTGTAGAAACGTTCACAAGTTCTCTATACAATTAAAAAAAATACAAAATTCGTCAAAATCGAAGAAATTTTCAAATATTTACGAAGGCTGAAAAAAAATGATTTATGATCTTGCGAATATTTGCCAATTACACATTACATGTAATTTTAATCGACCTTCACTAGTTACACATTACATGTAATTGTAATTATACATTATGGGTTCAAACAACAAACATTTTTTGCATGTTTGCATTGTTTATATTAGCTCGATCGTCTTGTCAAATGACTTGTCTAAAAGATTTGCTAACAAATGACTGCTACAGCTCAGGCGTGTTTTATTTTCCAATGCCTTTACAATATTCGCGCCGCGGCACAGTGTGACGGATGACCAATCTAGGAGGACATTCTACAAAAATCCAATGTAACTGGATTCCAAAAATTTTTCTTAGAGGAATGCAGAACTAATGCACTATTACGAAAATGTATTCAAAAGAGAATAAAAAAGTACCGTTAGGTTATAGTTACAGCACAAACTTGAATTTTTTGCACACGAGGTATTATGAGTTTTGTTATTGATAGTTTATAGTAAACTTTCATTGCGTGCAGTTCTGTTAAAAGTGAAAATATTTTTACACAATTTTGCCATATTGTTGAGGAAGCCATTCCAAACAAAAATTAAATAAAGTTTATTCAGAAAGTGTTCACCACAACAATATATTACGGTGCAAAATATTGCCTTACAATTTGTAGCAATAAGTGATCTAATTCACATTCTTTGGGGAAAATCTAATTTATATTGGAAAATATTCTAAAAAAGTAAACTGTGGAAGATAGTGCGGTTTGTGTAGAATCAGTTCACGTTTACAAAAGTTGCCCGTTTTTGCCCGATTCAGAAAAAATATATTTTTGCTAAAATGGTATGTGCATTGGGAGTAGACGTTCTTTTTAAAACATGGTTGGAGAGCAAGAAAAAGTGTGATGTCTTTATTGTTTCATGGATATGAAATAATAAAATCAAGCATATTACCCATAGGCCAATTGTCCGAAGAAGCACAGGAAAGTAGAAATAAGGACAACAGGCGATTTCGGGAAATGTTTACACGAAAAACATCAAGAGTAGATACAAATACTGACTTAATAAATAGATTACTCATAACATCTGATCCATATATATGTAGCTTGCGCAACATCCCAAAAACAAAACTTGGTATTCTCAGTAATGAGACAAAACTTCTGTCGCTTGCTCCTAATAATCATACATATGACAGCGAATCCGAATTACCATCATACATGGCTTCAGACTAAAATTAAAACTTTTGTCAATTTTGTTTTCTCTATTCTTTTCACAAATAAAAACCGAAACTTACCGCTATTTGGCAGGTAATAGTACTAATTAGCTGTGTTTTATTGGCTGAAGGTTATTTTTTATTGTTAAGAAACAACCTTTTTATACAATAGTCGTATCTAGGGACCAATAAAACACGGCTATTATATAACTTTTTTTTTTTTGCTATACCATTCACAGTCATATGATAACCAATTTTGCCAATTTTCATAGATTTTTATCACAGCGTTTGAGATATAGTTGAATTGTCCCTCTACATTGGTCATCCGTCACACTGTGCGCGGTCAGTAACAAACTTCACGTTATTAATATTGTCAACACCAAAAACTGATTAAATAAAGGTGTCAACTTAGTCAAAATATTTTCAGCGGCTGACTTTTCAAAGTCCATTGATTTAAGCCCCAGCGTAATATCAAACATTTTGAAGTTTTGTTGAAAGTGCAAAGTTGCTCCTAAAAAGTTTCTACTTACATACTTTAAAATAAAAGTCAAACTGTTTCTTTTGTAATTCAAACCAGACTGCTCCGTCTGCTCATTTATTTATTTCCTTCGGTTAGTTTCTTTCCCATAATAGATACATAGGTGCACATTTAAGTATGAGTGCTGGAACTACATTAGAGATGGCACTGCATCTCCATTTTCTAATTAAAAATGTTTAAATTTTTTCTATATATTATATATTATTGTTCTTAATAGTATGATACAAAATATAAAAATTCTTTTAACTTTTTATAACTTCAAAATACATATTTCTGTTCATTTCATTTACAGTACAAAATTTGTTTTTCAGGTTTGATATCTTTGATGAACAAAAATGTTGAATCAAATGAGGTTATCAGTCTCTCTTGGTTCAACATTTTTTACTAAATTGTAACGTAATTATGTTTTCCATTTTATTTTGTATTTATTAAAGAAAATAAAAAAATAAAAAAAAAATTAGTTTTTTTATGTTCCCATATATCTTAAAATTTATGAAAGCTTTTTATCTGTATTCAAAAAAACTGTACTGTAAATGTTTTTACTTTATTTTCATTTGTTTTAAATATAAATTTAAAACATAGTTTGCGATTTTATATTATTGTGTTACAAAATTAATTTTTTTGTTTATATACACACATATACATTTACATATTCAGTTCGAAGATTTGTTTGTTCTGAACATGACTCTTATGGACAGTTTTATAGTGATCAGCTTCGCTTTTCTGTCATGAAATCCTTTATTCTTTATTTTGTGTTTTTCAGCCAGTAAATTAGATTTCTGTAATCTAAATCTAATTTCTTGACTCTAATTTTCAATGTTATACACAGGCTCTAGGCCGGAATTTGTTTGATTTGGTAGTACAGCAGTTTTGCTGAAAACAAGATCAAAAGGAGTTAAGGTATTGTCAAAAACTGTGTTGGTCGTCGTGTTGTGGTAGAATGCAAAATATTTGAGGTAAGTATCCCAGTCTGAAATATTCTCGCTAATATATGCTCGAATATATTCATTTAATACGCGATGAATGCGCTCAATTGCGGCTAACGTTTGGTGATGGTAACTAGTAGAAAAGATAATATCAAATTTTCAAGAACTTACACATTTCTAACAAGATTTCGTTTTTATATTCCATGCCTAAATCAGATTTTATAGAATTCATCTTCCCATACACTAATATAAAATTCTTAAATATTGTACGAGCAACTGTTTTAGCCGTCTTATCAAGAATTGGTACACAGACTAAGTACTTCGTTAAATCACAAATTTAAGTTATCGCATATTTGATCCCGTAATTAGACTGAGGGAGTGGACCGATTGTGTCTATTACAATAATATCAAAAGCTTTTATAGGTGTAGGGGTTAAATTTTCGACATTTGATGGCTTTATTTTGTTAAGATTGCACTTTGTACAACTTCTTACAAATTTTGCAACATCTTTTGACATTTTTCTCCCATAACATTTGGATCTCAGTTTAGCGTATAACTTCTTTTGACCGCAGTGACCACCTATAATAGGTCGTTATGGTATGTTTCCATTAGTTTTTGTTTTTCACTATAATCACTTATGATTAATATTGGTTCAGTAAGTAATATTTCAAGCGTTTTTTAAATTTTTATACCATGAATTTTCAAGCTATGTGTTGTAATAAATGTAAATACAAAATCTTTTTTTTTTGGCCATTCTGCCTTATAAATATTGTTTTTCTTGGCTTCAATTTGTAGCCTCGAAAGCAATGCATCTAAATTTATTGTTTCGTTAACAAAATCACAATCTATATGCAGTATTTTGTTAAATTTCTGATACATTTTAATGCGCAATATTGTTTTGTTTTCATCATACTCAATTTTCTCGGTTTTTATTCTTGCTGTTCTCTTACTGAAGACATAGGAAAATTTATCATAAATCATTACTATTATCTGGTACTGGGGATTTGTCACAATTCTGTTTGGGCCTGTTTGCTTTTCGTGCCATTGCTCTCGTAGTTACTGCATGAACCTGAGATTGTTTACTCTTTAGGTCTTGAATGGAAATACGTGAGGAGAATCTGCTCCTACATTTTCTGTTCCTTTTATATATTCAACAACGAAATTGCACTCTGACAATTCTAAACGTATTTTTGTCAATTTTGACGAAGGATCTTTTAAATTAAACAAGTAGATAAGTGGTCTATGATCTGACCGCACAGTGAAAAATTTACCATATATACATATATGGACCAAAATGCTTAATAGCAAAATGGATTGCTAAAAGCTCCAATTCAATTATAGGCTTTTCTTGTTCTGACTGGCTGAAAGATTTGGAGGCAAAATATACGGGTAAATCGTTTCCACTTACGTTTTGACTTAATATTGCTCCGCAGCCCATTTTGGAAGCATCAACTGTCATCAAAAAGGGTTTGTCAAAGTTAGAGTACTGCAATATGTTTGGAGATAGTAATGAAGATCGTAATTGATCAAACGAATTTTGACAATTATTGTCCCCATTAAATTTGATGCTTTTTCTTGTAATGTAATTTAAGGGTGCTGCGTATGTATGTATATATATATATATATATATATATATATATATATATATATACATATATATATATATATATATATATATATATATATATATATATATATATATATATATATATATATATATATATATATATATATATATATATATATATATATATATATATATATATATATATAGGTTAGGTTAGGTTAGGTTAGGTTGATTGGAGGGGTATGTCAGCCCATGTCATACGACATACACCTAAGCCAGTGAAGGCTTGTTGTGCGCTCCTTTGAATTTAACCATAATATATTGACCCAAAGGCCTAGAGAAACTCCGTGTCACTCACAAAGTTCCTTAGTTTCCTCCAGCATATTCCCCGTAATCGGCTTATGTCCGGTAAGATGTCACCCCCAAGATATCGGGATCTTATTTGTGAGAAGGCGGGGCATTGGCACAAATAGTGTTCCAATGTTTCGCTCTCCTCCCCACATGCTCTACATTCATCTCCTCCCGCTATTCCGACGCGTTTAAGATGTGCCAGTAGTTGAGAGTGCCCTGTTACAACTCCCATTATTCTACTTAGTTCGAGCTTACTAAGTTTTAGCAGCTCCCTCGTTCTTCTCTCGTCTGGATCTCCCCATAGAATTTTTGTATTGATTCCCATGGTTCCGTTAATCCAGAGAGTTGAATGGGCCCTATGTGCCCAAGTCTTTAGCTCGGATTTAACTGCATCGAAAGGTTTCGCGCATTCTAAGCTTATATTACCTAACTCTATTGCCCTAGAAGCAAGTGAGTTTGCCCTTTCATTTCCAGTTATCCCCGCGTGCCCTGGCACCCATATGATGCGCACTTCACCATGTGCCGAGTAACTGTTAATAACGTTTTTGCAATCCCAGACTGTACGTGATTTAGTGCGTTCCTTTGAGATTGCTCTAATGGCCATCTGACTATCTGTGAATATATTCACAAGTTCTGACCTCCCCATTACGTTGAGTTCCCTGATACACTCTGTTATCGCCCGAACTTCCGCCTGCAAAACTGTGCAATAGTCCGGCAGGCGGAAAAACAGTTCTGTGGTGTTTTCTATATAAACACCAGGTCCCGTTTTCCCTCTCGACCTTGATCCATCCGTGTAACAATGAAGCCCCATGGGGATCTGGTTCCAAGGGTCGGTCAACCAGGAATGGATGTCGGGGATCAATGTTCCGCAGTTGGCCTCTAGTCTAGTCTCCGGTATGCTATATATATATATATATATATATATATATATATATATATATATATATATATATATATATATATATACATATATATATATATATATATATATATATATATATATATATATATATATATACATATATATATATATATATATATATATATATATATATATATATATATATATATATATATATATACATATATATATATATATATATATATATATATATATATATATATATATATATATATATATATATACATATATATATATATATATATATATATATATATATATATATACACACATATATATATATATATATATATATATATATATATATATATATATGTATATATATATATATATATATATATATATATATATATATATATATATATATATATATATATATATATATATATATATATATATATATATATATACAGTTAGAGTCATAAGTCTTTAAGCAGTGAAAAAAAAACTTTGTTTAATAAAATTTGTCAAATTATTCAATTTATTAAAATCAAATTCCATTATATTAAAAATATATTTAACATAAAGTATTAGTGTAAATTTCATTATAAATACTTTCAAAACAGCCGAGATAAACGCACATTAGTTCTATAGAATAGCAAAACAAACGATCAAAAGTCTACAAGCAGTAAATAAATTAAATCTGTTTTACATTAAAGTGGTACTTTTTGTGATTAATAACGTGTTGGATATCCGCGGCACTTCAAGAATTCCGCAAAACGATTTTTCATCGAAGCTACAAGTGTACTGGTCTCCTGAGGTGTTATTTCAGACCACTCTTTTAATATAATCTGCTTGAGCTGCTGAATACTCGTTATTTTATGTTTGCGCATTTTATTTTCCAAAAGAGCCCACAAATGCTCTGGATTTAAATCAGGTGACTGTGGCGGCGTGTGTAATAGTTTTGGGGCATTATATAACAAACAAAGACGTACGACTTCTGCGGTATGCTTGGGATAGTTGTCATGTTGAAAGAAAATCTATTTGATAATCCCAATTTTTCAGCACTTGATCGCATATTGCGCTTTAAAATGTCTAAATAAATATTTCTGTCCATTTTTGTCTATACAAACTCAAGATTTCCAGTTCCATTATCTGACATACAGCGCCAAAGCATCACACCGCCACCACTATATTTTACCGTGGGAAAAAGACATGATTTGTTGTATGCATCTCCTTTCTTACGCCATACTAATTTAAGTCCTTTAATACCAAAAACACAGTACTTTGTTTCATCGGAAAAAAGCACATCATTCCAAAATTCATTTGGCATATTTATGTATTTATTTGCTTTTTCGCTTTATAACAGAAATAAAGGGTTTTTTTCGTGCTACCCTTCAATGAGAACCAGCCCGTCTTAAAATTCTCCGTGCAGTAACTAAAGAAATGTTTCTAGAAAACTTCTCGAGAACGTCCTTTGTAATTTGTGATGCTGTTAAACGTGGATTTTCTACCACGGTGTTCAAAATAGTGCGGCTTTCACGGATAGTTAATTTCGGTGGGCGACCAGAACGAGGCTTTGAAGTGATAATTCCGGTAGTTCTAACTTTTTTATTACTGTGTATACTGAGCTATGTGATCTTCCAATCAAACGGCCAATTTCCCGGTTAGACTTTCCTTCTTGCCAAGGCTTAATAATGATGTTTCTCTCCTCCCCACTAATTTCTTTTCTTCTAGAAGGCATCGCCAATTTGAAATGTGTTAAAGAAACCACTTGGCTTTAATGCTCATAAAAAAATAAAAACACAAAAAAATGCACACTATTTTTGGGAAAATTAACATGTAAGGCACTTCAACATTGCAACAATAATAACTGCTTGTACACTTTTGATCGCGTGTTTTGTTATGCGCGGGAACAAAAGTGCCGTTATTTTAAATATTATGCAAAAACACAAAAAGAAATTTGGTGCCAAAATTCTATGCTAAGTAATACATAAAAATATATGAAGTTGAATAAAGTAAATGTGTTACTTTTGGAAATATTTTCAAAATTTTTTATATATATTTGCTGCTTGTAGACTTATGACTCATACTATATATATATATATATATATATATATATATATATATATATATATATATATATATATATATATATATATATATATATATATATATATATGTATATATATATATATATATATATATATATATATATATATATATATATATATATATATATATATATAATTACATTCATGATTTCATATACGTTTATAATATGTACACTTTTATGCACAGAAATAATTTTATTGAAATTTCGGTGCATGTGTGTACGCACATATATACATAAATATATGTAAATACAAGTTGATTTTACTCATACAATATAGGTATGAGTCGCTATCAAACTCATTGCTGTCTATAACGAATTCATTAGGTAGCCACGCAGTGATGTCATCACCACAAATCTCTATTTCGGCAGGCTGTGGTTCGCCACTAGTTTTCAAAATTTGCTTCCGATGGCTGGTTATTCTTTTTCTTGCCGACACCTTGGTAGCTACCCATTGTGTCTTCAGCTGCGCCATATTTCACTTGCCGTCCACACACAGACTATTGAAACTATAAAGGATAATAAAAAATTAGTATACAGACGAAAAATATTTATATGTGCATACATACATATGTATGTGCACTTACCTTTCTTCAACATCCAACCGTGCTCTCTTCTTAGCATAATTGGTGTTGGTGTCTGTGTTTTTATTTCCTATTTCCTTGGCCCTTTGTTTTATTAAATCTTGAAGCAGCATCTATTTGCAGGAGTTCCGTATGAGTGTATGTAAATGCAAAAAAGGTACATACATATGAATATTATATTCACTATTCCATGTGGAAAAAATTACATATGTATACACTAACTTTATCCTCGTCCAACCAATTTTGAGACCTTTTCCTCTTTTCCGCTTGCTTTTTTCCATTTTCTTTAAAATTTTATTTCAACCAACCCACAATATGTTTATAAAAATAGTGATGTCCAAAAAACGTAAACAAATATAAGCAAGGTTACCAAGTACTTTTCATTCGTTCAATTTTATTAGTGCGCGCCAAAAAATATATGTAAATATTTATGTTTGCAAAAATTTCTACTTTATAATATTATGATTTTTTAACATTACATTACTACAGAATTCTTATAAAAAAAAACTTTCTATGCAAACATTTCATATTATTATATCAGTACAACAACTGATCAGTTGTGGTTACTCATAAAAGGAATTCACTTCTGTTTCATCATTAGAACTAAAATGATGTGTACATAAAATAGTGTTGCCGGACATATTAAAAAAATTTTTAATTTGGTAAATAGTTAATTAGCGTTTTTGAATACAAATTTTTATTAAACGTATTTTAAGCTAAAATCTCAAATTTAATAATCAGTAGATAATATCAACATTAAGCTTTTTTTTGAATAACACCGTTAGTGTTTTGAGTACATATGAGTATTTTAAGCATTGAATTTTTTTTGTTGGTTACATAATTCATTACTTTTCTTTTTAATAATTTTACAAGATCATAAGTCACATGTGAACAATTGCAAGAGATATGCAAAAAAAGATTTGTGAACTCATTCAAAATCAAAACTTAAAATTTTTTCCAGTTTAAGCCATTTTTAAATTGCTTTTCAAGTTCTGTAAATTTTTTCCAAGGCAAATATGACTTCTGTAAATTTAGATGACGATATCTAGGTAGATATGTTGATAATTTGACATTGGAATCAAATTAAATAAAAATTTAATTTCATACAAATAAAATAAAAATTACAAAAATACCCAAGTATTATACTAAATGCTTTAAATACGGCTTGCCGTAACTCCAAGCATGTGTATTTTTTAGTCTCGAGTAATTTTAAGCACTCGCTTTCACTGAGTTGTTGTTTTCATCGCTCTTTCTTCATACGGCGCGAACCTCATGCATGAAAACATACAAACAATTTTTTTAAGTAAAGGCCATGTCAGATACAACGTTTGCTTCGCGTTGCGTTACAGCTTCGCTTTGACATTTAGGATGAAATGTACATAATTACACGAGACATGCCAAATAAAACACTTTTAACGCAGCGTAACGCAAAAAGTTCGGCAACTCTCAACTTTGTGTGTGCTTTGACAAACAAAGCCTGACTTCCAAAATGTTAATTGCTTTGTATTCGAACAAAGTATACTGTTTCAATAAGCCGCTGTACAAAATATTTACAATGTATACGATTTCAAAACGTCACAAATGAGTATTTTTAACGCAGTAAAAAGCAATCAGGCATCAGTTCGTTAGTTGATGCTTTGTTTGGTATTCATTTGTTTACTCATAAAAAATAAAAAACAACCCCAAAACGTGTTCGCAAAGAAAAAAAAATAAAAACAAAAATTATAAATATTGACCGACTCACAAAAGTAAGTTAATTTGTTTTTAATAATTAATATATATAAATAGCAAATAATTATTTTTTCTGATAATTTAAGAAAATTATCAAATAAAAGTTTTACACCCGACGTTTCCATTTTCGTGCTTGTCAATAATAAAAATGGTGCATTGCAACATTTCTCTTTCATAATGAAAATGTAAACAAAGCACATAGTTGCATTGTTTCGGAACTTTGCATATGAAAAAAGTTTAAATACCGCAGTAAAATTGTATACAAACTTTGTATTCATATATTTTGGAAGTCAACCAAAGTTATGTATGTATGTATGTATGTTAGAATATGATATGAAAATGTGATGTGATATGAAAAATACTTATTTTTTTTTTTAATTTATTTCCTGTTGAAGAATATGAGCCTGTTTTTTTAAACTAATTTATAAAATAGTACCTATTTGCATGCTATATGTAAGTATATAGCACCAGATTATCTTTATATATATAATTCTACTGTACGTGTGTTGTGACTGAACTCCTCCTAAACGGCTGGACCGATTTGCATAAATTTTTTTGTATGCGTTTGGGTGGCGCCCCGAGTGGTTTAGATTTACAACTCGGTCCAATTGGACAAAGGGGCGTGGTACCTCCCGTACAAACCATAAATTAAAAATCTATTATTTCTGCTCCTGATAACGATATTTGAACAAAATTTGGTACGTCGGTTTGGTGTGCATTTTTTAAGTGCTGCTGCTAATATGGGCGGGATTGTAGAAAGGGGCGTGGTACCTCCCATACAAACCACAAATTAAAAATCTATTATTTTTGCTCCTGATAACGGTATTTGTACAAAATTTGGTAAGTCGGTTTGGTGTGCATTTTTTAAGTGCTGCTGCAAATATGGGCATTATGATAAAATTAAAAAAAATTAATGTTATTTCAAAATAAAGAAAATGAAATTATTTTATTATTTGTCTTTCATTTCATACTTTGGTTAATATCCTAATCGCTTGAAATATTATGCAAGACAACGTCTGCCGTGTTAGCTGGATACTATACATCTTTGGTGGAAGTAGGCAATGCCACGCCACTTTTCAAAAATGGAACTGGTGGACTTTCTTATTATAATAGACCGATTGGCGTGAAACCTTTCCAATAAAAATAAAATTTGAAGGCAAAGCAACGTTTGCCGGGTCAGCTAGTTTTATTGTAAAAAATCAGTGGTAGCCTTTTATTAATAAGATTTTACCTTTTTATATGAATATGTATTTGAAATCCAAAAAACAAAAACATTAATACACTATAGTGGTGTATTTTCAATAAACTATAATAGGTGATAACAAACTAACCACACAAAAGCAAACAATATTTTGACTTTAATTTTTATAATAAAAGATAATTAGCAAAATTCATAATCACCTTTTTGGAAAACACACAATGCGCGCGTTGTGTCAAAGTTTTCATTGCGTCATACACCTTTTGCGTTACGTTTTTCTGCCAAAGTTAAAAACGTCACGCAACGCTACAAAGTTTTATCTGACACGTCCTTAAGAGCGCAGAAACAAGTAATAACAATAACACACAATTCAGTACAAAGACTCCTGTTTTTTTCTATTTTAATACTCGGTAATTTCTTTGTATTAACCTATTCGTCTTATGTATTGCGAGTAGCTTGTAAGAACACGTTCACGGCATTTTGATTGGGTATATGTTTGTGTATGTACTATTTAACATTCACTGCAGCCGCGGTTGCCAGATTTGATGATTTATCGTAGGTTTGGCGATTTTGGACGTTTTGATGATTTAGTGGCTGTTTTATTATTTATTATAGGATGAAAAGTTTGTGGAATTTTCAAAAATCTGAAAAAAGTAGTAGCTAAATGCAACACTCTCTTAATCAGCTTATCAAGATGAAAGCCGCGTAAAATCGTGAAATTTCGCAAAAATTATTAAAAGCCAAAATATGGTGGATTTACAAGTTTTCTTATCAGTCAAAAAATACAAAATTTGCGAAAAAAGCGCAAATTTGCGAATACATAATTTCAAAAACTGAAAAATTTAGTTGGTTTCTGCGCATAAAACTATTTTCGCATAAAACTGCGAAAATTTCTGAAAAAATTTAAAATAAGCTGTAGAAACGTTCACAAGTTCTCTATACAATTAAAAAAAATACAAAATTCGTCAAAATCGAAGAAATTTTCAAATATTTACGAAGGCTGAAAAAAAATGATTTATGATCTTGCGAATATTTGCCAATTACACATTACATGTAATTTTAATCGACCTTCACTAGTTACACATTACATGTAATTGTAATTATACATTATGGGTTCAAACAACAAACATTTTTTGCATGTTTGCATTGTTTATATTAGCTCGATCGTCTTGTCAAATGACTTGTCTAAAAGATTTGCTAACAAATGACTGCTACAGCTCAGGCGTGTTTTATTTTCCAATGCCTTTACAATATTCGCGCCGCGGCACAGTGTGACGGATGACCAATCTAGGAGGACATTCTACAAAAATCCAATGTAACTGGATTCCAAAAATTTTTCTTAGAGGAATGCAGAACTAATGCACTATTACGAAAATGTATTCAAAAGAGAATAAAAAAGTACCGTTAGGTTATAGTTACAGCACAAACTTGAATTTTTTGCACACGAGGTATTATGAGTTTTGTTATTGATAGTTTATAGTAAACTTTCATTGCGTGCAGTTCTGTTAAAAGTGAAAATATTTTTACACAATTTTGCCATATTGTTGAGGAAGCCATTCCAAACAAAAATTAAATAAAGTTTATTCAGAAAGTGTTCACCACAACAATATATTACGGTGCAAAATATTGCCTTACAATTTGTAGCAATAAGTGATCTAATTCACATTCTTTGGGGAAAATCTAATTTATATTGGAAAATATTCTAAAAAAGTAAACTGTGGAAGATAGTGCGGTTTGTGTAGAATCAGTTCACGTTTACAAAAGTTGCCCGTTTTTGCCCGATTCAGAAAAAATATATTTTTGCTAAAATGGTATGTGCATTGGGAGTAGACGTTCTTTTTAAAACATGGTTGGAGAGCAAGAAAAAGTGTGATGTCTTTATTGTTTCATGGATATGAAATAATAAAATCAAGCATATTACCCATAGGCCAATTGTCCGAAGAAGCACAGGAAAGTAGAAATAAGGACAACAGGCGATTTCGGGAAATGTTTACACGAAAAACATCAAGAGTAGATACAAATACTGACTTAATAAATAGATTACTCATAACATCTGATCCATATATATGTAGCTTGCGCAACATCCCAAAAACAAAACTTGGTATTCTCAGTAATGAGACAAAACTTCTGTCGCTTGCTCCTAATAATCATACATATGACAGCGAATCCGAATTACCATCATACATGGCTTCAGACTAAAATTAAAACTTTTGTCAATTTTGTTTTCTCTATTCTTTTCACAAATAAAAACCGAAACTTACCGCTATTTGGCAGGTAATAGTACTAATTAGCTGTGTTTTATTGGCTGAAGGTTATTTTTTATTGTTAAGAAACAACCTTTTTATACAATAGTCGTATCTAGGGACCAATAAAACACGGCTATTATATAACTTTTTTTTTTTGCTATACCATTCACAGTCATATGATAACCAATTTTGCCAATTTTCATAGATTTTTATCACAGCGTTTGAGATATAGTTGAATTGTCCCTCTACATTGGTCATCCGTCACACTGTGCGCGGTCAGTAACAAACTTCACGTTATTAATATTGTCAACACCAAAAACTGATTAAATAAAGGTGTCAACTTAGTCAAAATATTTTCAGCGGCTGACTTTTCAAAGTCCATTGATTTAAGCCCCAGCGTAATATCAAACATTTTGAAGTTTTGTTGAAAGTGCAAAGTTGCTCCTAAAAAGTTTCTACTTACATACTTTAAAATAAAAGTCAAACTGTTTCTTTTGTAATTCAAACCAGACTGCTCCGTCTGCTCATTTATTTATTTCCTTCGGTTAGTTTCTTTCCCATAATAGATACATAGGTGCACATTTAAGTATGAGTGCTGGAACTACATTAGAGATGGCACTGCATCTCCATTTTCTAATTAAAAATGTTTAAATTTTTTCTATATATTATATATTATTGTTCTTAATAGTATGATACAAAATATAAAAATTCTTTTAACTTTTTATAACTTCAAAATACATATTTCTGTTCATTTCATTTACAGTACAAAATTTGTTTTTCAGGTTTGATATCTTTGATGAACAAAAATGTTGAATCAAATGAGGTTATCAGTCTCTCTTGGTTCAACATTTTTTACTAAATTGTAACGTAATTATGTTTTCCATTTTATTTTGTATTTATTAAAGAAAATAAAAAAATAAAAAAAAAATTAGTTTTTTTATGTTCCCATATATCTTAAAATTTATGAAAGCTTTTTATCTGTATTCAAAAAAACTGTACTGTAAATGTTTTTACTTTATTTTCATTTGTTTTAAATATAAATTTAAAACATAGTTTGCGATTTTATATTATTGTGTTACAAAATTAATTTTTTTGTTTATATACACACATATACATTTACATATTCAGTTCGAAGATTTGTTTGTTCTGAACATGACTCTTATGGACAGTTTTATAGTGATCAGCTTCGCTTTTCTGTCATGAAATCCTTTATTCTTTATTTTGTGTTTTTCAGCCAGTAAATTAGATTTCTGTAATCTAAATCTAATTTCTTGACTCTAATTTTCAATGTTATACACAGGCTCTAGGCCGGAATTTGTTTGATTTGGTAGTACAGCAGTTTTGCTGAAAACAAGATCAAAAGGAGTTAAGGTATTGTCAAAAACTGTGTTGGTCGTCGTGTTGTGGTAGAATGCAAAATATTTGAGATAAGTATCCCAGTCTGAAATATTCTCGCTAATATATGCTCGAATATATTCATTTAATACGCGATGAATGCGCTCAATTGCGGCTAACGTTTGGTGATGGTAACTAGTAGAAAAGATAATATCAAATTTTCAAGAACTTACACATTTCTAACAAGATTTCGTTTTTATATTCCATGCCTAAATCAGATTTTATAGAATTCATTTTCCCATACACTAATATAAAATTCTTAAATATTGTACGAGCAACTGTTTTAGCCGTCTTATCAAGAATTGGTACACAGACTAAGTACTTCGTTAAATCACAAATTTAAGTTATCGCATATTTGATCCCGTAATTAGACTGAGGGAGTGGACCGATTGTGTCTATTACAATAATATCAAAAGCTTTTATAGGTGTAGGGGTTAAATTTTCGACATTTGATGGCTTTATTTTGTTAAGATTGCACTTTGTACAACTTCTTACAAATTTTGCAACATCTTTTGACATTTTTCTCCCATAACATTTGGATCTCAGTTTAGCGTATAACTTCTTTTGACCGCAGTGACCACCTATAATAGGTCGTTATGATATGTTTCCATTAGTTTTTGTTTTTCACTATAATCACTTATGATTAATATTGGTTCAGTAAGTAATATTTCAAGCGTTTTTTAAATTTTTATACCATGAATTTTCAAGCTATGTGTTGTAATAAATGTAAATACAAAATCTTTTTTTTTTTGGCCATTCTGCCTTATAAATATTGTTTTTCTTGGCTTCAATTTGTAGCCTCGAAAGCAATGCATCTAAATTTATTGTTTCGTTAACAAAATCACAATCTATATGCAGTATTTTCTTAAATTTCTGATACATTTTAATGCGCAATATTGTTTTGTTTTCATCATACTCAATTTTCTCGGTTTTTATTCTTGCTGTTCTCTTACTGAAGACATAGGAAAATTTATCATAAATCATTACTATTATCTGGTACTGGGGATTTGTCACAATTCTGTTTGGGCCTGTTTGCTTTTCGTGCCATTGCTCTCGTAGTTACTGCATGAACCTGAGATTGTTTACTCTTTAGGTCTTGAATGGAAATACGTGAGGAGAATCTGCTCCTACATTTTCTGTTCCTTTTATATATTCAACAACGAAATTGCACTCTGACAATTCTAAACGTATTTTTGTCAATTTTGACGAAGGATCTTTTAAATTAAACAAGTAGATAAGTGGTCTATGATCTGACCGCACAGTGAAAAATTTACCATATATACATATATGGACCAAAATGCTTAATAGCAAAATGGATTGCTAAAAGCTCCAATTCAATTATAGGCTTTTCTTGTTCTGACTGGCTGAAAGATTTGGAGGCAAAATATACGGGTAAATCGTTTCCACTTACGTTTTGACTTAATATTGCTCCGCAGCCCATTTTGGAAGCATCAACTGTCATCAAAAAGAGTTTGTCAAAGTTAGAGTACTGCAATATGTTTGGAGATAGTAATGAAGATCGTAATTGATCAAACGAATTTTGACAATTATTGTCCCCATTAAATTTGATGCTTTTTCTTGTAATGTAATTTAAGGGTGCTGCGAGGATAGCAAAATTAGGGATGAATTTCCTATAGTAATTGACAAAAGCTACAAAACGTTTAACCGCATTTTTATCCGTTGGTATTGGATAGTTTTTTATAACCGCTTTCTTTGATTCGTCGGGTAAAATACATTGTGCTGTGCACTTATGACCAAGAAATGAAACCTCGGAACGAAAAAACTTGCATTTGAAAGGATTTATTTTGAAATAATTTTTTTTTCTAGAACTTCGAAAACATTTATGATATTATCAAGGTGGTGTTGTTTGCTGCATCCTATGATAATACTATCATCAATATAAAGGAATGCTTTGTTAGGAGATAATGTAGAGAAAGCTATATTCATCATTCAAGCGAATGAGTTTGGAGCAACGATTAGTCCAAAGGGCGGTACGAACCAGAATCGGTGCTGAAAGAGGTGATGTCACGAGAATCTGCATGCAAGGGAATTTGGTGGAAGCCAGAGAACAAGTCGACGATTGAGAAATATTTAGCACGCTATTCGGCTCTATAAGATTGTTATCTAAAAGCGATAGTTTTTTTTATGTAAACAGGGGTTGTATCATTCAATCGAAGCTTTTGCTCATAACAATTAGTGACTGTCATTTTATAATTTTTTTAAAGCAAATATGTCCGCGAATTTTTCACATATTGGTAATAAATCAGCTCTAACATGTGTTGGCACTTGCTCTTGTAACCATTGCTGGGATAACTACCTTGTCGTGGTGTGAGGGCTGAATTGCACACCTCTTCTGAAGGCGAACGAGGGTCCTCTATAGGATCCGTAGTTTAACTGAAGAAGGCGGTGGGCATAAAAGCCTGCATACTAAAAGTTATCCACCCCCAAACAGAGGTGTTACGCGACCCGTGCCTATCTGTTCTCTTTGCAGTCGGGGGCATGAGACTGTATTTAAACGGAGCTTTGCTGATACCTGGGCACCTCAGCAAATAGACTACGACCCCTCCACGTTACCGGGGGCTATGACGTGGAGGAGATCCCTTTCCCCCACACTCGTGGGACCAAAATGAACAAAAATAATAACAATAATCACAAAAACAAAAACGAAAAAATAACGCTGACGACAATGGACATACAAACGGACAACGGAACAGGAAATCGGACAAGGACAGCGACACCAAAAAGAGAGGAAGAGGTGGTAATACCCGGGGGGGACTTAAAGTCAACCCAGCCTTCAATGACAGGTGGAAACACCAACTCTGACTCTCATAACGTAAACCAGTCAGCTAGAGATGCTTCGCAGAATCTAGACAGACTGGTGGATGAGGTGAGCGACAAAATCTCGAGCCTAAATACTGGAAAAAAGCGGCTATCTGGGGCTCAAAGGCAAAAACTTGCCAAGAAGAACCAGGCAGCAGCTAAAAATACGCAAGATGCCCTAAAGGGAGCATCGGAGACTCCCTCCACCTCGGTAGAGACTGGTAAGAGGATCCGATCTCCACAAGAGCAGAACATTGCGGAGCCGAAGCATAAAAAAGGTGCTCCTCGTCGACCAGTAAGTCGCCAAAACCGGGCGTCTCCCTTCTTAAAGGAGTCTCTATGAAGAATCCTTCTAGTAAGGGGGTCAAAGGTGCAGCACTTACTGAGAAGGCGGGCACGTCGGCGAAATCTTCCGCGGAAGCAGAGAACGCCAAAAAGCGGAATCTCTTCACGCGTAAGAGGAAGCTAGACGTAAGTAAGGAAAAAGAGCCGCCATCTTACGCTAAAGTAGCCAGGAGGCTATATAGGGACAATCTCCGCTACGCGGTCATTGATACCTCACGTCCGACTGGAAAAATACCAGAAAATCAACAGCAAGTGGTTGAGCATCTGGTAAATAATGCGATATTGGAATACGTTATAGTAACCGATAACGGATCTCCAATGAAAATAAACAGCTGCGAGTTTCGAAGGGGCGTGCTGTTGCTAAGGTTAGCATCGCAGACCTGCGCAGCCACCCTGAGGGAGTTGGTAGAAGGAATCCCTCCGCCATGGGAAGGCTGTAAGCTGGAACTGGTGGAAGGGAGAAATATACCAACTCGATCCAAGGCAACCTTCTACATCAAAGGATGGGGATGCAAATTCACATCCGACCGTGTTTTGGAGGTTATTGGTAAACAAAACAAAGAACTGGCGGTAGAGAAATGGGAGGTGTTCCACAGAGAGGAGGACCAAAATGGAAGTCTTTTTGTGGTGGGCATCGACCAAGGATCTATTTCCAGCCTTTCCAAATCTGAAGGGAAGGTGTTCTTTGTTTCAAAAGCCGTCTATTTGAAAATAGGCAAGTCCTGTATCGGCAGCCAGGGGAAAACCACCCCCACCAACGATAGGACAAGCACGGCACAGGCTGCATCTAGCCAAAATCAGGCGGGTGTCTCGGAGGTCCAGACGGCCAAGGAAGAGTTGGAGCACAAAATCACCAACTCCCAAGAGGACCGCCTATTAGAAGGATGATGTGGGAGGTCATCCAAATTAACCTCCACCGGAGCGAGACGGCAACTCACGCTTTGATGGAGAAAATTAACAAAGGTAAGATATATGCGGCATTAATACAAGAACCCTGGACGACAAAAAACAGGGTTAATGGATTAAACCATGTAAACTACCAATTATTTTATGCTAAAACAGGGAATCGTCCGAGGACCTGTATTCTTAGTCACAAAAATTTATGCTTTCTTTTATCCACAGAGTTGTCAACAGCAGACGCAACAGTACTGAAGCAGGGAAATGGAAACATATGCCTAGCATCAGTATACTTGCCGTATGATGCACCGACACTACCACCAACGTCGGAAATACAACACTTGGTTGAAGATTGCAGAACAAAAGGTAGGAAAGTACTAATCGGATGCGATACTAATTCGCATCATATTGCATGGGGTAGTACTAACATTAATAAAAGGGGACAGGCTCTTTTAGAATTTCTGAATACTAACGATCTATTAACTGTTAATACTGGTAATACGCCTACCTTTATTAATAGAATTAGAGCGGAGGTATTAGATGTAACCATATGTTCTGAAAACGTAATCGATGAAATTGCTGAATGGAGGGTTCTGAACGAGCACTCATTCTCAGATCATCGTTATATTATGTTTAAAATTGCAAGGCAACCGCCAGAACCTATAACCTTTCGAAACAGGGCTAGAACTGATTGGGCAAAATTCGAAAGGTCACTTGATTCTCATTTAGGGCAGGTTTCTTTCAATCGCCTAGAAAGAGAGGACATAGACAGTAAAGTCAAAATCATTACGGACGCTTTAGTTGAGTCGTTTGAAGAGAGTTGCCCACTTCGGGAAAGAAAATCCCCACACGAGAAACCCTGGATGACAGGGGAGATTCGGGCAATGGGGAAGGAAGTCCGCCGACTCTATAATAGAGCGAAACGTAAAAGATTACCAGTATATTGGGAGGATTATCGTGATAAACTCCGAAATTACAACAAGAGAATAAGAACTGCTAAACGTACATCCTGGAGGCTTTTCTGTGAACAGGTGGACAGTGTAAGCGACGTTTCTAAAATTAAAAAATTTTTGTCAAAAGCCCACATCCAGGCTGAATCAGTAGTGGATGAAACGGGCAAGACAATTGAAAATGTGGAGGAAACCATTAAACTCCTCATGGATACACATTTTCCATGCAGCCCGGCCGAACTTTCGGCTATGCTGGACGATGGGAGAAGTGGTGAACATGAGGTGCCTATTATCAGCGATAGGATGGTTATGGAAGCGATAAAAAGCTTCTCTCCGTTTAAGGCTGCGGGTCCGGATGGTATCATTCCGGCGCTCCTGCAGAAAGGGATGAATTTAGTTTCGACACCTCTTGCAGGAATTTATAATGCAATGTGGAACTCCACAAGGGGGGATTTTATCACCCCTTCTATGGACCACAACAATATACACCCTTATTAGGACTCTGACCGATGAGGGATTCGAGACAGTCTGCTATGCAGATGACGTCATGATACTTCTGAAGGGAAGGCATCCAAATCATTTGTGCAGGAAGGCCGAGGAGGCATTAACCCTGGCACACAACTGGGCTCAACAAAGATGGTTGAACGTTAACCCAGAAAAAACTGAAATTGGCCTATTTACAAGAAAGACGAAGATAGCTCCATATGATCAGCCGCGCTTTCTTGAAAGGACAATAAATATTTCCGACAGGGTGAAGTATCTAGGACTCATTCTCGATCGGAAATTAAAATGGAAAGACCACATAAACGAAAGAGTCAAAAAGGCTCATATATGTTGGTCAATCTGTAAACGGGCCATAGGCGCAAGATGGGGGCTGAATCCAGAGATGACACACTGGCTTTATAGTACCGTTATCAGGCTGATTATGACCTATGCTTCTATAGTGTGGTGGACGTCGATGGAATATAAATGCAACATCAAAACAATACAGAAAGTTCAGAGAACCTGCTGTCTTGATATAAGTGGGGCCTTCCGAACGACATCAACAGGGGCGATGGAAACAATTTTATCTATCCAGTCAATCGAAATTCGTATAAAATACGAAGCGGCTCTTGCAGCAAAACGACTAAAGGTGATGGGTGAGTGGATCGATCAGGAACACGAAACGCATCATCAACGAATCTTTACGGCCATAGGAGAGTCCATACCGGATAATGTTGCAAATGACCGCATACCGGAGACTAGACTAGAGGCCAACTGCGGAACATTGATCCCCGACATCCATTCCTGGTTGACCGACCCTTGGAACCAGATCCCCATGGGGCTTCATTGTTACACGGATGGATCAAGGTCGAGAGGGAAAACGGGACCTGGTGTTTATATAGAAAACACCACAGAACTGTTTTTCCCCCTGCGGGACTATTGCACAGTTTTGCAGGCGGAAGTTCGGGCGATAACGGAGTGTATCAGGGAACTCAACGTAATGGGGAGGTCAGGACTTGTGAATATATTCACAGATAGTCAGATGGCCATTAGAGCAATCTCAAAGGAACGCACTAAATCACGTAGAGTTTGGGATTGCAAAAACGTTATTAACAGTAACTCGATACATGGTGAAGTGCGCATCATATGGGTGCCAGGGCACGCGGGGATAACTGGAAATGAAAGGGCAAACTCACTTGCTTCTAGGGCAATAGAGTTAGCTAAAGACTTGGGCACATAGGGCCCATTCAATTCTCTGGAATAACGGAACCATGGGAATCAATACAAAAATTCTATGGGGAGATCCAGACGAGAGAAGAACGAGGGAGCTGCTAAAACTTAGTAAGCTCGAACTAAGTAGAATAATGGGAGTTGTAACAGGGCACTCTCAACTACTGGCACATCTTAAACGCGTCGGAATAGCGGGAGGAGATGAATGTAGAGCATGTGGGGAGGAGAGCGAAACATTGGAACACTATTTGTGCCAATGCCCCGCCTTCTCACAAATAAGATCCCGATATCTTGGGGGTGACATCTTACCGGACATAAGCCGATTACGGGGAATATGCTGGAGGAAACTAAGGAACTTTGTGAGTGACACGGAGTTTCTCTAGGCCTTTGGGTCAATATGCTATGGTTAAATTCAAAGGAGCGCACAACAAGCCTTCACTGGCTTAGGTGTATGTCGTGTGACATGGGCTAACAGACCCCTCCAATCAACCTAACCTAACCTAACCTAACCTGCTCTTGTGAAATAGAATTTAATTCTGAAATGCGATCTTTATCTATTTTATTGTCATAAATAGAATATACATGAAAATTCTCAGTTTTAATATTGTAGTTTTTAATGCACTTAACTTCATCAGTAGTGTTTACAACACGTAACAATGAATTAGACGAATCAATGATACCCTTTGCAATAAAAACACCTTCTGCGGTTCACAAATGTTATGTAAGTTAAAAATCCTGTATACTTCACATCGTGGAGGAATGATGCAAGTAAAATCACTAGTTTCATGAATTATGGGAATTTTGATAGGATTGGTATTACTAAAAGGGGTTAATATCATGTTGCCATAATCAATCCTTACCAAGGATACCGCTGGATGAAATATTGAATTCATCAGGCACTACGTGCAAAACCTGTGGGATCGAATAACCAGGCAAATTTACGTTTGTATGAATTATACCGAGTGTAGATACAGCAGTGGTAGTTATTCCCGTTATTTTAATTATTTCATTTGTATTAATTGTAACATTGGCTTCTAAACATGATATTTTTACTAATGAAATGTCCGCTTGGGAATCAACTAAGAATGTGAAAGAAATATTTTGATTAGATAAATGTAAATTAATAAAATCTGATTAATTTGGATTCAAGCTATAAATTGATTTGTAACATGATCCAGAATTTAATTTAAAGTTTGCTCCCCCAACCTCAGCGTTTGTTGAGGGACCACCGCGTTTAAAGGCAGTGTCCTCGCGGAACGGCTGTTTGCCCTAAACCTATTTGGATGCTGAGAGTTGTTACCTCGATTGCCTCTACTGAAAAAATTCCTACCCCTATTCGAATAATTGTGACTGCCATCATTGAATTGCCTTGAATTTTTACGCCTGTAATTAGCGCCGCAATTAAAAGTACTAGTACCGAACCGATTATTGTTATTAATGTTAAAAGAAAAATTTTGATTCCTCCTATGAGAACTAAATTCCAAAACTTGTCTTTCATTAGTTTCGGCAGGCTGTTCGACAATTAATTTTGCGATTACATCCTTAGGCCCAGTAAATGTTGTAGAAGCAATAATTGACTTCACTAAATTCGATCTAGCATTCTGTCTGCAAACGTTAACCGTCTGTTTGACTGCCAATTCATGGGCTTCCGGTTTCGTAGTGCCTTCGGCTATAAGCGATCTTTCAAAAGCATCTGCTAAGTCTTCTACTTGTTTGGAGAATTCAACATAGTTATCGCCCTTAATCTGCATAGCAGCAATTCTGCCTGAAACAACTTTTGAGCTCTCCGGCTTTATTCTCTGCTTTAACTCACCTATTATATCCTCAACTGTCCTGGTACTATCCGGCAACAATTGCCGAGCCTTTCCTTCTAATTTAGACTTCACGAATGCAAAAAATTTTGATCGTAAATTGTCATCAGTTAGTTCCTTAACCAAATCAATCTTGTCTATAAAAGAATCTAATGAAAGTGGATTTCCGCTATAATTGTAGCGAATTATTGAAGCACACATACTAATGTAGGACCGCTTTTGTTCTGCTGTGGCCATTGTTATTCCTATATTTTCTGAAGCAAAATCATGTTCGAATTGTAATTCTATTGGTTTAAAATTTTCTTCTCTATTTGTTAGTGATTTTGAATCGATTACTTCATATATATTCTCCGGCACGTCTATTTCGCATTCTAGCCTATCAAGACACTGTTTTAAACGTTGTCTGCAATGAGTGACCTTTGAAATAATTGACTCAAGATCGAAATGCAATAAGCCTTTTGAGTTATTTTTTACGTAAAGAATAATTAAGTTGTAGTTTTCTATTGGAAGATGAATATACTCATTTATCTTATATATATTTTTTGAAATCGGTCTCTTTGCCAAATTCTTTTTACAACTGTATTATAATTTGAAATTAGTTCTTTAAAAACTGTGTCATCAAAGTAAGGCATTTAGTCATTTCATATAAATTTTAACCACGATATTGAAATTAGATTTCCAAAACAATATGAAAATATTTAAAATTTGTTTTTTTTTGTATATTAAATTAAATTTAAACATTAAGAAACTATTCACCTATTTTGTAAATGAACTATTTATTTTCCATTGTAATTTAAATGAACTCAATTTTTTTTCTTCGATTATTTTAAATTTAGTACCTTTGAAGAAGTAAATTAATTTAATTAAATTTTTCCATATGTGGTAACACTGTTGGTAAACCAATATATACATGCATATAGTTTTAAGTCCATAACTATGCCTGATTATCAATGTCAAAGCAAATGTACTCTTAATTAGACAAATACTATTTCTCTTAAATGTGTTTTTCTTTCGTTTATAAATTCAAAATTATAAAGTCACTCTTATTCATCATCATTTGTTCTCTTGTTTACTTTTTTTATACAAATATAAATAACCATAGGCATATGTTCACAATACATTTATGTACGTACATACATATGTATGCCTGCAATTGCGATTGAGGGAAATATTCAAATAAGAAGACAAAAAAGGTTTTGCCGAAAGATGTGTCATTTAGTAATGAGAGAATTTTTATGCTAACAATTTTATTTTTTTTTCTCCTTATGTTCAAGTTTACCAACTAATATTTGTGTTCATATGTACGTGATTGTGTTTTTGTAGATGTAAATGTATTTATATAAATTTTTAAAGTTTTTAGCATTTATTAAACAAATTAGTTCATTGGTAGGTATGTTTATGTGGGTTAGTAAAAATATAAAAAAAAATGTATAAAAATTGTTACCTCTTTTGTTTAATTCATGTTGCACACGAAAATGAAAGCTTGACAGGGAATGATAAAAAATATTTATATGTATGTATGTTTATGAAAAAAAAAATGATGAAAGTTATATCAAAGTTATAAAAAAAATTCTCCTGAATTCTGCTTCTTTTTCTCGTGCTTCATCTGTATATATGCATGTATGTAATCATTAATGTACTATAAATGTAAGTCCGTTTAAAAATAATAAAAAGGAAGATATATAAGTATGAATATAAATAAATGTAGTTATAATTATAAATATACATATGTTGAAAAATATAAATCTATATAATAATTATAAATATATATTCTATATATGTATGTGTATACATATGTATATTCTATTTACATAAATACATCCGTCTTACCGACGCGCTGCTTGTTGTTGCATTAGTTGACTGGAGACTCCCTGCTGATTGTTATACTTGTTTGCGTGATTGCTGTTGTTGTAAACCATTTTCATGTTGATAGTGTTTGATGATGCTTTTCATCAAATATTATTTGACTGATGATTGTTATTGTTATTAATATTGTTGTCTGTTGAATTCTCCGCTCCTCATTCTTTCACTTTTCCAATATTGTTATTTCCGTTATTTTCTCAACTGTTTTCTTAAATTATTTTATTTTTCATATTTATTGTCACTTTAATTTTACACTGTTGCATTTTTTCAATGCATGGATAAGTGCATTTGTGGTACAGTGCATGCAAAATTTTGTAATTTTATAAAATTGTATAGCTTTTAAGGACAGAAATTTTGATTTTGTTATTTTAACAAAATGTTTTTAGAAACTTGTGATAAAAATTTATTGTGCGCCGTCACAGCATAACTGTGTTAAAAAAACTACACATTGGCTTTTTTTATTTGCACTTATGTATTTACTCATATACGTACATAAATATGTATATAAGTATGTATAATCTTGAATCATTTTATAATTTTCTTTTTTAATAAATTTCGCTTGTTTATGTTTAGATTTTGGTTTTTCTTAATGGTGAATTAAGCAAAAAGTTTTTTCCAATTGTTTCTCCGCAGTGTACATACAATTTTGTTCTTATTCAGCACTGTAATATGTTTTTAATTACAGCCACTTTTATTTTCACACTATTTCAAAAAAAAGTTTTAAATTAATTATATCATTTATCTTTAAATCTGTGTACATATTTAATTATAAGAAAATATAAATTCCGTGATTTTTGTCGAGTCTTTAGATAAAAATACAACGATGTTTGTTCATTGAGTAGCTGCTCTTCATCAAAAAAAAAAAAAAAAAAAAAGAGACAGGGTCGCCATTTAAAAGAAAAGTTAACCTGTTTCTTTTGTAATTCAACCAGACTGCTCCGTCTGCTCATTTATTTATTTCTTTTGGTTAGTTTTTTCCCCCATAATACATACATAGTTGCACATTTAAGTATGAGTGCTGGAACTACGTTAGAGATTGCACTACAATACCGATCACAGCACATATCAATCGTGACCGAGGCTTCTCCACTTTTCACGATCTCCTTATCCTTTTCACTAAAAGAATCTTTCTTTTCATCTGCTACTTTTTGTACTTTGCGAGAAATAGTTGTTGCATCGGGTATTGAGTCATTCACATCAACATTTTCTCCATAATTTACGCCGATCTTAATGAAAAACTTTGCAAACTTAAAAAATACCTCTTCCAATAACAGATGAAAAAGGACGACAATCTTCAATGATCCATTTAGCGCAGGCATCAATAGCTAGCTGACGGTCATTAGCTGTAAAGGCCATGTCACATACAACTTTTGCTTCGCGTTGCGTTACAGCTTCGCTTTAACATTTAAGTTGAAATGTACATACTTTTACGAAACACTTTTAACGCAGCGTGACGCAAAAAGTTCGGCAACTCTCAACTTTTTGCGTGCTTTGACAATCAAAGTTATGTATTTATGTGTGTTAGAATATGATAGAATATGAAAATGTGATGTGATATGAAAAATACTAATTTTTTATTTTTAAAATTTATTTCCTGTTGAAGAATATTGAACTTTTTTTTACTAATTTATAAAATAGTACCTATGTTTTTGCATGCTATATGTAAGTATATAGCATACGATTATTTTATTGTAAAAAATCAGTGGTAGCCTATTATTAATAAGATTTTACCTTTTTATATGAATATGTATTTGAAAATCCAAAAAAATATGAATTGATGAGAATAAAAAGCTTTATATGGTATAGTGGTGTATTTTCAATAAACTACAATAGATGATAACAAAATAAACACACAAAAGCAAATAATATTTTGATTGTCATTTTTATCATAAACTAGAACTAGACTCGACAACTTTGTAAACATGCATAAAGTTTGTGTGAAAGGGAGAGCTAATCTAGTTGTTTTTATATAGATATCTCTTCACACAAACTTTATGCACGTTATACAGTTTATGCAAAATATGATTCGGACCCTTTTTATACGTCAAAGTTGAGTACTCTGGTTGAGTACTCTGTGATTTTTATAATAAAAAATAATTAGCAAAATTCATAACCACCTTTTTGGTAAACACACAATGCGCGCGTTGTGTCAGGGTTTTCATTGTGTCATACACCTTTTGCGTTACGCTTTTCTGTCAAAGTTAAAAACATCGCGAAACGATACAAAGTTTGCAGTATTCGCGTGCTTTTTAAGTTTTGGCAGCACTTGTGGCGGACTAAGTTTGACGTTTAATTGTTGAAATATTTAAGTACCTTTTGACAAGTGCGACAATAGATCCAACCTTCCAACAATGTACCGTCTTCTTTTACTATTTCGGCCAAAATATTCCAAACGAAACTTTTTCCTTTATGTTTTGAAGAAAGGGTGTATGTTCCACTCGCAATTTTTTCTGCAACCAATTCGTTGTTTCCTGCCATAATACAAAAGTTTAACCATATGCAATCACGAAAACTGATCAACTAAACAAAAGATGTTAAAACGATTTCCTTAAGTAGAAAACTCAATTCGGAGGAGATATTTATTTATCTTTATTAAAGAGTATGAATCCTATAGAAAAAGCACTTAAAAAAGATGTTGTTTCGTACATCTTTGTCAACATAAAACATAATTGTGTATTTTTTGCAAAATTTATCATACTCTAAGGGTGCATTTTTTAACATAAAAAGGCATTATATGGACTGCATACTTTGGAAATTGCATACCAGTTAATTTGTAAACAGACAAGGAAAAACCACCCCACATCAAAAATAAGAACATTTCATTGCTAATCATCAAGAGTTCTAAGAAAACAAAAAAAAAAAAAAAACAAAATAGTTTTTGTGCAATGAGTTGCTTGAGTTGGGATTTTTTTGGCAGAATTTTAATTTTTATTGCTCAGACGTTACCTAGAAGTCCAAGTAGCAGGCAGTAAAATACAGTAACTTTTTTTTTAACAAAGTCCAAAATGTTTAATACATACATCTACAATGTAGACTCTACATAAAAACATCAACAAATAAAAAAATTAAAGAAAGAATTTATAAGTACCTACATATACTATTACGGAAGCATTCCTCATGGGAAACTAATATCTGAATAAATGTTGGAAGAATTGGAAAAAAATTAGTAGCTAAATCCAAAACTCTCCTAATCACCTTTTCAAGAAATGAAATTGAGGTATAAATCAAATTGTGGTTTAACCATTTCATAAAAATCTGCCTCTTTTAAATTCATAAGCCTGTCGAATTCTTAATAGAATTAATTTAAAAATTTCCATGAAATTTTTTCTTATAATAACTATTAAGTTCATATTTCAATATGACTTTTGCGCTACATACGATATTAACTTAAATATAAGATCATTGACTTTTTCCTAGACCTTCTGGAACACTTTTTTAGGTTAAATACGTTTGACGAGTGCTGGGAGTAATACCCAATTTTCGCGATCATTTTTTTACTTGTCTTTAAGACATGTTTTTTTTGTTTGTTGGCATATTAGGAAGATAAGAAGGAGGGGTAGCAAAAGAAACATGGTTTCTGTTTTCGTGACTTTTTTACAACAACAATGAAGAAAAATACATCTCTTCCTTTTAGCTGTCATTCACAATTTTGTTATTATATTTTACATTGTACACTGGACCTTATAATGTCATTGCAATAGAAGATAAGAATATAGTAATAAGAATAAAAAACAGTAAAACTTCTACAGTTCATAAGAATAGAGTCAAATGATTTCATAAGGATTAACTTTAAGAAATATAAGTCATATTAGGGATCCCTTAATTGAAACTAGTTAAAACTCATTAAAATTAATTAAAAACCTCAATTAAAACCTTAATTAAAGCTAATTAAAACCAATTAAAAATAATCTTCTATATATATAAAATAGGATGTGTGTATGTATGTAACGTAATGGCTCCAAAACGGCTAGGCCGATTTTGACGAAATTTTCAGGGAACCTCCAGAATACTCGGGCGGGTGACACTGTGAAGTCCGATTTTTTATTTTCGGTTTGTGGGCGGAGGGGCTTCGCAAAATCCAATCTATATATATAAAATAGGATGTGTGTATGTATGTATGTATGTATGTATGTATGTATGTATGTAACGTAATGGCTCCAAAACGGCTGGGCCGATTTTGACGAAATTACAGGGAACCTTCAGAATACTCGGGAGGGTGACACTGTGAAGTCTGATTTTTTATTTTCGGTCTGTGGGCGGAGGGGCTTGGCAAAATCCAATTTTCATATTGCACCACCAATGACATATACATATATTTATTTTTTGTGCTTTTTTAATTTTATTTTACTTTTTCTTGGAAAGCCGTTGTCATGTTCTTCAAAACGAGATATCAAACTCTTAAATCGGTCATGTAGTTCCAAAGATATTTTGAGCTGACGGTGTCAGCTATATATGTACATGAAAATTACGTGTATGTTCGTGATCGCTAAACTCTAAAACTACTGGACCGATTTTGACCAAATTTTATATGCATGCTCTATGGGCCGTGAGGAGTGTTTCTGTGTAGTTTGAAGTTCGTCCGACAGATGGCCCAATATTTTGTTTTTTGTGTTTTGCCCAATAGAGATTAGCGCGATAAGCCTATGCTGCGTTTTGCTGAAGGCGTTGGGTCCTTAATCAGCGTGTAGTGGGGTTAATTAGCCCGATACCGGTATTTGACCAATAATTGCTATGTCGATTTAGTGCAAATTTGAAGGCAAAACAACGTTTGCCCGGGTCAGCTAGTAATTCATAAAATGAGAACGGCTTGGTCGATTTCTGTAAAACTTTTTGTCAATTGTTCGTATTTTCGAGGAGAAAGTTTTTATTGAAGAAAATTTTGGAAAATACCTCCGGAAAAGTCGGAAAATTGGAAAAATCTAAAATCGAGTTTTTGTATGAAATTTTGTTTGAAATTATTCCTTAATGGCTTTTCAAATTAAGAAAATAGTAAGTTTGTCTGAAGGCTTAAAATTGGGGCGAGGCGAAGTTCGCCTGGTCCGCTAGTTATAAATAAATTGATTTAAATTTATTGAGAATGATCTTATAATTGTTCATAAGGATTAAATTTAGATACACATAAATGTATAATTAGCTTTTTAATTAACTTTACATTATGACAAATGTATATATATATATATATATATATATATATATATATATATATATATATATATATATATATATATATATATATATATATTAAAAAAGAAATAAAAAAAACTGAAACGCATTTAGCTTTAAGTACACAATCGTTGTTAGGAATGATCTTATAATTACCCGAATTATTATAAGATCATTCTATTAAAAAGGTAGGTATTATGAATGTATGTGCAAACCATGTATCATAACAATATCTAATATTACTTTAAGTGCATGACCGCACACGATAAACCTTTTGCTCATTACTTATTGCAATTCTCAAATATCCACATGTGCATTACCACACATGATGAGTAACTCATTTATCAAATGCCTTGTTAAGTAATCAATACAAACAAGCGGTACTTTGTTACAAGCAATTATGTAACTAGACCCTTCTTAGATTTCATTAATATTTATATGCTATTATTGTAATGCAGTACAATATATGACCGAAATATTCGTTACCCCTTTATGTTTTATGACACATGCATTCATAACACTTTCTACTGGTATATAGGTTCTAGTTTTAGTCTATCAAAAAAGAGTAATAAAGAAACAACTAAACAGAAAACAAGTGTGCAATGTTTGATTTTTGTTAACCTGGCGACTTTACTTAAAATAAGTGCATAACACTATAAAAAAGGTTGATCCATAAACTGATTTCGCAATTGTAAAAGGAGATTCTATATATTCATAAACTTGAAGTAAATAGTAAAGTAAATACCTAATAATACTGTAAAGAATAATCCTTTAGTATCTTGAGAATGATTTCCTTCTAATAAACTATGATGAGTTCAAGTAACAGTAATACCAGAAGTTAATAAAATTACTGTATTTAATAATGGGATTAAGAATGGATTAAAAGGTATAATACCTAGAGGAGGTCAAATAGGGAAAGTCTTCTGTGAAAGAAAGCTCAGAAGAAAGAAACGAAAAATAAAACTTCTGATAGAATAAATTATCCTTCATCGTAATCCTGTAGTTACTTCTTCAGTATGTAGTCTTTGAAAGGTTCCTTCTCGAGACACGTCTCGTCATCATTGGTATACTGTTCAAATAGTAATAATATTTTCTAATAAAAATAATGATGTATTATATTGATGAAATCATTTAACTATTCCAGCAACTGTAGTTATAGCTCCAATTGAAGCTGTTAACGGTCATGGTCTATAATCTACTAAATGAAATGGATGATTTGAATGAGTTGACTTTAGTTAACTTCTCTAGAGTATAAAGTTCTAAGAACAGCAAATACATAAGATTGAATTATAGCTACAGCTGATTCTAAAACTAATAGAGTAATTTGTGTAATAAATAGTACTCTTAGTATAAATGAAGTGTTTCCTAAAAGAGTAAGTAATAAAATTGGTACCTCTTTTGTTTAATTCATGTTGCACACGAAAATGAAAGCTTGACAGGGAATGATAAAAAATATTTATATGTATGTATGTTTATGAAAAAAAAATGATGAAAGTTATATCAAAGTTATAAAAAAAATTCTCCTGAATTCTGCTTCTTTTTCTCGTGCTTCATCTGTATATATGCATGTATGTAATCATTAATGTACTATAAATGTAAGTCCGTTTAAAAATAATAAAAAGGAAGATGAATATAAATAAATGTAGTTATAATTATAAATGTACATATGTTGAAAAATATAAATCTATATAATAATTATAAATATATATCCTATATATGTATGTGTATACATATGTATATTCTATTTACATAAATACATCCGTCTTACTGACGCGCTGCTTGTTGTTGCATTAGTTGACTGGAGACTCCCTGCTGATTGTTGTACTTGTTTGCGTGATGGCTGTTGTTGTTAACCATTTTCATGTTGATAGTGTTTGATGATGCTTTTCATCAAATATTATTTGACTGATGATTGTTATTGTTATTAATATTGTTGTCTGTTGAATTCTCCGCTCCTCATTCTTTCACTTTTCCAATATTGTTATTTCCGTTATTTTCTCAACTGTTTTCTTAAATTATTTTATTTTTCATATTTATTGTCACTTTAATTTTACACTGTTGCATTTTTTCAATGCATGGATACGTGCATTTGTGGTACAGTGAATGCAAAATTTTGTAATTTTATAAAATTGTATAGCTTTTAAGGACAGAAATTTTGATTTTGTTATTTTAACAAAATGTTTCTAGAAACTTGTGATAAAAATTTATTGTGCGCCGTCACAGCATAACTGTGTTAAAAAAACTACACATTGGCTTTTTTTTATTTGCACTTATGTATTTACTCATATACGTACATAAATATGTATAATCTTGAATCATTTTATAATTTTCTTTTTTAATAAATTTCGCTTGTTTATGTTTAGATTTTGGTTTTTCTTAATGGTGAATTAAGCAAAAAGTTTTTTCCAATTGTTTCTCCGCAGTGTACATACAATTTTGTTCTTATTCAGCACTGTAATATGTTTTTAATTACAGCCACTTTTATTTTCACACTATTTCACAAAAAAAGTTTTAAATTAATTATATCATTTATCTTTAAATCTGTGTACATATTTAATTATAAGAAAATATAAATTCCCTGATTTTTGTCGAGTCTTTAGATAAAAATACAACGATGTTTGTTCATTGAGTAGCTGCTCTTCATCAAAAAAAAAAAAAAAAAAAAATAGAGACAGGGTCGCCATTTAAAAGAAAAGTTAACCTGTTTCTTTTGTAATTCAACCAGACTGCTCCGTCTGCTCATTTATTTATTTCTTTTGGTTAGTTTTTTTCCCCCATAATACATACATAGTTGCACATTTAAGTATGAGTGCTGGAACTACGTTAGAGATTGCACTACAACACCGATCACAGCACATATCAATCGTGACCGACGCTTCTTCACTTTTCACGATCTCCTTATCCTTTTCACTAAAAGAATCTTTCTTTTCATCTGCTACTTTTTGTACTTTGCGAGAAATAGTTGTTGCATCGGGTATTGAGTCATTCACATCAACATTTTCTCCATAATTTACGCCGATCTTAATGAAAAACTTTGCAAACTTAAAAAATAACTCTTCCAATAACAGATGAAAAAGGACGACAATCTTCAATGATCCATTTAGCGCAGGCATCAATAGCTAGCTGACGGTCATTAGCTGTAAAGGCCATGTCACATACAACTTTTGCTTCGCGTTGCGTTACAGCTTCGCTTTAACATTTAAGTTGAAATGTACATACTTATACGAAACATGCCACATAAAACACTTTTAACGCAGCGTGACGCAAAAAGTTCGGCAACTCTCAACTTTTTGCGTGCTTTGACAATCAAAGTTATGTATTTATGTGTGTTAGAATATGATAGAATATGAAAATGTGATGTGATTGAAAAATACTAATTTTTTATTTTTAAAATTTATTTCCTGTTGAAGAATATTGAGCTTGTTTTTTTACTAATTTATAAAATAGTACCTATGTTTTTGCATGCTATATGTAAGTATATAGCATACGATTATTTTATTGTAAAAAATCAGTGGTAGCCTATTATTAATAAGATTTTACCTTTTTATATGAATATGTATTTGAAAATCCAAAAAAAAAAATTAATTGATGAGAATAAAAAGCTTTGTATGGTATAGTGGTGTATTTTCAATAAACTACAATAGGTGATAACAAAATAAACACACAAAAGCAAATAATATTTTGATTGTCATTTTTATAATAAAAAATAATTAGCAAAATTCATAACCACCTTTTTGGTAAACACACAATGCGCGAGTTATGTCACCACACTTACCCCCACCAAAGCCACTAAGACATAACAACACACACACACATAAATGAAACACAAAATTAGTTCAAGCACCTCATATTAATAAAATGCAAAACAAATATAAACTGTAAAACATTGATTGCAAACAACAAGTTGCGAAATATAAAAAATGCAGACTTCTTAAAATATCGTTTATTAACCCTTTTAATATTAATTGCGAAATACAAGTAAATCAAATTGCTGATTATTAAAAATATTATTTTTTAAATTTAAATCAATAGAATAAGCACTTTTATAAGAAGTTTCATTAAAAAGAAAAGAAACAATAAAATTAGAATAAGCACTTTTATATTTGGTTAAGAAGTTTCACTAAAAAGAAAAGAAACAACAAATATCATTCTGAATCGTGCAACAGAAAAACAAAGACGTGTTTTTTTAAAACTATAACTGGCGCAGTCGAAAAAAAAGTTGAAGGAATATCAACTTTGGCTCCTAAATATTAAAAGTGAAAATGTTAATGAATATAACTTTCAAAATATTAAAAGTTAGTGAATATAACTTCCTAAATATTAAAAGTGAAAAAAAAATTTTTAATGAATATAATTTTATCCTGAAAGAAAAAAATTTCTTAATTCTACGAAACCTAAGGGTCCCTCTAGAATTATAATAAAATAAAAATAAAATTATAAAAAAAAGAGACAAATAAAAAATAAAAAAATTTTAAAACACTTATTATAAAGATAAGAGACATAAACATTGTTAACTTTCTTTGAAAAAAAACCGTATCATCCCATAACAAAAGAATAAAATACCTATACCGTGAAGAAGCGATATTTTTTCCAACCAACAAGAAATTCCGTTTGAACAGCGTAAGAAAGGATCAACAAGGAACAAAACAACTGAACCCACAGGACCATCAAATTATCAACAAGAAGAAATCCACAAATTATGAAACTATTAATATCAATAATAGGGTAAATAAGTTATATTTTTATCTTAGTACTATAAGTATATTTAAGCATAAAACGTTAAAAGCTAAATATTTTTTTTTTTGTGATATAAGTATATTTAAGCATAAAGCTAAAAATAAAATTATTTCATGCGAAAAACATATCGGGTCAAACTATACACAAACATCTTTAGACATCTTATACCCATCCCAGAAAACACTGAAATGTCGTTAGATAACAATAACCCCTCGGGTTCCATTCCCCAAATTCCAAATCAAATTTCATATCAACATAAAATATTTGATTCACTTAAAATCCCAGATGCAGTGAAGGACCTCCCAAAATTCGACGGAAACCCCAGACTTTTGTACGAATTTTTAACAAATGTAGAGGAAATATTAGGGTATTTAGTTAACGTAGACGGGACGAACTATGCAAAAATTATTTTACGAGCAATTAGGAACAAAATAGTTGGACAAGCTAACGAGGTACTCAACGTTTATGGTACCCCTTTGGTTTGGGAAAGCATAAAAAACAATCTAATTCTGCATTACTCCAATAAAAGGAATGAAACTTCCTTGATTAAAGATCTACATAATTTAAAACAAACTCAGTCTGTCCAGCATTTTTATAGCTCAATTATAGAAATACAATCTTCCATTAATAACAATATCCTAATTCACGAAAGCAATCCTAGCGTAATTGAGGCAAAACAGAAACTATTTGCCGAAATGTGTTTAAACACATTCCTGTCAGGCCTTAAAGAACCTTTGGGCTCAAACATTAGATCGATGAGACCTAAAACAATGGCCGAAGCCATTTTGTATACAAGAACAAAACATATTCTACACAAAAAAGACATTTGCGAACATACAGCATGTTCCCCAACAGAATTTTAAACACTTTCCAAGTTATCCATTGCCTCAGACTTACCAACCAATAGTTAATAATTCATACAGATTCCCCCAGCAGTTTTCAAGACAATACTACCCGAACATACCTTCATATCAAAACAATACAATTGGATATCAAAATCGAATGAATAACGCTCAAAAACCCCAAATTAACACAACCACTAATACATTTGGACAAAATAGACATTCCTACCTGAAAAACATACCGAATAACAGACTTGAACAAACCCGAACATTTTACAACAACAACAACAAATCATTTAACAATACTGAAAGACAGCAGTATAGTACACAACATTTATCACCACCAGAACCAATGGATGTAAGTTCAGGTTACACTCACTTAAGGAGACCACAGAGTATGCAAACAACCAACAGTTTTAAACCTCACGAAATGCACAACATCGATGTAGAAAAAACTCAATACGCAAATTTAGACGAATATTATTATTATCCAGAGAACGATCAAGTTCAAAACGACGTTAAATTTCATCAGAACAATTTAAAACGAAACTTTATTTTTGGGCAAAATTATCAATACGACCAAAACAACAATTGACGATGGTGAAAATTTTCTGCTAGATGCCTCCCTGGACCAACCGGATATCTAGACATAAACAAACATGGACACACACTACCATATATAAATATATCCTCTCCCTTCGGTAAATCATTAAAATTTCTAATAGACACTGGAGCATCATCGTCCTTTATAAACCCAGAACATATTGACAAAGCCAAATGTAGAACCTGCGAACCAATAACGATAACCACAATACTAAATAAACACTCTTTAAACAAGAAAATCAGTTTACCATACTTTGAAGAATTCAGGGAAAAAGTAAGATGGAACTATTCGTCTTTAAATTCCATAATTATTTCGATGGATTGATAGGACTTGATATATTAAACAAACTTAAAGCCAAAGTTGACCTGGGCAGTCAGACTCTGATCACAAAAAATTCCATAATACCACTACAATTTAAACCTAATCTAACTTCAGCGAAACATATAATTCAACCTTTTTCAAAATTTGTGATTAAAATACCAGTTGATTCAAGAAACGGCGATTTTTTCATACAAAAAACATTTTTAGAACCCGACTTATTTATTTCGGAAGGTATTTATACCGCAAAAGAATGGTACAGTTTCGTGGAGATGGTAAATACATCCGACAAAGAAAAAATTGTCTATATTGAACAACCTGTAAAAACCATTCCATATCAAAATTTCATCGAGGTTAATAACTTTACCATAGAATCAGGCACATTTCCCCAAGAAGAAAATATAACAAAAATGCTAAGAACGGAACACTTGAATGAAGAAGAAAAGAAAGCATTAAGGAAAATTTGTGTGGAATTCGATGACATATTCTTTAATGAAGGCAGTTCCCTTAGTTTCTCTAACCAAATAAAGCACAAAATTAAAACCACAGCTGACATACCTATTTTTACAAAATCGTACAGATACCCTTATGTTCATAAGGAGGAGGTACGGAAACAAATAAATAAAATGCTACAACAGGGCATTATAAGACCAAGTTTTTCACCCTGGAGCGCTCCTGTATGGATAGTTCCAAAGAAAAGAGATGCTAGTAACGTACAAAAATGGAGACTTGAAATAGATTACAGGAAACTGAACGAAAAAACAATTTGTGATAAGTACCCCATACTCAACATTGGGTAGAAGCATGTACTTTACCACCCTGGATCTTGCAAGTGGATTTCACCAGATAGAAATGCATCCAGAACATATTGCGAAAACCGCATTTTCTGTAGATGGAGGTCATTTTGAATTTGTCAGAATGCCATTTGGCCTTAAAAATGCACCATCTACATTCCAAAGAATAATGGATAATGTACTGAAAGATCTAATAGGCACGGTCTGTCTTGTATACTTAGATGATATAATCGTCTATTGCACATCATTACAAGAACATATATTAAATCTGAGAAAAGTTTTTGAAAAGCTTAGGGAATCAAACTTAAAAATTCAAATGGACAAATCTGAATTTTTACACAAAGAGTGTGCGTTTTTAGGACACATTATCTCCACTGAAGGAATAAAACCAAACCCTGAAAAAATTCAAGCCATAAGAAATTTTCCTATCCCAAAAACTCAAAAAGAGATAAAATCATTCTTAGGATTATTGGGTTATTACCGAAAATTTATACAGAACTTTTCGAAACTAACAAAGCCTTTTACAGAATGTTTAAAAAAAGGGAGGAAAATAATTTTTAATGACAAGTACCTACAAACATTCGAAATGTGCAAAAATCTTTTGACCAATGATCCTTTACTCCAATATCCGGATTTCTCAAAGCCATTTGTCTTAACAACTGATGCAAGCGACTTTGCTTTGGGAGCAATTCTTTCCCAAGGTCCAATCGGAAGTGACAAACCGATATGCTATGCTAGTAGGACATTAACAGATAGTGAAATAAATTATTCAACAATAGAAAAGGAATTACTTGCTATTGTTTGGGCCACAAAATACTTCAGGCCCTACCTTTTCGGACGTAAATTTAAAATTGTAACTGACCATAGACCACTAACCTGGATTATGAGCCTTAAAGAGCCAAATTCCAAATTAGTAAGATGGAGGCTCAAACTTGAAAAATTTGACTACGAAATTATTTACAAAAAGGGAAAACTTAATACAAATGCAGACGCCCTAAGCCGCATTAAAACTTACAATAACAACCGTTTTGAAAACAAAGAAGTCAACTTTAATATAGTCGACAACGACTCAATTCATGGAACAGCAGGAACGACCATTCACTCTGCCGAGGAAAATTATGACGACAGTATTCCAATCTCGGAAAAGGCTTTAAACACATTTAACCTTCAAATTATCTTACAAGTAAAAAACGAAGGTTCTCCCCTTACACTTGAAACCGTGTTTAAAAATAAAATGCGAAAAACAATACGCAGACCAGTGTACAACGAAACTGTAATGACCGACATATTTAAACGATACCTTGCCCCCAATAGACTCTCTGCAATAATGACAGACGACGACACTTTTAAAATTGTTCAAAATACTTACTCCAAATATTTTGCACATGGTAAAACATTCAAACTTGTTCGATGTAAAATTTTATTAGAAGATATTCGAAATACTGACGACCAAGATAAGCTTGTGAATGACTACCACATCAACCACAATCATAGAGGCTTTCAAGAAACATTTCAACACTTGAAACGGGAATATTTCTTCCCTCACATGAAAGAAAAAATAACCAAATGTATAAATCATTGTGATATATGTCAAACACTCAAATATGACAGAAATCCTCCGAAACCTATATTTGAAATACCCGAAATACCGAAAAAACCATTAGACATTGTCCACATTGACATATACAGCATAAATAAACGAAATATTCTCACCCTTATCGATAAATTTTCAAAGTTCGGATCAGCTTACCTTTTGGATTCCAGAAATAGCATATCAATTTTAAAGAAAATTAAGCATTATATAAGCTTACACGGGCCCCCCAAAAAAATAGTTTGTGACCAAGGTGCTGAATTCAGTGCGTCCATCATAAAGGATTTTTGCAAAATTAACAATATTAATATACATTACACTTCGTTTCAACAAAGTACTAGTAATTCACCAGTCGAAAGGCTACATTCAACTATGACAGAAATATATAGAATTATTATGCAAAAATATAAGGCATTAGAACCGCCATTAGATAATGATGAAATACTGTCTGAAGTAATCATGATATATAACAATTCCATACACACCGCGACAAAACTGACACCGTTTGAATTATTCTATGGAAGAACACCCACATTTGAAAAAGATTTAAAGTATAATACACACCACGAATACCTACAACGACTTAAAGAATTTCAGACCAAATTACAGGAATCAATTAGGGAAAAACTGACACATGACACAGACAAACGCATCGAACGATTAAATCAAAATAGAGAAAATCCCGAAACCTTTTTAGAGAATGACGACATATACAGAAAAGAGTGCAGAAGAAACAAAATGACTCCTAGGTTTTCAAAAACAATCGTTAAACAAAACAACAGAGTAACTCTCTTAACACTAGACAATCAGAAACTCCATAAATCCAAAATGAAAGACAACAAAAAACCTAAATCTCAAAACTCACTTTTCTCTTAGATTTGTACTGATACAATCCGATGTTAAAATTATAGATGTTCCACTAACCCAAGGAATCATCCCATTTAAACTTGGAACTGCTAGAACAATTGCTGACTATAAGCACCTTATACACATAATCAATCTTCAATCTTATGAAGACAATATACAAGGAATAGAGAAAACCATAACTCATTTTGAAACCACACAATTTGCCAAAATTGCCTCAAAAACAACAAAACTGAAACTGAAAGAACTCACAACAAAACTAAACATTCTAAAACCCAGGAACAGACAGAAGAGAAGACTTATTAACGCATTAGGTTCAACAATAAAATTTATAACTGGAAATATGGACTACGAAGACGCGGAAAGATTAAACCGAGACATCGAACGCCTACTAACGGAAAACGGACAAATAAATAATACAATAAATGAACAACTCATCCTCAACACTGAAATGATAAAAAGATTTGAAAACATAACTAATCATATAAACAAAGAACAAGATATTATTTCAAAATCTATAAAAAATATACAAGAACAAGCACTTAATTCACTAAACCCTACAATTAACACATTAACGCAAATTCAACAACTAAATCAGATCAACTATAATATCGACATACTCACACAGCATCTAAACAATATCGCAGAAGCAGTAGTATTATCCAAACTAAATATCATCCCAAAATTAATATTAGACCCGACAGAACTTAATCAAATCCATAATACACTAAAAAGCGAAATTAACGTAATCTCATTCGAACACATATTCGAATTACTTGAGTTAACCGCATATTATAATAATACTAATATTATATTTAACATAAAAATCCCAATAATGTCAAAGGAAGAATTTACATTTTATCATATTATTCCAACACCAATTAATAAAACTTTAGAAATTATAAGTGAAGAATATGCATTAATTAATGAAAATAACTTGATATTTTATAAAGAAAAATGTAAACATATAGAAAATTTATTTTATTGTAAAAATAAGTATGAAACAGAAATTAATATGAATACAAACTGTATTAGAAATATAATAAATAAGAATGAAATCGCTTCTTGTCATTTAAGAGATATAGGACAAAAAACCGACATTATTCACCCAGAACCCAACTTTATTATCATTGTTAATCCTCCAATACAAAAGATTATTACAATTTGCAACAATGTTACCAAACAACACACAATTAATAGCACAACTTTAATTCAATTTATCAACTGCAAAATTGCAAGCAATAACATATGGTACAATAACGAAAATAATACACATTGGGACAATGGAATATTCATTGAAACCCCACTTTATTTAAGTAATAATATTACAACTCTTTCATACAAAGACGAGATAACACTCCCAAAACTTAATGACTATAGATTCCCTTGCCCTTGCTGGGATAACTACCTTGTCGTGGTGTGAGGGCTTAAGTGTGGGCTGAATTGCACACCTCTTCTGAAGGCGAACGAGGGTCCTCTATAGGATCCATAGTTTAACTGAAGAAGGCGGTGGGCATAAAAGCCAGCATACTAAAAGTTATCCACCCCCAAACAGAGGTGTTACGCGACCCGTGCCTATCTGTTCTCTTTGCAGTCGGGGGCATGAGACTGTATTCAAACGGAGCTTTGCTGATACCTGGGCACCTCAGCAAATAGACTACGCCCCCTCCACGTTATCGGGGGCTATGACGTGGAGGAGATCCCTTTCCCCTACACTCGTGGGACCAAGTATGAAAAAAATTATTCCAAATAACACAGAAACGAAAGATACAACGATGACGACAATGGACACACAAACGGACAACGGAACGGAAAATCGGACAAGGACAGCGACACCAAAACGAGAGAAAGAGGTGGTAATACCCGGGGGGACTTAAAGTCAACCCAGCCTTCAGTGGCAGGTGGGAACACCTACTCTGACTCTCATGACATAAGCCAGTCAGGTAGAGATTCTTCGCAGAATCTAGACAGACTGGTGGATGAGGTGAGCGACAAAATCGCGAGCCTAAATACTGGAAAAAAGCGGCTCTCTGGGGCTCAAAGGCGAAAACTTGCCAAGAAGAACCAGGCAGCAGCTAAAAATGCGCAAGATGCCCTAAAGGAAGCATCGGAGACTCCCTCCACCTCGGTAGAGACTGGTAAGAGGATCCGATCTCCAGAAGAGCAGAACATTGCGGAGCCGAAGCATAAGAAAAGGTGCTCCTCGTCGACCAGTAAGTCGCCAAAACCGGGCGTCTCCCTTCTTAAAGGAGTCTCTATGAAGAATCCTTCTAGTAAGGGGGTCAAAGGAGCAGCACTTACTGAGAAGGCGGGCACGTCGGTGAAATCTTCCGCGGAAGCAGAGAACGCCAAAAAGCGGAATCTCTTCACGCGTAAGAGGAAGCTAGACGTAACTAAGGAAAAAGAGCCGCCATCTTACGCTAAAGTAGCCAGGAGGCAATACAGGGACAATCTCCGCTACGCGGTCATTGACACCTCACGTCCGACTGGCAAAATACCAGAAAATCAACAGCAAGTGGTTGAGGATCTGGTAAATAACGCGATATTGGAATACGTTATGGCAACCGATAACGGATCTCCAATAAAAATAAATAGCTGCGAGTTTCAAAGGGGCGTGCTGTTGCTAAGATTAGCATCGCAGACCTGCGCAGCTACCCTAAAGAAGCTGGTAGAAGGAATCCCTCCGCCATGGGAAGGCTGTAAGCTGGAACTGGTGGAAGGGAGAAATATACCAACTCTTACCAAGGCAACCTTCTACGTCAAAGGATGGGGATGCAAATTCACATCCGACCGTGTTTTGGAGGTTATTGGTAAACAAAACAAAGAACTGGCGGTAGAGAAATGGGAGGTGTTCCACAGAGAGGAGGACCAAAATGGAACTCTTTTTGTGGTGGGCATCGACCAAGGATCTATTTCCAGCCTTTCCAAATCTGAAGGGAAGGTGTTCTTTGTTTCGAAAGCTGTATATGTCAAAATAGGCAAGTCCTGTATCGGCAGCCAGGGGAAAACCACCCCCAGCAACGACAGGACAAGCACAGTACAGGCTGCAGCTAGCCAAAATCAGGCGGGTGTCTCGGAGGTCCAGACGGCCAAGGAGGAGTTGGAGCAAAATATCACCAACTCCCAAGAGGACCGCCTATTAGAAGGATGATGTGGGAGGTCATCCAAATTAACCTCCACCGGAGCGAGACGGCAACTCACGCTTTGATGGAGAAAATTAACAAAAGTAAGATTCATGTGGCATTAATACAAGAACCCTGGACGACAAAAAACAGGGTTAATGGATTAAGCCATGTAAACTACCAATTATTTTATGCTAAAACAGGGAATCGTCCGAGGACCTGTATTCTTAGTCACAAAAATTTATGCTTTCTTTTATCCACAGAGTTGTCAACAGCAGACGCAACAGTACTGAAGCAGGGAAATGGAAACATATGCCTAGCATCAGTATACTTGCCGTATGATGCACCGACACTACCACCAACGTCGGAATTACAACACTTGGTAGAAGATTGCAGAATAAAAGGTAGGAAAGTACTAATCGGATGCGATACTAATTCGCATCATATTGCATGGGGTAGTACTAACATTAATAAAAGGGGACAGGCTCTTTTAGAATTTCTAAATACTAACGATCTATTAACTGTTAATACTGGTAATACGCCTACCTTTATTAATAGAATTAGAGCGGAGGTATTGGATGTAACCATATGTTCTGAAAACGTAATCGATGAAATTGCTGAATGGAGGGTTCTGAACGAGCACTCATTCTCAGATCATCGTTATATTATGTTTAAAATTGCAAGGCAACCGCCAGAACCTATAACCTTTCGAAACAGGGCTAAAACTGATTGGGCAAAATTCGAAAGGTCACTTGATTCTCATTTAGGGCAGGTTTCTTTCAATCGCCTAGAAAGAGAGGACATAGACGGTAAAGTCAAAATCATTACGGACGCTTTAGTTGAGTCGTTTGAAGAGAGTTGCCCACTTCGGGAAAGAAAATCCCCATACGAAAAACCCTGGATGACAGGGGAGATTCGGGCAATGGGGAGGGAAGTCCGCCGACTCTATAATAGAGCGAAACGTAAAAGATTACTAGTATATTGGGAGGATTATCGTGATAAACTCCGAAATTACAACAAGAGAATAAGAACTGCTAAACGTACATCCTGGAGGCTTTTCTGCGAACAGGTGGACAGTGTAAGCGATGTTTCTAAAATTAAAAAATTTTTGTCAAAAGCCCACATCCAGGCTGAATCATTAGTGGATGAATCGGGCAGGGCAATTGAAAATGTGGAGGAAACCATTAAACTCCTCATGGATACACATTTTCCATGCAGCCCGGCCGAACTTTCGGCTAGGCTGGACGATGGGAGAAGTGGTGAACATGAGGTGCCTATTATCAGCGATAGGATGGTTATGGAAGCGATAAAAAGCTTTTCTCCATTTAAGGCTGCGGGTCCGGATGGTATCTTTCCGGCGCTCCTGCAGAAAGGGATGAATTTAGTTTCGTCACATCTTGCAGGAATTTATAATGCATGCCTAACACACGCATATATTCCAGTAGGCTGGCAGGAAGCGAGGGTAGTGTTTATCCCCAAACCTGGCAAGCCAAATTATTCTTCACCAAAGGCTTATAGGCCAATAAGCCTAACTTCCTTCTTGCTGAAAACCATGGAGAGGATAATTGACGACATGGTTAAGGGCAGGATCGCAGGCCATATGCTGAGGTTCAGGCAACACGCATATGTCAAAGGTAGATCAGTGGACACTGCATTGCATAATGTGGTGTACTTTATAGAAAGGTCACTTAGTGAGAAGATGTACACACTCGCGGTTTGCATTGACATTGAGGGGGCTTTCAACAACGTGCATACCGACACACTTATCCATTCTCTGGACCAATTTAATGTCAACCGGGCGATACGCGACTGGATTGGCAATATGCTAAGGAACAGATGGATTAATTGTGAGGCGCACAATGTAAGTATAAGAAAAAGGGTACAATGTGGAACTCCACAAGGGGGGATTTTATCACCCCTTCTCTGGACTACAACAATACATACCCTTATTAGGACTCTGACCGATGAGGGATTCGAGACAGTCTGCTACGCAGATGACGTCATGATACTTCTGAAGGGAAGGGATCCAAATCATTTGTGCAGGAAGGCCGAGGAGGCATTAACCCTGGCACACAACTGAGCTCAACCAAGAGGGTTGAACGTTAACCCAGAAAAAACTGAAATTGGCCTATTTACAAGAAAGACGAAGATAGCTCCATATGATGAGCCGCGCTTTCTTGAAAGGACAATAAATATTTCCGACAGGGTGAAATATCTAGGAGTCATTCTCGATCGGAAATTAAAATGGAAAGACCACATAAACGAAAGAGTCAAAAAGGCTCATATATGTTGGTCAATCTGTAAACGGGCCATAGGCACGAGATGGGGGCTGAATCCAGAGATGACACACTGGCTTTATAGTAGCGTTATCAGGCCGATTATGACCTATGCCTCTATAGTGTGGTGGACATCGATGGAATATAAATCCAACATCAAAACAATACAGAAAGTTCAGAGAACCTGCTGTCTTGGTATAAGTGGGGCCTTCCGAACGACATCAACAGGTGCGATGGAAACAATATTATCTATCCAGCCAATCGATATTCGTATAAAATACGAAGCGGCTCTAGCAGCAAAACGACTAAAGGTGATGGGTGAGTGGATCGATCCGGAACACGAAGCGTATCATCAACGAATCTTTACGGCCATAGGAGAGTCCATACCGGAAAGTGTCGCAAATGACCGCATACCGGAGACTAGACTAGAGGCCAACTGCGGAACATTGATTCCCGACATCCATTCCTGGTTGACCGACCCTTGGAACCAGATCCCCATGGGGCTTCATTGCTACACAGATGGATCAAGGTCGAGAGGGAAAACGGGACTTGGTGTTTATATAGAAAACACCACGGAACTGTTTTTCCGCCTGCCGGACTATTGCACAGTTTTGCAGGCGGAAGTTCGGGCGATAACGGAGTGTATCAGGGAACTCAATGTAATGAGGAGGTCAGGACTTGTGAATATATTCACAGATAGTCAGATGGCCATCAGAGCAATCTCAGAGGAACGCACTAAATCACGTACAGTTTGGGATTGCAAAAACGCCATTAACAGTTACTCGACACATGGTGAACTGCGCATCATATGGGTGCCAGGGCACGCGGGGATAACTGGAAATGAGAGGGCAAACTCACTTGCTTCTAGGGCAATAGAGTTAGGTAATATAAGCTTGGAATGCGCGAAACCTTTCGATGCAGTTAAATCAGAGCTAAAGACTTGGGCACAAAGGGCCCATTCAACTCTCTGGAATAACGGAACCATGGGAATCAATACAAAAATTCTATGGGGAGATCCAGACGAGAGAAGAACGAGGGAGCTGCTAAGACTCAGCAAGCTCGAACTAAGTAGAATAATGGGAGTGGTCACAGGGCACTCTCAACTACTGGCACATCTTAAACGCTTGGGAATAGCGGGAGGAGATGAATGTAGAGCATGTGGGGAGGAGAGCGAAACATTGGAACACTATTTGTGCCAATGCCCCGCCTTCTCACAAATAAGGTCCCGATATCTTGGGAGTGACATCTTACCGGACATAAGCCGATTACGGGGAATATGCTGGAGGAAATTAAGGAACTTTGTGAGTGACACGGAGTTTCTCTAGACCTTTGGTTCAATATCTTATGGTTAACTCAAGGTTAACTCAAGGGAGCGCACAACAAGCCTTCACTGGCTTAGGTGTATGTCGTAATGACATGGGCTGTCATACCCCTCCAATCAACCTAACCTAACCTAACCCATAGATTCCAAGATAAAAAAGTAATTGAAAACCTACAGGCAAATACAGAAATACACAAGAAAATTACTTATTCCGTCTTCGGATCAATAACAATTCTCACCATAATTTTAACAATAGCAGTGATAAAAAGGAAACCAATGACAATAACATACTCACTCGACCAGATAATTAATGAAGCTCCGGCAACAAACCAGGCAAAGCCCCTTTGGCCGTCACTTCATTTTAGGGAGGGAGGAGTTATGTCACCACACTTACCCCCACCAAAGCCACTAAGACATAACAACACACACACACATAAATGAAACACAAAATTAGTTCAAGCACCTCATATTAATAAAATGCAAAACAAATATAAACTGTAAAACATTGATTGCAAACAACAAGTTGCGAAATATAAAAAATGCAGACTTCTTAAAATATCGTTTATTAACCCTTTTAATATTAATTGCGAAATACAAGTAAATCAAATTGCTGATTATTAAAAATATTATTTTTTAAATTTAAATCAATAGAATAAGCACTTTTATAAGAAGTTTCATTAAAAAGAAAAGAAACAATAAAATTAGAATAAGCACTTTTATATTTGGTTAAGAAGTTTCACTAAAAAGAAAAGAAACAACAAATATCATTCTGAATCGTGCAACAGAAAAACAAAGACGTGTTTTTTTTACACGAATAGTTTATTAAAACTATAACTCGCGCGTTGTGTCAGAGTTTTCATTGTGTCATACACCTTTTGCGTTACGCTTTTCTGTCAAAGTTAAAAACGTCACGCAACGCTACAAAATTTTATCTGACACGGCCTTAACTGTTTGCAGTATTCGCGTGCTTTTTAAGTTTTGGCAGCACTTGTGGCGGACTAAGTTTGACGTTTAATTGTTGAAATATTTAAGTACCTTTTGACTAGTGCGACACATAAACTAGAACTAGACTCGACAACTTTGTAAACATGCATAAAGTTTGTGTGAAAGGGAGAGCTAATCTAGTTGTTTTTATATAGATATCTCTTTACACAAACTTTATGCACGTTATACAACGTTTATGCAAAATATGATTCGGACCCTTTTTATACGTCAAAGTTGAGTACTCTGGTTAAGTACTCTGTGGTGCGACAATAGATCCAACCTTCCAACAATGTACCGTCTTCTTTTACTATTTCGGCCAAAATATTCCAAACGAAACTTTTTCCTTTATGTTTTGAAGAAAGGGTGTATGTTCCACTCGCAATTTTTTCTGCAACCAATTCTTTGTTTCCCGCCATAATACAAAAGTTTAACCATATGCAATCACGAAAACTGATCAACTAAACAAAAGATGTTAAAACGATTTCCTTAAGTAGAAAACTCAATTCGGAGGAGATATTTATTTATCTTTATTAAAGAGTATGAATCCTATAAAAAAAGCACTTAAAAAAGATGTTGTTTCGTACATCTTTGTCAACATAAAACATAATTGTGTATTTTTTGCAAAATTTATCATACTCTAAGGGTGCATTTTTTAACATAAAAAGGCATTATATGGACTGCATACTTTGGAAATTGCATACCAGTTAATTTGCAAACAGACAAGGAAAAACCAACCCACATCAAAAATAAGAACATTTCATTGCTAATCATCAAGAGTTCTAAGAAAACAAAAAAAAAACAAAATAGTTTTTGTGCAATGAGTTGCTTGAGTTGGGATTTTTTTGGCAGAATTTTAATTTTTATTGCTCAGACGTTACCTAGAAGTCCAAGTAGCAGGCAGTAAAATACAGTAACTTTTTTTTTAACAAAGTCCAAAATGTTTAATACATACATCTACAATGTAGACTCTACATAAAAACATCAACAAATAAAAAAATTAAAGAAAGAATTTATAAGTACCTACATATACTATTACGGAAGCATTCCTCATGGGAAACTAATATCTGAATAAATGTTGGAAGAATTGGAAAAAAATTAGTAGCTAAATCCAAAACTCTCCTAATCACCTTTTCAAGAAATGAAATTGAGGTATAAATCAAATTGTGGTTTAACCATTTCATAAAAATCTGCCTCTTTTAAATTCATAAGCCTGTCGAATTCTTAATAGAATTAATTTAAAAATTTCCATGAAATTTTTTCTTATAATAACTATTAAGTTCATATTTCAATATGACTTTTGCGCTACATACTATATTAACTTAAATACAAGATCATTGACTTTTTCCTAGACCTTCTGGAACACTTTTTTAGGTTAAATACGTTTGACGAGTGCTGGGAGTAATACCCAATTTTCGCGATCATTTTTTTACTTGTCTTTAAGACATGTCTTTTTTGTTTGTAGGCATATTAGGAAGATAAGAAGGAGGGGTAGCAAAAGAAACATGGTTTCTGTTTTCGTGACTTTTTTACAACAACAATGAAGAAAAATACATCTCTTCCTTTTAGCTGTCATTCACAATTTTGTTATTATATTTTACATTGTACACTGGACCTTATAATGTCATTGCAATAGAAGATAAGAATACAGTAATAAGATTAAAAAACAGTAAAACTTCTACAGTTCATAAGAATAGAGTCAAATGATTTCATAAGGATTAACTTTAAGTAATATAAGTCATATTAGGGATCCCTTAATTGAAACTAGTTAAAACTCATTAAAATTAATTAAAAACCTCAATTAAAACCTTAATTAAAGCTAATTAAAACCAATTAAAAATAATCTTCTATATATATAAAATAGGATGTGTGTATGTATGTAACGTAATGGCTCCAAAACGGCTAGGCCGATTTTGACGAAATTTTCAGGGAACCTCCAGAATACTCGTGCGGGTGACACTGTGAAGTCCGATTTTTTATTTTCGGTTTGTGGGCGGAGGGGCTTGGCAAAATCCAATCTATATATATAATAGGATGTGTGTATGTATGTATGTATGTATGTATGTATGTATGTATGTATGTATGTATGTATGTATGTAACGTAATGGCTCCAAAACGGCTGGGCCGATTTTGACGAAATTACAGGGAACCTTCAGAATACTCGGGAGGGTGACACTGTGAAGTCTGATTTTTTATTTTCGGTCTGTGGGCGGAGGGGCTTGGCAAAATCCAATAATTCATAAAATGAGAACGGCTTGGTCGATTTCTGTAAAACTTTTTGTCAATTGTTCGTATTTTCGAGGAAAATACCTCCGGAAAAGTCGGAAAATTGGAAAAATCTAAAATCGAGTTTTTGTATTAAATTTTGTTTGAAATTATTCCTTAATGGCTTTTCAAATTAAGAAAATAGTAAGTTTGTCTGAAGGCTTAAAATTGGGGCGAGGCGAAGTTCGCCTGGTCCGCTAGTTATAAATAAATTGATTTAAATTTATTGAGAATGATCTTATAATTGTTCATAAGGATTAAATTTAGATACACATAAATGTATAATTAGCTTTTTAATTAACTTTACATTATGACAAATATATATATATATATACATATATATATATATATATATATATATATATATATATATATATATATATATATATATATATATATATATATATATATATATATATATATATATTATAAAAAAGAAATAAAAAAACTGAAACGCATTTAGCTTTAAGTACACAATCGTTGTTAGGAATGATCTTATAATTACCCGAATTATTATAAGATCATTCTATTAAAAAGGTAGGTATTATGAATGTATGTGCAAACCATGTATCATAACAATATCTAATATTACTTTAAGTGCATGACCGCACACGATAAACCTTTTGCTCATTACTTATTGCAATTCTCAAATATCCACATGTGCATTACCACACATGATGAGTAACTCATTTATCAAATGCCTTGTTAAGTAATCAATACAAACAAGCGGTACTTTGTTACAAGCAATTATGGAACTAGACCCTTCTTAGATTTCATTAATATTTATATGCTATTATTGTAATGCAGTACAATATATGACTGAAATATTCGATACCCCTTTATGTTTTATGACACATGCATTCATAACACTTTCTACTAGTATATAGGTTCTAGTTTTAGTCTATCAAAAAAGAGTAATAAAGAAACAACTAAACAGAAAACAAGTGTGCAATGTTTGATTTTTGTTAACCTGGCGACTTTACTTAAAATAAGTGCATAACACTATAAAAAAGGTTGATCCATAAACTGATTTCGCAATTGTAAAAGGAGATTCTATATATTCATAAACTTGAAGTAAATAGTAAAGTAAATACCTAATAATACTGTAAAGAATAATCCTTTAGTATCTTGAGAATGATTTCCTTCTAATAAACTATGATGAGTTCAAGTAACAGTAATACCAGAAGTTAATAAAATTACTGTATTTGATAATAGGATTAAGAATGGATTAAAAGGTATAATACCTAGAGGAGGTCAAATAGGGAAAGTCTTCTGTGAAAGAAAGCTCAGAAGAAAGAAACGAAAAATAAAACTTCTGATAGAATAAATTATCCTTCATCGTAATCCTGTAGTTACTTCTTCAGTATGTAGTCTTTGAAAGGTTCCTTCTCGAGACACGTCTCGTCATCATTGGTATACTGTTCAAATAGTAATAATATTTCCTAATAAAAATAATGATGTATTATATTGATGAAATCATTTAACTATTCCAGCAACTGTAGTTATAGCTCCAATTGAAGCTGTTAACGGTCATGGTCTATAATCTACTAAATGAAATGGATGATTTGAATGAGTTGACTTTAGTTAACTTCTCTAGAGTATAAAGTTCTAAGAACAGCAAATACATAAGAATTGAATTATAGCTACAGCTGATTCTAAAACTAATAGAGTAATTTGTGTAATAATTAGTACTCTTAGTATAAATGAAGTGTTTCCTAAAAGAGTAAGTAATTTTTTTAAAAATGCATTACTTCATTCACAGTGGGTTGTTCCCATCTGTGATATGTCGGGCTCCCCTTATAGGTATACCGACTAAAAAACCTCCTTTCTCCGGGAAATAATCCCCACTCCGGAACCGCGTTAGCATTACTTCGTCGGTTTCCCAATGGCTGACTATCAAAGGTTTCTTCGACCTTAATATTGTTTCGCAGTACTTCACAACTGCTCGCTATTTGGTCGCATCAGATATCATATTGTCCACAATGTTCTTCACCATGAGTGGTCCTGTAACGGCTTCCAACACTACACGGTGTACTGTCCATCGGGAACACTTGAAAAAAGTGTGCTCAGCATCATCCTCAATATCCTCGTTTTCGTACAAGCAAAACGGATTGTCGCATTTCTTCATTTTGTGGAGATATTTTCGGAAGTATCCATGACCTGACGACATCTGAGTCAAGTAGTAGTTTACATCCCCGAAACATCTATTCACCCACTTCTCTATATTTGGAATGAGTCTTGCGGTCCACCTGCCTTTCGTGCTAGTGTCCCACCTGTCCTGCCAACTCTGCATGATCTCCTGCTGTATGTTGTTATCGTTTTCGGCTTCTATGCTGTTAATATGTCTCATCGTCCATAGCTTTCTTCGTCCTAATATTTGCAGATCAATTGGTATCATTCCTGATATCACTAGATCCGCGCATGCTCACACCGTACGATATGTAGATATCACTCGTAGTGCTGCTGTTCTTTGTACGACCAATAGTTTGTTCGCCCTTTTCCTCGCTTTCATTTGCTCGCCCCAAATCTCGCTTCCGTAAAGAAGGATACTGTTGCTAGCCTCCATTAGAAGCTTTCGCTTGCTTTGTACTGGTCCACCTACGTTTGCCATTAGTCGGCTAAGCTGTCCTGTAATCCTGGATGCCTTGTTCACAGCATAATTAATCTGATCCGAGTATGTCAATTTGCAATCAAGTCTTATTCCTAAATAATTTACAGATTTCTTTGTGCGTACTATCAGGTCTTCAATATTAACATCTATCTCCACTGGTATATGACGCCTGGTGAGAATAAGGAGTTCAGTCTTGTGCGCTGCCAGCTGCAGGCCGTGCTCATCTAACCAAGCCTTGGTTCTTGTTGTTTCAGCTTCCGTTTGGCTTCCTCTATATTTCTGGCATTAATAACTTCTGCTATGTCGTCCGCATATCCTACTAGGTAAGTGTCCTGTAGCATTTCTATACTAAATATTCCATCGTAGCTGTATATAAGTTCCCTACCCTTAAGATAGTTTCTTATAACCCTCGTCAAGTATTCTGGTGCGTGAAACCTTTCTTCTAGGGCTTGCAGTACATCCGGCCATCGAAGTCTATTGAAGGCATTTTTGACGTCTAGTGTAGCCAGGAACACAATTGGTCTGGTGCTGTTAGGGCATGTCGGTGTAGATTTTGCAACGCTTATCACATCATTCACAGCTCCTATAGTGGATCTTTTTGGCCTGAAACCATGTTGTCTCTCCGAAAGTCCTCCACTAGCAATTACAGCTTCATTTAGGCGCGGTTTCAACAACCTTTCGTATAGCTTTCCTGCAGTGTCCAGCATACAAAGTGGTCTATATGCAGATGGAGAGTTTGGGTCTCCTTTGCCCTTGCTAATGAGTACAAGGCGCTGAATCTTCAATATCTTAGGGAACACCCCTTCTTTCAGGCAGTGGTTATACATGTTTAGCATCATTTCTGGACGTTTCAGGACTATTTCCTTAATTACTTCTGCTGGGACGCCGTCGGGGCCTGGAACCTTATTGGCCTTCAGTCTACGTGCTGCGTCACTCAGTTCTTGTTGCGTGAACTGTGGGGTATACGCTACTTCTCCTACGCTTGGTATTTCGTCCGGAATATCACGTTGTGGAAAGAGTGTGGTTACAATGTTATGCATAGTTTCTGCATTCATTCTACCCATCGGAGCTTTCGCTGCGAGCTTCCCCATAACTAATTTGTAGCCTGTTCCCCAAGGATTATTGTTTATGTCCTCCCGTAGCTCCTGCCATAGCTGACTTTTGCTATCAAAGATGGCTTTCTGTAGCCTCTTCTTCGCCTCCTTATATTCTATTCGTTCAGATTCTGCGTCGTGGAGTCGTCTTGCTCTGGTATATATCCGCCTTCGTCGAACTCAGTCTTGTCTTGCCTCTGCAATGGTTTCATTCCACCAGTATACTGGTTTCTTCCGGTGTCTGGTCGTTCCTATTCTAGGCATAGCCTTGTCACATGCTTCTTTTATTATCCGCATTACCTTCTCTACATTTGCTGAGGCATCTATTGTCTGCTCTATCTCATTTGATCTCCTGTCGATTTCCGCTATTAACGCGGACTTATTCAACTTTTTGGTGTTCCATCTTCGGGTGCTAAAGCTTTGTTGATTAGTTTCCGCTCTATTATTTCTGTCCTCTTCATATGAATATGAAATGTACTGATGATCGCTTGCTGTATATCTTTCCAGCACTCTCCAGTTCTTTATCCTGCGCGCAAAACTATCTGTGACCAATGTTATGTCTGGAATTGTACCCTCGCAGCGAGGCTGTCTGAAAGTAGGTACATTTTCAACATTCGCAACAGTTAGTCCTACTCTGGCAGCCATTTGGTATATCCTCCTGCCCCTAGAGTTTTCTGTTTGCATGCCCCATTGCCAGCTACAATGATAAGGCCTTGGAAAAGGAGTATCTTGTCCTCTATTTCATCCAGTTTCTTTTGGAAGTCTTCCATACAATCACTGCGTATCAGGTAACAGCTGACAAGTGTCAAGTTATCAAACTGCATCCACGCAAAGCCAATTCCCTTTCCCGTAGTCTTTGGAGCCAGGTGGCTGGACCTCGGGATTCATATAGCCGCAGTGGCAGTTTCGTCCTCACACCAGTATCCACTAGTCCTACCGGCATATTGTTCGCTTATAATGGCTATATCTACTTCCTGTTCAACGCATATTTGTGGCAGCAGTGCATCTCTTCCTCTATGCATGTTCAATTGTAATATTTCCATTTTACTGTGATTTCCCGCTCATATAGCATACCTTTTACCCAGCTATATGGTTAATGGATTTCTTTCCTTCTTCCAAGCAAAGACAACATTTCGGTGGGTTGTTGCACTGTTTCAAGATGTGACCCTTTTCACCACATCGAATACACAAACCCATACCTTTTCTGTCCGGACCTTTGAACTCCCATTTCGTATGTCCAAACGCAAAGCATCTGAAACACCTCTTTTTTTCCTCACAGTGTCTGATTCTGCAGCTCACCCATCCGATTTTAATGCGCTCCAGTTTTAACAGTTTGTTTGCGTCCTTTACTGGTAGCGATACGAACGCTCTTTTTTGATCACGTGTATTTGGGTTTGTTAGTTGAACCGTGATGTCCACCTCTGCTAATTCCGCTATTTTACTTATAGCAGTGCAAACTTCTTCTTTTGTTGTATAACCTTCAATGTCCCTGATCTCCACTGTTGCCTCGGTTCTCATATCCTTGACCTCTGCGACTTCTCGCAAGGTGTCTTTGACTGCCTCGCAAAATTGTTGTTTTTTGCCCCCTTTTTCTAATTCTAATAGAATAGCACCCGTTTTTGTCTTTCGGATTGACAGAACAGATACTTCTGTCTGTTCTGGTTTCACCCTCTCTTTAAGACTTTTAAGGACTTCAGCGTAACTGTGTCCATTCGTGGGTCTGACCATGACGGCGTCTCTTCGGTCCTTATAAGTTTTCTGGCGCTTCTTCTTTTTGTATTTTTGGCCCTCCTTCTTAGATGATTGTGAGCCTTCCGGCTCCTTTCCGGGTGTTTGGATCATGATTTCTGATCTTTTTTCAGCCTTTTTTTTGGTCTCCTTTTGTATTTTTGTTGGCCTTAATCTCTCTGCTGGGCTTGTTGCCGTTCGCTTTTTCGAGACTGCGGGTGTGCATTTGTCTTTTAAAAGTGCTTGAAATATTAATAATATCTCCGATACTCTATTCTGGACATCCATGCTGATGTTTCTCTGTCTGGCCATAGCTAATCTAATCTTCCAAAGTGCGCTTCTAAATTTTTCTACTGTTTCTTCTTCCGATATCCTCATTTTTAATATATATTCTTGTCGAGGCGATCTATGTACCGGATTGTCTCTTTGAGAAACCGGGTCTGCTTGACAAGTCCTTTCAAACGCCGTTACAGGTGGTTGGCTAAATTCTTTTACTTTCTTTGCTGCGGTTTCCCCGCTAGAGTGGGCTAGCTGCGGAGATCGTACAACTTCGTTTTGTACAGCGTTTATGCGCGAACTTCTCACCTCCATACAAGTTTCTTTCGTTTTTGATCCCAGTACTTGATGTTCTGACTTTGGTGGGGATCTCACCACCCTTCCGCTGGAGCGAAAAGGATTTATATCGTCGTTGATATTTTTCGGTGTATTCATTTTTATCTTTTGGGTCCCCGCTTGAAGCCGTTATCTTTGTTCGAAGGTGCAGTTGCCCGTTTCATTGACCCCGAGGGTGCCTTTGCAAGCAGTGAGGTCCTCGCGAGGGTTGACGCAAATCCTTATGAGATATTGCGTACAGAGCCAGGTCAGGCACTAATTAGGAGTCATCTCAACTAAACCTGCACAGCCATACTTGGCTACAAACAGAGCGTTCTACAAGCCCTGCCAGGGTTTTAACGGGACGGTGGTAGCCCCCGCATTAGCCCGTAAGCCATTTCAGCACGATATCACTCCTGCTTACTGAGGTCACAGAATACGATAGCTCCCAGCCCATATACGTCTAGGTCCTAATCAATATATCTATCGTTATTCAACAACATTGCCGTTCCATCGTCGTGCTAGATTTTGATCACCCCCGTGTATTTTATTTCCCCGGTACCCTTCATGCCTTTCAAAAGCAGAAAGACATGACGAGGGTCCCCAATTCGCCAAATGAGAGGGTCCCGATGGAGGATCTAGCAAAACCCCGCACGGGAAAGAGTAAGTAATAAATGTCGTGCAATTTATATTTGCTGTTAATAGAACTGCTAAAGTTCCTGGTCGAATTATATTTCTGATTGTTTCAATACATACTATAAAAGGTATTAAAAATTCAGGAGTTCCTTGTGGAACTAAATGAGCAAATATATGTTGGAAAAAAAGAAAAACAATTTATTATATTAAAAATTATAAATGTAATTGAAAAAATAATAAATATTCTTTGTCAATTGATTGGAGCTATTTGTGGGATTAAAAAATATCAAATATTGATAATTTTAATTTGACAAGCTAATGTTATTTATTAATTAATTTTTTTATTATAAGTAAGTGCTGATTTACTATGGAATAGTTTAAGAGACCAGTACTTGCTTTCAGTCATATAATAAAGAATTTATATTATTAGAAATTCATTTAATAAATTTATGGGGATTCTTTCGATTACAATTTGTATAAAGTGGGATTAGCTTCACAAATTTCTGAACATTGACCATAAAAAAATCCAGGACGATAAACAAGAAAATTTATTTGGTTAAGTCGTCCTGGAGTTCTGTCAACATTTACACCTAAAGCTGGAATAGTTCAAAAATTTATTACATCAGCAGATGTTACTAAAATTCGAATTTGTGAATTTATAGGGACAATGGTTCGATTATCTACATCTAATAATCAAAATATATACGTTGATAAGTCATTAGTTGGAATTATGTAAGAATTAAATTCAATATTTTTAAAATCTGAATATTCATATCTTCAGTATCATTGATGACCAATTGTTTTTAAAGTAATAGAAGGTTCATTAATTTCATCAAGAAAATATAAAAGTCGTAAAGAAGGAAAAGCAATAAATAATAAAATGATTGCCGTTAAAATTGTTCAAATGATTTCAATTGTTTGTCCATGTAATAAACATCGATTTACATATTTATTAAAAAATAGTATAAATATTAAGTATCCAACTAAAATAGTAATTATAATTAAAATTAAAAGTGCATGATCATGAAAAAATATTAGTTGTTCTATTAATGGAGAAGAACTGTCTTGCAATCCTAAATTTGCTAATGTTGACATCAATTTTCTAATAAAAGTAAAATACTTTATATATGAAGCTTAAATCCATTGCACTAATCTGCTATATAAGAAATTAGTTAATAAAGGCAGTTCAGAATAACTGTGTTCAGCTGGTGGGGTATTTTGGAATCATTCAATAGGTGAATTTAATTGAATAGGAAGTAAAACTTGACGTTGAGTTACTATTCTTTCTCAAATAATATAAAAAATAATAGAATTCATAATAATGAAATTGTGGTACCAATTGTGGAAATTACATTTTATGTTGTATAAGCATCTGGGTAGTCTGAATATCGTCGTGGTATTCCTGATAGTCCAAGAAAATATTGTGGGAAAAAAGTTAAATTTACTCCAATAAATATAATATAAAATTGGCGTTTTAAAAGATTACTATTTATTGTTAGACCTGTGAATAAAGAGTATCAATGAACAAATCCTGCTATAATAGCAAATACAGCAATAATTATAGTTGCAGATGTGAAATAATCTCGTGTATCTACATCTATACCAACAGTAAACATATGATGTGCTCAAACAATAAATCCTAATAAACCAATAGCAAGGATAGCATAAATTATTCCTAATGAACCAAATGTTTCTTTTTTTCCTGATTCTTGACGAAAATATGAGAAATTATTCCAAATCCAGGTAGAATTAAAATATGTACATACATATATACTTCAGGGTGACCAAAAAATCAAAATAAGTGTTGATATAAAATTGGGTCTCCTCCTCCCGCGGGATCAAAGAAGGAAGTATTTAAATTACGATCTGTTAATAATATAGTAATTACTCCTGCTAGTATTGGTAAGGATAATAAAAGTAATAAAGCTGTAATTACTACTGATCATACTGTAGGGTAGATAATGGTCAGGGATGAACCGCCTTAATGTTTGTCTTCTAGCGTTGCACGCGTTTCCATTGTTTGAATACATATAAGTATATTATTTAAAGCTAATTGTTAAGTATTTGTGTTTGAGTACGTAATTCGGTGAATTCTCTGTTTATACATTTATTATATATTCTTTGAAGCTAATGTACAAGTATGTGTGCTTGTTTACGCCATTCTGTAGTAATACACATATATATGACTGGAGGTACATGTATTGCAGGGATACGCAAAACAAGGGCGCCCCGCCAATGCTTACGCTCTTTTTTTGTGTACATGTGCACACGTATTGCAGAGAAATTAAAAACATAAATCAGTCTCACTCGAGCATTCAAACACGGTGGACGTGTTACGCTTGTTGTTAGAAATTAGCGTTGCCATATGCAAAAAGTGAGATCCCCAGAAATTCATATGAAATTAACCTGAGGAAATACTAGTTCTTATGAACAAAATTTTTATGAGAAAATGGAGATTTAAGATTTCAAATTTAGGTATGACATGAAAATGTCAGATCTGGCAATAGTGATTCTTTATGTGTGTTTGTGAGGGCAAACAAAATGTTTATATGTATTTTTGCCTATCGCTGATGTATTGTGTGGTCTTTGAAGCTAATGTACAAGTACGTGTGCTTGTATACGCTATTCTGTAGTAATCGTGTGTATATGACTGTGAGGTACATGTATTGTGTATTCTTTGAAGCTAATGTACAAGTATGTGTGCTTATGTATGCCATTCTGTAGTTTCTTCATTTGTATGGGATCATAAAGTAAATGCTTTGTGTTTGTCCTTTTCTTTCATGTTGTTTAACATTAGATGGCGTACTTTAGGTGAATTCACCCGTTCGTTCTGAACGTTCCGAACTTTTTTTTATATGTAGTTTGACGTTTTTATTTTTGAGAGAGTGAGAGAAAGAGAGTAAATTTAATGCGGAACAATTTTTGCTAGAATTGGTTTAATTTTAATTATCGACCCGAACGAATTGAACTGTGCTGCTAGATATATGCATTTTTTATGCAAAATTGAAATGAGGTGCCACATCATATTATATGTACATATATATGTATAATAATGTACAGAGTATATTTGTAAATTTTTTACATTTATTTAACAAAATAGCAATTAGAATATGCACTCGACTTTTCTTCATCTGTATATTTTTATTTTATAATTTTTTTTTAATTTAGAACACAGCAAATTACAATCATCTGCCACTGTGTTGCCTGCTTGTAAAAGTAACACACAACATTTACAGAGTTGTTGCATATGGTACCTTTGTTTATACAGAATATTTGTTCGACGCGGCTGAATCTTCTGTGAGCAAACTCTCAGTAAACTAAAATTGTCTCTCAACGAAAATTTCCTGCAGAACGAACCGGTGAATTCACCTTTAATGCACCAACACAAGAATAAATTAATGCTACATAATTGTTAAGTTATATTTTTCCTAGTTCCTAAGCTACTTTTTGTATAATGATGAGACAGTAATAAAGAAAATTTCCAACGAGTAGCATCGCATTTTATTTAAAAGGAGCTTACAATCTCAGAAGTGGGATCGAGTACAGAATTTTTTTTATACTTATATGAACGAATATATGTAAATGAAATTTGAAGCCAGAAAAGGAAATAATAAAAGAAAATAAGAAAAATTTAAAAGAAAGAAAAACAAAAAAAAATTTTTTTTTTTATAAACTCCTGAAGAAAAGAAAAAGTGAAAATGGAAAATAACAGCGTGTGCGGTACAGTTTATACATATGCGCAGCTGCGCCTTTGGCTACAGAAGCTGGGGCTGTCGTCAACGGGTACAAAAGGTGTATTACTGGCACGTTTAAACGATGTACCAGCCGAGGTAAGAGGTGATTGTCCACCAACAAGTGAGTCGTCCAACGTAGTTATTCTGAATGATGCGGAAGATGCTGAAAATGAGGGAGAAGTTACAGATAATAATAACGATCGGTCTGCGGAAGAAGATAATGAGTGCCACCAACAAAATGATAGAGAGCTACAGCCAGATGAGTGTGCAGATAGAAACAGGGGTGTAACGAAGAAAATGATCGGCCATGATTTTGTGAACGTGTTGAAAAGAGAGCTGGAAATAATAAGTCGAAAAAAGGAATTACTGCGACGAGAGAACGATTTGCTAAGAATGATAGCTGATTCCGAGAAAAAGCATAGTTTGGCAGAAAAAAATATACCTTCTAATCAAGTGGAGGATTTTCAAGGTTCCCACAATATGAAGATTTCGTTTAACACATTAAAGGATATTATTCCAGACTATGAAGGTGAAAAATTTCCAGAGGTATGGACAAGACAATTTAAAAAAAATTTGTGAAGTCTATAATATTGATGAAGAAACAATGAAAACACTCTTGATGTGCAAATTAAAAGGCAAAGCGCAGATGTGGCTACATTCCAATCCAAATTTTTTAGACATGATAACTGCAAACATTCTAGATGAGATGGAGGATGTTTTCCAGAGAAAAGAAAATAAACTAACGATGTGCAAAAAATTCGAAGCGCGCAAATGGAAATATGGCGAGACATTTTTTGAATATTACAGTGAAAAAATACTTTTGTCAAAGACACTTGGCATCGAAGAGGAAGAACTCATAGAGCATATTATCGAAGGTATTCCTGACACTCAACTTCGGGTACAAGCCGAAGGAAGACAAATATTTTGGGACATGTTGATTTGAATAATCTTTTGCATTGTAACAATGATATGTATTTTGGAATAAATAGATCTCGACTAGATATTCACGGTAAATTGAAATGTTTTGTTGATATTGGGGATAGGGTTGTGGATTTGGAAATGCTCGTCGTCTCTGATGAAACAACATCGTACGAGTGTGTTTTGGGAAGGGATTTCTTGAGTAGGGCGATATGAGTTGTATAGAGGATTTTGAGAAGGCGATTTTGTCAATCGACATAGGAGTTACGAATGGGTTTGATTTTGTTATTGGGGAAGGTATTGAGTGTGATGATGTATCAAGGCTCAATTGCATGTATAGTAATTATTATTTGAAACCTGAACGCCCCTCGAAGCCGGAGGTGTATGGCGAGATTAGATTGAATTTGAGCGATGATCGATGCTTTAATTGTAGACCTAGAAGGTTGTCGTATTCGGAAAGGACGGAACTAACAAGGCTGTTGGATGAATATTTGGAAAAGAGCTACATAAGGCCGAGCGAGTCGGAGTATGCCTCACCCATAGTTTTGGTGAGAAAAAAGACAGGGGACCTAAGGACGTGTGTAGATTACAGGACATTGAATAAGGTGACACTGAAAGACAACTTTCCGATTCCATTGATTGATGACCTTTTGGACAGGCTTTCGGGAAAAAAGTACTTTACGAAATTGGACTTGAAAAATGGATTTTTCCATGTATTTGTTCACCCTGATTCGGTAAAATTTACATCGTTTGTTACGCCTGTTGGGCAGTTTAAATTTTTGAGGATGCCTTTTGGCTTAAAAAATGCACCGTCTGTTTTTCAGAGGTTTGTTGGTAAAATTTTTGCTGATATGGTTAGGGATGACAAAGTGATTATATATTTGGATGATATTATGATCGCGACGATTAGTATAGAAGAGCATTTTGAAATTTTAAGGGAAGTTTTCATTCGATTGTCCGTAATAATTTGGAACTCAGGAATGATAAGTGTGAATTTTTCCAGTCTTCCATTAAGTATTTAGGTTACAATATAAACGGGGATGGTATAAGGGCTGACGATAGAGGTCTGAAGGCAATAGAGAATTTTCCGGTGCCAGATAGAGCGCACTCGGTGCAAAGCTTTCTTGGATTATGCTCCTATTTTAGTAGATTTGTAAAGGATTTTTCAATGTTGGCGAAACCTCTCTATGATTTGACTAAGAAGGATAGAAAGCTGAGCTAGGATCTTTCGAATTGCTTAAGAGGAAGCCTATCGAATCACCAGTGCTTGCACTTTACGACCCAAGGGATGAGACCGAGCTCCACTGTGACGCGAGCTCCATTGGCTTCGGAGCTGTTTTATTGCAGAGAAAACACGACGGCAAATTTCACCCCATTTTTTTACTTTTCGAAAAGGACTACAGATACAGAGTCAAAGTATCACAGCTTTGAACTCGAGACGTTGGCAATAGTATACGCACTGAGGCGTTTTAGAATTTACCTTAAGGGCAAGAAATTTAGGATTGTGACTGATTGTAATTCTTTGACTTTGACGCCGAACAAAAAGGAAATAAATCCAAGGATTGCAAGATGGGCTTTGGAACTTCAAAATTTCGACTATGAATTGGAACATCGACCTAACAGCCGGATGCAACATGTGGATGCCCTTAGCAGATGTACTAATGTGTTGGTAGTTGGGTCTAACACGTTCGAGGAGAACCTGATCATTTGCCAGAATAGGGATCAGAAGTTAAAGGATTTGAAACAAAAGCTGCAGGAATCGGAGCATTGTTTGTATGAAATGTGGAATGGAGTGTTGTATCGGAAAGGTCCTGAGGGAGGCTTGCACTTTTATGTCCCTGTGGAAATGGAGGGCCACATTTTGTACAAGTATCATAATGAAATGGGGCACGTGGGAATGGACAAAATGTCTGACCACATTCTTAAAAGTTATTGGTTTCCTAAGGTTAGGGCGAAGGCTGGTAGGCATGTGGACAATTGCATTGATTGCATAGCGTATTCCGCAAAGAGTGCTAAGAGTAAGGGATTTTTGCATAGCATACCCAAACCGGAAAATCCTTTCGATACGGTTCACATAGATCACTTTGGACCGGTGGACAACGGCAGGACGATGAAACACGTATTGGTGGTAGTAGATGCCTGTTCTAAATTTGTAAGAATATATCCAGCACGTACGACTGGCACGAGGGAGGCTATATCGGCATTGACGGATTACTTTAGGGCTTACAGCCGACCCAGGTGTATTATTAGTGACCGCGGGACGTGTTTCACCTCGAATGACTTTAAAGATTTTTTGACGAAACACGGTGTCAAGCACATATTGGTGGCCACAGGCTCGCCGCAGGTAAACGGACAGGTGGAAAGGGTGAACAGGTCCTTAGGGCCCATGCTTGCAAAACTAGTGGATCCGGAAAAGGGAATTTTTTGGGACAGGGTGCTTGAGAAGGTTGAGTATACCTTGAAGAACACAGTACAGAAATCTATTGGCCAGCACCCGAGCGTGATATTGTTTGGTGTCGGCCAACGTGGTACGACAAGCGATCCATTAAGGGAATGTCTTACGGAAGTTAGGGGTGTGAAAAGACAGAACCTTGTTGCAACGAGACTTGAGGCAACTAGGAGACAAAAGAAATTACAGGATTATAATGAGAGATATGTGGACGAAGGTAGAAAGGCTCCTACATTATATAGGGATGGAGACTATGTGATGGTGAGGAATTTCGACTCGACGGCTGGTGTATGCCAAAAGTTAATTCCGAAATTTAAGGGTCCTTATCGGATATAGAGAGTTTTGAGGAATGATCGATATTTGCTCGAGGATGCTGAGGGTTTCCAGCAATCGCGTACACCCTATAGGGGTGTTTGGGATGTTTCCAACATGCGACCATGGCTTGGCGGGCCTTCGGGTTTGGGTGGTAGGAATGAAATCGGGTGATTTCATGGTCAGGATGGTCGAGTTGTAGGGTAGATAATGGTCAAGGATGAACCGCCTTAATGTTTGTCTTCTAGCGTTGCACGCGTTTCCATTGTTTGAATACATATATATTATTTAAAGCTAATTGTTAAGTATTTGTGTTTGAGTACGTAATTCGGTGAATTCCCTGTTTATACATTTATTATATATTCTTTGAAGCTAATGTACAAGTATGTGTGCTTGTTTACGTCATTCTGTAGTAATACACATATATATGACTGTGAGGTACATGTATTGTGTGTTCTTTGAAGCTAATGTACAAGTACGTGTTTTTGTATACGCTATTCTGTAGTAATCGTGTGTATATGACTGTGAGGTACATGTATTGTGTATTCTTTGAAGCTAATGTACAAGTATGTGTGCTTATGTATGCCATTCTGTAGTTTCTTCATTTGTATGGGATCATAAAGTAAATGCTTTGTGTTTGTCCTTTTCTTTCATGTTGTTTAACATTAGATGGCGTACTTAATGCACCAACACAAGAATAAATTAATGCTACATAATTGTTGTTATATTTTTCCTAGTTCCTAAGCTACTTTTTGTATAATCATAAGACAGTAATAAAGATAATTTCCAACGAGTAACATTGCATTTTATTTAAAAGGAGCTTACAATACAAATTCACATATTCGATCAATAGTAATTCCTGTTGCTCGCATGTTAATTACTGTTGTAATAAAATTTACAAAATAGAAGAGATTCCGGCTAAGTGAAGGGAAAAAATTGCTATATCAACAGATGCTCCTCCATGAGCAATATTAGAGGATAAAGGAGGGTAAACAGTTCATCCTGTTCCAGCTCCATTTTCTACTATACTACTTACCAATAAAAGTCTTAATGCAGGAGGAAGAAGTCAAAAACTTATTCAAAGGAAAGCTATATCTGGAGTTCCTAATATTAATGGAACTAATCAGTTTCCAAATCCACCAATTATAATTGGTATTACTATAAAAAAAAATTATGATAAAACGCATGAGCTGTAACAATTACGTTATAAATTTGGTCATCTCCAATTAAGGCTCCTGGATGTCCTAATTCAGCTCAAATTAAAATTCTTAAAGATGTACCTACTATTCCGGATCAAGCACCAAAAATAAAATATAAAGTTCCAATATCTTTATGATTAGTAGAAAATAGCCATTGTTGCGATTAAATGGCTGAAATTTAGGCAATAGACTGTAAATCTATTTATGAAAATTATTCTCTTTAATCAAAGCTTTATAGTCAATAATGATATTAGACTGCAATTCTAAAGGAGTAATAATTTACTAAGGCTTAAAAGATTCTTCTTATATTTATAGCTTTGAAAGCTATTAGTTTATTTAACTTAAAGCCTTATAGTGTATATAACGAAGAAATTAACAATAATCCAAGTGAAGAAATTATTGAAAAAATTATAAAAATTTTAAAATTTATTAAATTATAAAAAGAATTTGTAATTCAATAATTTTCACAATAATTTAATATAAAAGATCTATAGTATAAACGTAAATAAAAATATAATGTAATTAATGCTATAAATACTATAAATGTTAGAATAAAAGATTGACCATGTTATGTATTCGTTTTGTTAAAGAACCAAGAACGTCGGTAATATTTAGTTTTCTATAATATTCTCTTTATTTCATTTTGTTTTAATCTAAAAATATAATTCAATTATTTAATTATTAATATGAGATCTCTTGCACTTGTTGTATGCTGTACGGTTGATACCAAAAAAGAAAGAATAAGAACAAAAATGAAGAAAAGACAGAACTGTTAGTAGTACAAGGCTGCCATATTGATTGGTGCCATTTATGTGTATACATATCAACTTTTCCCTCTCTCATAAATCAAGGCGTTTTGGTGCTTTTCTTGTTCTACTTGATCTTCTTAGGTTGGTTGGACTTTGTTTCTTGTTGAGGTTGTCTTGAAGTGGTACCAAAACCGGTTCTGGTGATGACATCGATGGCACTTCTGACGGCGATGGTGTGGGCAATCCTGAAGGTGGCGGCTTCTCCCGTGTGGTGGGCGTGATAGCTGGTAAATCCGGTGTTGCATCTGTATTTGGTACGTCAGTACGCCGTTCAATGTCTTGTTCAGTCGTTTTTCCGTCTTGGAGCTTATTTTCTGTTTCGGTGTCGTAATAATTTCTTTTGTTAGATACTTGGCAGTCCGAACTTCTTATTTGATCGACATGGCGCTTATGTTTCTCGTCATTGATCAGAACCTCGTGCATTCGGCTTCCTATCTTCTGTAGTATCCTCCCGAATTTCCATTTGCAAGTTTCATTATTGTAGAATCGTACTTGCACTGACTCACCTTCTGAAAACTGTCTAGGTTCTTTACCGTTATTTTGGTTGTACATTATTCGGTGTGCCACATCACTTTTGCTTAGGTCAATTCTTGTTCTAATTGTTCTTTTGAACATAAGTTCCGCCGGGGACAATCCAGTTGATGCGTTCGGTATTTTTCGATACTGCATTAGAAACCTGTATAGTTTATCGTCAACATCGCCATTCTCGTTAAGCATTGATCGCAACCCCGCTTTAACTGTTGCCACGTGTCTCTCCGCCTGCCCATTTGAGACAGAATAGGGGGGAGGGGTTCAATATTTGTGGCGGATGCCGTTCGACTTGATGAAGTTTTGAAACTCTTATGCTGTGAAGCTTGTGCCGTTATCTGAAAGTAGTACTAGGGGAAGACAAAATCTTGAAAACATTTCGCGAAGTATCTTAACCGTTTTTGTAGAGCTGATTGTTTGTGTTGGTATGGCTTCTACCCATTTTGTATACGCGTCGACTGCGATTAGTATATACGTATTCGTGAAGGGTCCAGCGTAATCAATGTGTACCCTCTGCCAGGGGCCTGTTGGGTACTCCCACGGATGGGGCATTTCTTTCGGTGGGTTGCTTTTATTTTTACAGCAGTCATAGCATGCTCTTGACACGGCCTCGATGTCCTTATCTATTCCCCTCCACCAGACATAGTTTCGAGCCAATTCTTTCATTCGAACTATACCCGAATGCCCAGTGTGTAGTTCGTCGAGGACTCTCTTTTGTAGGGACTTCGGTATCATTACTCGTATTCCCTTGAATATACAACGATTTTCCAATGAAAATTCTTCGACAGATTCGCCATGAGGTAATGTCGCACCTGCTTGTAAGGCGTTAAAATATTTCCTGCACTCCTCATCCGTCATTACTTCGCGTTGGATTTCTTTTTGTGTAACTGGAAGTGTTTCTATTTGATTCATTTGGGATATTGTTGCTTTATCTTTGCGTACATTGTTGCATGGATTATCAACAGGAAATCTTGATAAAAAATCTGCATTACTGTGTTCCCTTGTTGGCCGGTATTGTATGATATAATCGAAACCCGATAAAAATTTGCATAGTGTAGCAATCTTTATTTGGATGAAAAATTCTTGTTAGGGGTTTGTGGTCCGTTATCAGCGTAAAAGGGCGCCCGTAGCAGTATTAAAAGAACTTCTTTAGACCCCAGAAAATTGCGGTGGCCTCTTTGTCAATCTGCGAGTAATTTTTTTCGCCTTGTGTTAACGACCGCGAGGCGAAAGCTATAGGTCTTTCTTCGTTTTTGTTATCTATGTGTGATATTACGGCTCCTAGCCCGTGTGATGATGCATCTGTTGCTAGAAGAAGTGGCAATTTGTCATCAAATGGTATCAATACCTTTGCACTGGTAATCTCACGTTTAATTTCATTGAATATTTTACCAGACCTAAAAAAGCCCTTGTTTCCGATACATTGGTTGGTCTCGTGCACCTTTGGATGCTTTGAATTTTATCATTCATTGGTTTGATACCAAATTCATCAATGTGATGCCCCAAGTATGTGACGTGATCGAGTAGAAATTGGCATTTATCTTTGTTCAAATGTAATCCATGCAATTGTAACCTTTGCAAAACCTGTTTAAAACGCTTAATTAATTCTTCATACGAATTACCTTGTAGCTTAATATCGTCAAAAAAACATGACACGCCATCTATGCCTTGCAATATAGAATCCATAAACCTTTGCCATATTTTTGGAGTTGCTTTGACACCGAACATTAGCCTGTTTACCTTGTATGTTCCTTTGTGTGAGCTTATTGCTTGTAATATTGACGTTTCCTCGTCGACCTGCATGTGCAAATATGCCTGATGTAAATCTAATGTCATAAAATATTTTCCTCCGCTCATTCTTGCGAATATATCTTCAATTGTTGGTATAGGATAACTATCATCTTTTATGGCATTATTAATTGTAACCTTATAGTCGGCGCATATACGAATGTCGCCGTTCTTTTTCACTACTGGAACTATTGGTGTTCCCCATTCGGAAAATTCCACTTTCTGTATAATTCCATCGTTTTCCAGCCGAATTAATTCTTCCTGGATTCTATCTTTTAAGGCGTATGGTACTGGCCGATGTCGTATGAATTTGGGTGTAATACTTTCTTTAAGCTCGAGCTTGCATTTGTAATTTGGTATCGTGCCTCTAGTTTGCGTAAACGTTTCTTTATAGTCATTCAATATTTTACCAATTTCTTTCTTATATTGAGCCTCATTCATAACATTGTCGATTACATTTAGGTCCGATATATTCAGATTTAAATGCCTGATCCATTCTCTTCCAAGTATGGAACCGACTTTCGCATCAATGACATATAAATCAGCCTGTGTGCGTTTATTTTTGTGCGTGATGTTCACCTTTGCCTTGCCAATTGGCTGTATTATCTGGCCGGTATATGTTCGTAATTGTAAAGACGTCGGTTTCAATTTTATTTTTGGCAATAACTTTTTCTGTGTTTGTAGCGACATGGTAGATACAGCTGCACCTGTATCTACTTCCATGCGACAATGTGTTTTTTCTACCGTTAAGTTTGCTAATTTGTCGTGAATGCCATGAATGCTATTTACCTGGACTATTTGTATTGTATTTATACTTCCCAGCGAGTCTGAGTCCGAATATTCTTCAACGTAACTTGTGATTTCTATTGCACGATTCTCTGCTATGTTTTTACTGAGACAGACTTCTTGAATATGTCCGGACTTATGACACCTAATACACTTAAAATTTTTTGCTGAGCATTTGTTGGCTTTATGATTCGTTTTACCACATTTGAAGCATTTACCTTTCAATTTTTCAAAAATGCCACGGAAAGATTTTTGGTTTTTATTTTCCTTAAACTTGTTTTTCATCTGATTTACTTGTAACTGTTGATTTCGCATTTCTTTGCTCTCCAGTTTGGAGGATTCTATTGCCAGTGCAAGCTTTACAGCATCATCAAACGTTTTGCTTGCATCTTGCTGCAAGAGTCGTTCACGTATGTCGTTGTCGCAAATGCCTCTTACAAATTGTGACCTCAAGTGAGTTGAATTTGTAGAAGTATTGCAATTTCCGCACTTGAAGTTACAATTTGTTGACAGTTTTTTTAAATCTGCTTGGAAATTTGTAATGGACTCACCCTCGTGCTGAACTCGATTAGAAAATTTATGCTGTTCTGCAATTTCACTTGGTATAGGGCACAAATGGGAGCGTAGTAAATTTATTAATTCCTCAAATCTTTTTGATTTTGGGCTGTCCGGTGCCGTTAAACATGTTAATGTGTGGTAAAGTTTTGGGCTTAAACAGTTTAGGAGAATTTTTACACAAATTTTGTCCCCTTCTTCACTTTCGCTTGTCCAGCCTCTTAAATCCAGATAGTTTTCAATTCTTTGTAGATATGAATCGAATGTTTCGTTGTTTTCGTCAAAAGGCTGTAAATTTATGCCGTGTGACGGTGCCGCTGGTTGTATTCTTGCAGGCAACTGCATTAACGTATCAGCCAATTTTTTCAATGTTTCATCCATTTGCAAATTACCTTCACCCCCAGTACCATGTGGATTCGATTTAACCTCACTTTCTATATGTAGCATGTTGAATGCGGTGTTGAATTCAAAACCTCAAGCCTCGTTCGCCAGTTGTTATGTATTCGTTTTGTTAAAGAACCAAGAACGTCGGTAATATTTAGTTTTCTATAATATCCTCTTTATTTCATTTTGTTTTAATCTAAAAATATAATTCAATTATTTAATTATTAATATGAGATCTCTTGCACTTGTTGTATGCTGTACGGTTGATACCAAAAAAAGAAACAATAAGAACAAAAATGAAGAAAGACAGAACTGTCAGTAGTACAAGGCTGCCATATTGATTGGTGCCATTTATGTGTATACATATCAGACCATTTATAATTAAAGATTGGATTACAGTTCATTTTGGTAAAAATCCTAGAAATGGGGGTAATCCACATAATGAAAATAAATTAAAAAATAAAAAAATTTTAGTCTTTTTATTTAAATTTAAATAGGCTACTTAGTTCAATCGTATTTTATAAGTCAAATTACATGTGATAGTTATCAAGGAACAAATTACACCAAAGATACACGTGTAAATCATTCTGACAAACACTAGCAGAACGGAACAACATGCTGTTTTCGAAAGCCGCTACACTTTCATCATCAGCGTTCTTGTGTTTGGTCCACTTCTGTGGTGTCAGTTGATGTATATTTCAGCTATTTATACAAACTTTTTCACTGTAAATAGAATACGTGAATTTTTTTGATTCATTCGTATTACAATTTGTGAAAACTTTTTTTTGTAATGGAAAGACCAAATTACACCTCACTAACTTACAACAGTGTGGCCATTGTTATCTATTCTTTACCAACTATACACATGTTTTTTAATTTGCTTAGTTTGTTTTTAACTTATGACAAACTTGTTTGGTTTGTTACTATAAGTATGTATATTTATTAATTTTTGCTACAAGCCATTAGCAAACACAAGAACGCTGATGATGAAAGTGTAGCGGCTTTCGAAAACAGCATGTTGTTCCGTTCTGCTAGTGTTTGTCAGAATGATTTACACGTGTGTCTTTGGTGTAATTTGTTCTTTGATAACTATCACATGTAATTTGGCTTATAAAATACGATTGAACTAAGTAGCCTATTTAAATAAAAAGACTACAAACAAGAAAAATGTTCATAAATAAAGAGAAATTTTAAACCTAAAATATAAAAAAAATATTTTAAATTTTTTGAATAAAAAAATAATGAAAATAATTGGTTAATATGAGAAGATTTAAATATATTAAATATAAAAATTATTCTAAAAGTTAAAAATGAATAAAAAATAAAATAAGTTATTCATAATATTTGGGACGATTTTCCGTCATCCCACGTCAAATTTGGTTTGAAAACAGACCGGTTTCGGCTTTGTGCCATCTTCAGTGTTCTCCTGAATACTAAATCGTTTTTCTTGCTGTACGTTGTCTTTTGTATGGTTCGTTTTTTTCCTTTCTTTGATCCCCTTGTGTTTCTCTCTCTCGTTCTTGTGTCTATGTGTCTCTCTTTCTCTCTGTCTCTCTCTCTACCTGTTCCTCTCATTTTCCCCTATATACCATGTCTGTGCACCCTGTCTTTATAGCGCGTCGATTATTTAATAGGTGTATTATCTGTATGCAGGTAGTAATCTATGATTGTGCGTTTTTGGATTGGCCTTTTGTCTTGTACATCTGTTGTTATGTTGTTCGGTTTCATTAAATTATTGTCCTCTTTTGTGTAAAAATATTTTAATGGTTCAAATATTATGTCCGAGGCAGTGTTTATTTGTTCATTTATTATTCTCCCGTCAAAAGCTTTCTGTTTGTATATTTCCATGTTTTCTAATACGTTCAACCGCCGTCCTTTATGCTGTATGTGTAACAGTTTAACCGTTTTTCTAATATGCGCTGGTGTACATTTTTTGCTGAATATGTGGTTCGCGAAATTCGATTCTGGTGTTGTTCCTGGTTCTCTCATTTTTTTGTTGTAGTCTCTCATATGTTCCCGAAATCTGGTTTTTATCTTTCGTCCCGTTTGTCCGATGTAACTGTGTTGGCATGTGCAAGTTAATTTGTATACTCCTTGTTTATCCAGGCAGTCTGTCTCGTTTGTGCTGTCTTGGAGTATTCTACCCAAATTGTTATTTGTTCGGAATGCTGTGTTAATGTTGTGCTTTCTAAAAAAATTAGCAAGTTTGTATGTTGATGTGCCCATATATGTTAAAGTAGCCCAAGCTTTCTTCTCCTGATCCTGTTCTTTGTTCCGTTCCCCACTTGTTTTGATATCTCTTCTGATTTTGTCTACCAATTTTTTCCTATACCCGTTGTTTTCCGCTATGCTATAAATTATTTTCAACTCCTTCATATATGCCTCCCGCGTTAGTGGTATTCGTTCAAGTCTCGTTACTAATTGTCTAATTGCCGCGTTTTTGTGTTGTTGAAGATGGTTTGATGAATTGTGTATTATTGTGTCTGTAGCAGTTGGTTTCCTGTATATTTCGTAATCGATCCTATTTAAGCTCTTGTTTGCCCGAATTGTTAAGTCTAGATAATTTATGCTATTGCCTTCTTCCACCTCCATTGTGAATTTTATGTTTTTGTGTTGTTTGTTCAGTAGATCCAGAATTTGTTCCTCTTTATTTCCTTCCAGTATACATATAATATCATCTACGTATCTCGCGTAGAATGTAACCCCGAAATTGGTTTTTAGGTCCTCGACATATTTCTCTTCTAAATTTTGCATGAATACTTCCATTAGGATTGCTGATGTTGGATTACCCATTCCTAGTCCATTGGTTTGTCTATATATGTTATTGTTAAATTTGAAATAATTTTGCTCCAATGTGGCTTTTAGCGTATTTGCGAGTTGCATTGAAAACTCTACGTCTTTTGTTTTGTTGAGCAGTGTTTCATGTACAATGTTTATTGTCTCTGTTGTTGGAATTGATGGATACAAGTCTTTTATATCAAATGAGACTAGCCTAGTGTTTTCTGTTATATCCACGCTCTGTAGCCTATTAACTAATTCCGTGGTGTTGGCTATTGTGTGTTTGTTTTCTAGGTCCAAGTTGTCTTTCAGTATTGTTTTTAGGTATTTCGATAGTTTGTAGCTCGGGGCTGATTTGTAGTTAATTATGGGTCTCATTGGTGTATTCGGCTTATGTATTTTCGGTAGAGCAATCATGGATGGAGCGTATGGGTTCATGAGTGTTAACGAGTACGATATGTTTGGTGTTATTATTTTAGTTGCCTTTTTGATTATTTCCTTGACTTTCGCCTGGTATTCGTCTGTAGGATCTTTCCTAATTTTCCGACATTTAGTGTCCTTTATCAACTGCTCCGTTTTGGTAATGTAATCATTCTTGCTGATCAATACTGTTGTGTTTCCTTTATCTGCTTTTGTTGTTACGACATTATTAGATTTAAGTTTTTGTTTTAAATTTCTAACAGCTTCGCATTCCTTGTTTTGACTCCTTTTAGATTTGATCTCCTTCTCTATTATGCGTTTGCAGGTATATCGGGCTTGATCCTGCTCCTCGTTTGGTAGCATCGATATTGCAACCTCTGTGTCCACAATGGTTTGCTCTATTTCCCTCCTTTTATTATTTTCGCGGATATTGTGCTTTAGCCCCTTTTTCAGTAACTGAGCCTCTCATAATAAATTATTATTATATATTGCTATTAATATTCATCTTAAATGTTTAATAGATGAATATGCAAAGAATGAAGTTGGCAGCACTGATCGGTAAACAAGCAAATTATTGTGGCTTTGAACAAATCTTTTTTAAATACTGAAAATAAGGAATAAAAACACTATTAATTTCTTCCTAAAAGGCATAACACTGGTCACTTTAACAGTAACAGCAATTTCATACTCTGCTAATGTTTACTGTATCAAGCGCGCCCTCCTTCGTCGGTATTGTTAGCAAGAACCGTCGGCGAAGTAAAACAATAATTAATAAAATGGCAATACTAAAAAATGCGTCTAATTAACATCAGAGACGCTACAACTCTGCTATATAAAAAAAAAATATATATATATAATAATAATAAATAAATCAACGCGGAAAAGCTGAGTTGTAACACAGAAATTAAAACCTCTCTCTCTCTCTGTATTCTAATTTCACCACCTGTCCTCTCTACCCTATCCCTTTCACAAAAAGAAGTAACACCTTAATTTAAGTAGTAGGCATTAATTACCTGAGTGTAACTTCTCTTTATAAAAAAAAAAAAAAAAAAAAAATAAAACAAAACATCAGCAATCAAGTGTCAATAAAAAAAGTGAAATACATTTGAATTAATTGTTATTTCAACATAATGTCTGAGTGCAGTAAATGCAGATCAGCGATAAGAGGTGAAAGTGGCATACGGTGTAATGGTGTATGTGAGAAAATTTAGCACCTTACAAAAAAATGCGCGGGTATTGACCAGTATTCCGCTAAAATTTTTGATGAAACCAACTACATAAGATTTATTTGTGATGATTGCATGCAATACATTCAAAATGTAGATTTGGTGTTGAGGGAAATACAAGATAATGTCAACAAAAACAAACATTTGCGGAATATAAACATGAATTTGAATGTTCACTTAAACAAAATGAAACTGAAATAAAGAAGTTATTAGAAGCAATAGAAAATAGATATGATGCAAGATTTAAGAAAATGGATAACATTCAAAAATATGTGAAAAAAGTGCTGATGAAGTAAAAAGTCTGTATGTAAATGTAAACGAAGTCGAAAACAAAAACAAGGACATAATTGAAAATATCAACAATAACAATGTAAAGATGTGTGATGAGATAAAAAGAGTGGTAAAAGAAACAAATGTAAAAAAGTTATCATATGCCCAAACAGCTGCAAAAGCAGTGATACCAGATGTGTCAAAGAGAGTTTCTTTAATTCTTAAACCCAAAGAAAAACAAACAGTACAAAAAAACTAAAGAAGAACTAAATAAAAAAGTGGATCCGAAAGATTTTAAAATCGTAAATATTGAAAACAGACGAAATGGTACTCTGGTTATACAGAGCGAAAGCATGGACGAGCGCGAAAAAATAAAAACAGCAATTCAGAACGAAATAAGTGATAAATATGAAGTGAAAATTCCGAAAGAGGCCGAGATGAACATAATAATAACGGACATGAGTATTAAATCAAATGAAAATGAATTATTGGAAAAATTAAAAAAACAGAATGAGGTAATAAAGGACAGTAATGTGGAAATTGTAAAATGTTATGAGACCAAAAGATTTAATAGATCTGTGTACAACGCAAAAATAAAAATTGATTATGCAACATATCACAAAATTATGCCTATGCAAAGATTAAACATTGGGTGGGAAAAATGTAGAATATTTGACGGTACTAATATAATGCAGTGTTTTAATTGCCAAGGTTTTAATCACAAAGCAAATGAATGCAGGAACGAAGCAGTGTGTTTTAAATGTCATGGAAACCACAAGAGTATAGAATGTACAAAGGAAATATTGAATAAATTTATTAACTGCGTCAGGGAAAACAATAGGCTAAATCTCAGCCTAGATGAAAATCATGCGACAATCAACAGGGAATGTCCAGTATATAGAAATAAATTGAATTTAAAAAAATGAGGATTGGAATTGATATAGAGATATAACAATCAAAACAAATACATGGAATATACACCAACATACAGGGGCTAATAAATAATTTCGGCCAACTAGAAATAATTGTGGAGTCGGTTAAACCCAATTTTATAATATTATCAGAAACGCATATGACTGAGCAGATAGATGAAACAGAGGTTGAAATAAATGGATATAATCTATATAACACAGTATCTAATTCTAATAAAACTGGAGGTGTAATTTTATATTTTAAAAAACAATGGAGGGTCACAATTATAAAGTCAGACATAAAAGATTCCGAGTACTGGATAAGTGCATTTATGGCCAAAAAATATAATGTTTCGTTTATTGTAATAGCTATTTATAGGTCACCAAGTTATTCGAAATCGGAATTTTGTGATAAACTGCAAGATTTTCTGGAAGAAGTGTGTGAAAACAATTGCGACATAATAATAGCCGGTGACTTTAATATTGACTGGAATAATGACTTTTACAAAATAAAAATTGAAAGTATATTAAACGATAATGGCCTAAAACAGATAATGAATGAAAACACACGAATAACACAGAACTCAAAAACAATTATAGATTATATTATAACAAATAGTGAAGCCGTGATCGCTAAAACAATTATAAATAACAAGATATCAGACCATGAAGCTATAGATATTATTATTGAATGTGAAAAAGAGACTCCAGAACTAGAAACAAAACAAAAAGAGTTTTTTAAATATAATAAGAACTATTTTCGAAATGAGCTAAGTGCAATATTACAATATAATGAAATGTTGAATGTTAATGAACAAACTGAAGATTTTGATAAATGCATGGAAGTAGCAATAGCTAAATTTATGATAAAAAGGCAAAGAATTGAAAGCAGTAATAATAAGTGGTTTAATAGTGATCTAAGAAACTTGAAATTGCAAAAGGTCAGAGTATATCAGAAAGCCGTATTTGACAACACAAGCACAGCATGGGCCAACTATAAAACAATAAGAAACAAATACAAAAGCAAAATAGAAAATGAAAAACTTAAATATATTAATAATAAAATTGCAATGTCAAAGGACCAAAAGGAAATGTGGGCTGTGATGAAAGAACTTGTATTAAGAAAACCTAGAAATGTAATAAAAACTGTGATATTTAATCAAGTAGAGTGTAAGAATAATATGGAAATAGCTGACAAATTTAACCATTATTTTATAGATAGTATTAAAGAAATAAGAAGTTCAATAGAAAATGTGCAATACAAAAACCTGATACCTGTGATAAACTCAAAGTTTAAGTTTCGTGCGATATCCATATTAGAATTAAAAGACGCGTTTAAGACTATAAATAACAAACCTGACTATAAAAAAACTACAAAAAACATAATTTTAGACACATGGGACATAACTGGCAATATCTTGTTAAACATTATTAACAAATCAATGGAAACAGGAACTTTTCCAGAAAATTGGAAAGAATCAATGATTACACCAATTGCAAAAGTTAAAGATACAAACAAAAGTGAAGAATTTCGTCCAATAAATAGTTTAAAAATTTGTGAAAAGGTGTTTGAAAAACTTGTGAAAAATCAACTAGAAGAATGTATAGAAAGTAATTCACTACTATTTTAATATCAGTCAGGATTTAGAAAAAAACATTCATGCGAAACAACTGTAAATTATCTAATAAACAGGTGGAAATGTGTAAAGAAAAATAATAAAGTTTTGTCTATTTTTCTGGATTTTAAACGAGCGTTCGAGACGATTGATAGAAACATTCTGATACAAAAACTTCACAGGTTTGGAATACAAGACACTGAGCTAAATTGGTTTAAAACCTATCTAGCAAATCGTAAGCAAAAAACAAAAGTTAATGACATAGAATCGACTGCGATAGAAAATGAATACGGCGTACCGCAAGGCTCAATATTGGGAGCTCTCCTATTTATTATTTATATAAACGATATTGAAAAGATATTGGAAAAGTGTGAAATAATCTTATACGCAGACGATACGCTTATATTTACACAAGCAGAAACAGAAGAAATGTGCTATGAAAATATAACAAGTGATATGCACAATATAAACAAGTGGTTAAAAATGAATAAATTAAAACTTAATGAAAAGAAAACCAAATTAATGGAAATTAATATGAACACAGACAAAATATTTAATATAAACAATATACCAATTGAAAAAGTTAACAGTATTAAATACCTAGAATTATTTGTATAGTGGTGGAACTCACAATATATTTAATTAGTACTATTTCACCTTTTTCTTATATAAGTATTTATTTATTTTCTTTTTAAAATATATTTTTTATATTTTTTTACAATTTTTTTGATGTTACTAAATTCAATGTTTTATATCAATTGAAAAATTCTGACTGACAAAAATAATTATGTTTTCTTAAAATTTTCAACAAATACTTATATATGTATATGTAAAGTAGATTTATCAAATAATATAATAAAATGTACATATTTATGTATGTACATATGCTAATATATATAACTCCCCCACCCTTTGACAAGACATTACTCCTGGAATGTAGCATATATAAATACATAAAAAATAATTCATTACAAAAATATTAACAAAGTAACAAAGTTTTAAGTATACATTATATTTGAACATTTTTTAATTTTATAAATATATTAATATAAATGTTTTTTTTAAGTTTTAACATATTATTTTTTTTTTTGTATTTATTATTTTAAATATATATATAAGTAGATAAATAGTAATAATATTAATGAACAAATTTTAATCAAATTTATTTATTTCTTGGAATAGTTTCTTCCAGTTATTTTTCTATCAAAATGAATATTTGGTATTTCATTTTGATATTTAAAAGTTCTTTTGACAATCTGTCTATCTCTTTTACAACCATTTTCATCTAAAAAATGTGTATTATTTTTATTTTTTACTTGTTTTATTATATATTTTGGTTTTTGTTTTAAATTATTAAATCCAAGATTTTTAACAAATTCTCTTTCTCTATATTCGTGACAATCTTTTCTATTTTCATTCATTTTATTAATCCTTTTAACTTTTTTATCATGAACAACGTTATGTAATTTTTTCCAAATTGATTTATCAAATTTATTATGTAATAAATCATTAGGTTTTACACATGTTATACTGTGTATAGTATCATTATAAAGTTCAATGCATTTATATACTATAGCTTTATCGTTTAAGTCTTGATCTTTTTGTTGTAGTTTAAATAATCTGATGTGTTCATTAAGTGTGAGATGGAATCGTTCAATGTCTGCATTTCCCGTGTGTGTATTTGGTGATGTGAAATGATAATCTACTTCTTCTGATCGTAAAAATTCTTTAATCAAAGCTGTATTAAATTCATTATCAGCTATAATTTTGTTTGGTTTTCCTAAAATTGCAAATCTTTCTCTAATTTTTTCAACAATACTTATTGAATTTTTATCACTTAAATAATGTATAGATACATGTTTTGTTAATTTATCTATACATGTTAGGAATGTTGTATTTTTATTTAAAAACCATATATCCATGTGAACTATTTCGTTTGATTGTAGAGGTGTTTCAGTTACACAAAATTTTGTTTTAATTGGATTTCTATCGTATTTGCACATATTACATAAAGTGCAGTTATTAATAAATTTATGAATTTCAGTTTTCAAATTTGGATAATAAATATTATTTTTTAACTCTAAGAAAGTTTCCTCAATACCTCTGTGATTTTTATCGTTATGAAATTTTTCTAAAATAGTTAAGAGATTTTCTCTATCTATTATATCTTTTAAAAATTTAGTACAGCGTACAAATTTCATATTCGGTAAGTTTGAAAAATATCGAATTAATGTTTGTTGTAAATTCTTGTAAATATCTAAATTATCGCAAAAAATTCCTATTGTTCCTTTTATTGGAAAGATTTTCTTTAAAAAATTTAATATCTTTTCTTCGAAATAATTTTTATTGTAATTGTGTGCCTTGTATTTTTATTGAATAATATTTGTTTCTCATATTTAAAAGAATTTTTTAAAGAAATTATTATTGGATTTTTATATAAGTTGATTGGTTTTTCAGATATAAATATATGATCATTTAAATTTTCAACTCCGCTATGTATTGTAGCTAAAGTAGAACTTGGATTTTGAATATCTTGTTCTAAAATATTCACATCTAAACGACTGAGATAATGTGCTACTTTATTAGTTTTGCCTTTAATATATTCCATTTCAAAATTATATTCATTTAATTGAATTTTCCACCTTTGTAGTTTCATATTTGGTTCTTTTAAACCGTTTAACCATATTAAAGGTCGATGATCAGTTTGGATTTTAAATTTTCTGCCGTATAAATATGGTCTAAAATATTTAATTGACCAAACAATTGCCAATAGTTCCTTTTCAATTGCACTATAATTTTGTTCATGTTTGCTTAAAGTTCGAGATGTATAAGAAATAGGATGACCATTTTGTGAAAGAACTGCTCCTAAGGCTCCGTTACTAGCATCTGTTGTTAAAACAAATAGTTTATCAAAATTGGGATATGCTAATACAGGATTAGTGCATAAAATTGTTTTTAATTTATTAAAAGAATCAATATAGTTTTGATTTTCAAGATCAATTCTTGAATTCTTTTTTAAATAGGAAATCATTGGAAGAGCTATTCTACTGTAATCTTTTATGAATTTACGGTAGAAACCCGTTAAACCTAAAAATGATTTGATTTCCTTTACTGTTTTCGGTAATGGTATCTTTTTAATGATTTTAATTTTTTCTGGATTTGGTTTTATTCCATCTATTGTAATAATATGTCCTAAATATTCAGATTCACGTTTAAAAAAATTGCATTTATCAATTTGGACTTTCAGATTATATTCTGATAATCTCTTAAATATTTTCTTTAATGAATTGATATGTTCTTGAAGTGATGTGGAAAATATCAATATATCATCAAGATATACAACACAAATATTATTTATATAGTCATGTAATATTTCGTTCATCATTCTTTGGAAAGATGCAGGTGCATTCTTTAATCCGAAAGGCATACGTGTGAACTCATAATGTCCTGTTGGAGTGGAAAAGGCTGTTTTGTGCCTATCTTCCGGAGAAATTAAAATTTGGTGGAATCCTTTTGCTAAATCAAGTGTACTAAAATATTGTGAGTTTCCTAATTTTGAAAATAAGTCTTCCATATTAGGAATGGGAAATTTATCTTCAATTGTTACGTTATTTAATTTTCGGTAATCTACCACAACTCTCCATTTCTGTTTACCAGAATTATCAATCTTTTTTGGAACAATCCAAATTGGAGCATTGTATGGACTACATGATTTAGTTATAATGCCTGATTTAAGCATTTCATTCATTTGTTTTTCCACTTCTTCTCTATGAATTTCTGGAAAACGATACGCTCTACTATATACTGGAATATCATTTATAGTAGGTATTTTGTGTTTATATTTACTGACAGACGATAGATTTTCATCTTCAATATAAAATACAGAATTAAATTCTTTAATCAATTTTGTTAATTCAGTTATTTCTTCATTATTCAAATTATCTGTTTGCAATTTGTTTATAATGCATTCGATTCGCGGTTCATTAAAATTAATATCAATAGTTATGCTATTAAAATATGATATATCATTTTCATTATAATGCTCAACAGTTTCAATAAAAATTAGTGGTATTTTTGTATTATCAGTTATTAAAATGTTTTCTTTTAAATTAATTTTCGCACCTAATGGATTCAAAATATTACATCCTAATATACCATCAAAATCATTTAATATTTCTGTTTCTATCATTTCAAGTTTACAATTCGGTAAATTGAATTCTTTAAAGAATGGTATAGTAATTTTGGTCTTAGCAATAGTTTTAGAACAAATAGTGTTTAAAATTATAGGACGTTCTAGTTTTGTTTGAAATGACGAGTGAAATAAATCTTTTCTTATTAGAGAAGTACCTGAACCTGTATCTATAAGAAGTTTTAATGGAATTGATTGCGTTTTCACTACTATGCAGGGTAAATTTTTTCGGCTGTTAACTGAAAATTTGCTGTTTGAATATTATCAATATCCATTTGAACGGTTCTATTTGAAGAATTTTGAGTAGATCTACTATTATTATCACTAATTATATTTCTGTTTCCTATATTATTATTGTTACTATTATTGTAATTATTATTATTGTTGTTATCATAATTTTGTTCTGTGTTAAAGTGTCTATTGTTATTAAAATTTCTGTAATTATTAAAATTTCGGTTAGAAGATTCATAGCTGTAGTTTCTGTTATAATCTTCAGCATTATTAAAATTTCTTTTCGTAAAATTTTGGTTTCTATAACGTCGTTCTGAAAAATTGTCCATTTCTTTAAAATTTCTATGTTCGTTTTTATTAAAATTATTTCTATTTATGTTTCTAGAGGAAGATTGTTCTGAATATTGAGAATTATTTTTGTTTAAATTATTATTAAGGAAAAATTTATTTTTGGATGAGAAGGGTTGTAAATTGTCTGGTATATTACTATAAAAATAATCAGTATCAATAAGAATCTCTTTTGCTTGTAACATTGAAAAGGGATTCCTAGATTTTAAAATTAATTCAGGTTCATTTGGAAGTTTGTTAATAAAAATCTTTAAAATCATTTGCTCATTGTTTTTACAATTATACCACTGTGTATTATCAATACTAGTTTTTAAATTTAATTTTGTTTTGAGTGACTCTATATAATTAAAAAATTGTCTTATACTATTTCTACATTCAGCTGTCTTAATTTTGTTAATTAAACTCTCTACACTGTCTGGTATATTAAAGTTAATTCTTAATATTACCTTGACTTCTTCCCATTTTGATGGATTGTTGTTGTTGATTAATGAAATGTTGGCTGCACCCACAATTTTGTTACGTATTCTAAGATCAAAAAGTTCAATAGATGTAGCATCAACATGTTGACGAAGACCTTCAATATTTTTTATAAAAATTTCTAGCTCTTCTGGTTGTCCATCAAACTTTGGAATATCTCCCAGTAATTGGAAAAGGATTATTGTAATTGTTGTAGTCATATTTTAATCAATTTTTTATTTAAATTTGTATCTTTTTATATGGTTCTTGAAATTGATAATTCGGTTCCTGTTCCGCTTTGTATGTTGGTTGGTTCGTTGGTTTTGCTGCCCTCTTTATTTGAAAAATTTCAAAAAATTGAATATTTTCTTCCTGTTTTTCTGGATTCGTTTCTTGAATAAAAAGCAGGTTCAAAGTCCAACTGCGCCAATTATTTGTATAGTGGTGGAACTCACAATATATTTAATTAGTACTATTTCACCTTTTTTTATATAAATATTTATTTATTTTCTTTTTAAAATATATTTTTTATATTTTTTTACAATTTTTGATATTACTAATTTCAATATTTTATATCAATTGAAAAATTCTGACTGACAAAAATAATTATGTTTTCTTAAAATTTTCAATAAATACTTATATATGTATATGTAAAGTAGATTTATCAAATAATATAATAAAATGTACATATTTATGTATGTATATATGCTAATATATATAACTCTAGGTTTCATTATTGACAAGAAATTAAAGTTCAACGAACATATTGAATACATATGTAAAAAGATCGGGAAACAATCGGGTTTTTTAAGCGTTTGAGAAATAAAGTTTCTACAATAACATCTATAAATATATATAACACAATAATTAAACCACATTTTGAATATGGATCAACTATATTATACTCCAGCTGCAGTGATCAACAAACTTCAAGACTACAAAAGCTTCAGAACAAAGCCATGCGCGCAATATTGAAATGTAATCGACTAACATCAATTAGACACATGCTAAACACCCTAAGATGGTTAAGTATTCAAGAAAGACTACAACTAAACACAATAAGTTTCATTCAAAAATTGAAAATGGGAGATGCACCTGATTATATATTGGAACAGACAAGATACGTGAGAAATGCTGAGCCGTACAACCTCAGAAATGCTAATGACTTCAGACTACAACAAGCTCATAACAATGCGATGAAGAAAACGTTTTTCTATAAGGGTTTGAGATTATACAATTTGATGCCAAATGAAATTAAGAATGAACAAAATGTTAGAATATTCAGAAAAAATGTTGTAAATTTCATTAGATATAATTCAGTTCAGAACACATAATAATTTTATTTTTTTAACATACTTAATTTAATGTAAATTTTCAAAGTATTTAAAATACTACTCAATAAAACTATTAATTAATTTTAATTAATTAATTTACGTAAAGAAGTTTGATTTAATCCACCTAAAGCTCCAATTATTCTGGAAAGAATAATTGAAATAATTACTAAAGGTTTAATAATAATATATGAAATTAATATAAGAGGAGCAATTTTTTGTCATGTTATTAAAATTAATGTATTTGATCAACTGAGTCCTTCTATTACATTAGGAAATCATAAGTGAAAGGGTGCAGAACCTCTTTTTAATAATAAAGAAGATATAATTATTATTTCTATTAAGTATAAATTATTATTATTATAATTTATTAAAAATAAAATTACTGCAAATAATAAAATTGAAGATGCTAATGCTTGAACTAAAAAGTACTTTAATGAAGATTCTGTTGATATTAATTTATTATCTCTTATTAGGCGGATAAAAGCCAAAAAATTAATTTCTAGACCCATTCAAGCTCTTATTCATGAATTAGCATAAATAGAAATTAAAGTTCCTATTATTAAAATATTTTTTTTTCCACTAATTTTATTTATTGTATCTTCAAATAGAACTAACAATAAGTGTTCGAATCTTAAGTATAAATATAATAATTAGGCCCAACCAGTGTCGGACATAAACTTAGTGATAGTAATTAATAATACATAAATATGTTAAGCACAAAAATATTCAAAAAATTCAATCTGAAGTGTGGCGTATTAAGGCCGTAGTATCCCTCTTTTTTAGGCGGATGTGTCTAGGAAAGTTCAAGATGTTACGAGCAAGGGGATTAGGATGGGACTCGAGTTTTGTTAAATATTTTCCAGCATATTTTGCAATTTCAGCGGTCACAAGTGTCATATTTAAATCACGATGTAAAATTGAATTTTTCATGTACCAAGGAGCCGATGTTATTAACCTTAAAATTTTGTTTTGCATTCGTTGGATTCTCTCTACATTGGAAGCTGAAGCAGTGCCCCATAGCTGAATTCCGTAACACCATATATACAATGAGTACTGAGATATTTTTTGAACCCCAGCCAGTTAACGCGATTTATCATCTTCATATATGGGTGAGGTAAGTCACTTCTTAGTGGGCTACAAATTGTAACGATCGTGGGAGAGTGATCGGAGGAGAGATCATGTGAAGCTTCAACATGAATTAAATCCCTAGGGATATTTTTCATGACCCCAAAATCTATAACATCCGGAATTTTTTGTATGTCAGTAGGCCAGTAAGTGGGCTCCCCGCTAGAAATGACATCCAAACCCATTTTTGAAATTGTGTTGAACAATGTTCGACCTCTAGGTGTAATAAGACGCGACCCCCAGAACGTATGCTTTGCATTGTAGTCGCCAGCTGCTATGAAACAAGGGCCAATAGTTTTATAAAAATCCTCGTATTGATCCTCAGTGATTGAAAATCTGGGAGGGGAGTAAATGGATGATATCACGAGATTTGAACAAAAATTTTCGATGCAAATATTTCTTGCTTGTAGATGGTCTTCACAAATGTTCTCAAGAATATAGTGCTTGAGTGTTGACTTTATTAGAACTGCTGATCCTCCGCATGCTCTTCCTCTCGGGTCCTTTGTATCATATAAGGTATAGCCACTCATTTTAAAAAGGCTTCTCGGAGTCAAATGAGTCTCAGATACCAACATTATATCAATATTTTTTACCGTGAGGAAGTGCTCAAGTTCATATTTGTGTTGGCGAATGCAGTTTGCGTTCCAGAAACATACTTTTAACGTGTTCATGGCTTATTAACTAATGCTAGAAGCAGTGTGTTCTGCATTCTCAGCATTTCTTGCATCATGCTAGTCATATTTGTTGTAAAGCTGCTTATAGTTTGCACCAGATTGTCAATAGTAGCTTCAAGGCGACTGAAATTAAAGCTTGGGTTTGCACTTGTTGTACTAGTTGGTGGTGACACTTTTTGAACGGGAATAGAGTTGATCTTCATAGCGTCAGCATACGATACATGTGAAGTTATTGGTTGGGCCATTAGGGGATGAGAAGCGGAGTACGTATTTCCTGCTTGCACTGGGGTTACTTTAGGCTTTTGACTCATAGCATGTTTAACGAAAGAATATACAGGACATCCCCTGTAGTTAGCAGTGTGATTACCTCCACAATTACTGCATTTCTTTTCCTTCTGGTCCTTTGACTTATTGCAAATAGCAGTGTTGTGTAATTCACCGCACACAACACAAACAGTAGGTAATTTACAGTAAGTTTTAGTGTGGCCATATTCTTGACAATTATGGCACTGTACGGGTCCCGAACGCTTGTGTGGTTCTTCAACTGTGATTTTTCGGTATAAGAGATATTTTAAATTATAAATAGGATGTGTCTCATTTTTCTTCAATTTAATATCATTTGGCTCCAGTTCAACGCGAAATAAAGGTTGGGGGATCTTCTCCCTGTTCATTGTGTTAGAGACATTCTTTACCTTAAATCCCTGGAGGGTGAGAGCATCTTTTATATCCTCAGGAACAACATAAGAATCTATGCCTTTCAATACGATCTGTAGGCCTTTAGCACTCTTAAGCTGGAATGTGTAGGAACTTGTTTTATTCTTTTCATATTCGTTAACCATTTTGCGGAAATCTTTTTCTTCGTATATTTGAATCTTTGTTTCATCAATATTACCACGTTTTATTGGAACAATGTGAAATGCCTTTGCAACAATGACCGAAATTAATTTTTTAATAAGGGTGTTAGAATGTTTTTCCCTCAAATAGATTGGTGGTGGTTTTGAGGTTTTATTCGAGGGTAAGTCGGGTTTGTCGGTGATATCTTGCAAAATTTTAAAACGGTTTAGACGGTTAGCCGAGTTGGCGTCGATATCCCTGGATATCTTGGGAACCGATGATATTTTTGATGAATTTGGGCTTCGCCCGCGCTTTACTACTGTGATATATCTGTCCATTCCGACAGGCACTTTAGGTTTCTCAATATTATTGTTTATAGTGATAACTGGGTTAAGTGATGAACACGAGCCCGGAGCGGATAATGGCGCTGATTTAAATAAAGAAGTACTAGGCAGCGGTAATATTATAGAATCACTACTTGGCATCGGAGTAAGCGAATTTGATCGCTCACGTAAAATTGGCTTTGCCGTTAGAAAAAGACTATCATCCGACTTTTTATTTTTATTGTGTGCATTAACAATATCAGAACTCACAGTAAAATAGGCATTTCTGCCGTTACAACTCACTTCACAATTTTTTGTTTTTGAGGTACTCATACAGAGTATTCCTCAGTCACTTTGTTTGTGATTTTTTTTGTTTTTGTTGTTTCAGATTATATGAAAAATATTATTAATGCAAATAAAGCAAATTTCACAAAATGAGTACTTATTACAAATCAGTACTTATTACGAATATTTTTTTTTGTAATTTTTGTTTGTTTAGTATGTAAGAAAAAACCCCGCTAATACGTCCGTTCACTACAAAGGTTCAACAAGACTCAGGAAAGCCTATTATATTAAAAAAAACATTTTAAATTTATAATACTAATTTAAATTATTTATATAATATCCTATTTTGCCATTGCTGGATTGTCCGCGATCTTCGCTCTGTTATGCTAATAGTAGGATGTAATCCCCTAGAGTTCCGTGTCTCCTTTCTTTCTCGCGCTAAGAGGTCAATAGGGATCTCCCCACTTATTACTAAGATCGCTGCAGTCGAAACCGTACGGTAAGCTGAAGCTACTCTAAGTGCCGCTGTACCGTCTCCAACACTTTGCGGCTACTCTTCTCTCTCAGCGCATCTGCCCATATTTCGCTACCATATAGCAATATCAAGTTAGTGGTTGCCATAATTAGACTCCTCTTACTCTGTGTTGGTCCGCCGATATTTGCCATTAACCTGCTAAGCATACCTGTTACTTTTGCTGCCTTGGTAGCCGCGTATCGTATTTGAGCCCAATAAGTGAGCCTGCAGTCGAGTTTGATGCCCAAATATTTCACAGCCTTTTTTGTAACCAAGGTAGTGTCACCTATTTGCATACTAACTTCAAGCGGCATGTGTCCCTGCGTCATTAATATAACCTCAGTTTTATTCCTGGCGAGCTCCAACCCATGGTCGTCGAGCCATATTTTAGTCCTTATCATGACTTGGTTCAGCTTTCTTCTGGCGTCCTCCGTATCTCGTGCTGAGATGACCGCCGCTATATCATCTGCATATCCTAAAAGGTGTGTGCCTTCTGGCATCTCTATGTTTAGGATTTCGTCGTAACTTAGGTTCCAGAAATCAGGACCCAATATTGATCCCTGAGCTGCGCCTGATGTGACTGTTTTGATTCTTTGGCCATCTGGTGTATCGTAAAGCAGTTTACGGTCCTACAAGTAGTTCTGGAAGATTTTCATAAGGTATCCGGGGATGCAGAATCTTTCCCGTAGAGCCTTCATAATATCCGTCCATCTAAGGCTATTAAAAGCATTCCGTACATCAAGTGTAGTCAATACAGTTATAAGATTGTCCGCGCTGAGCATACTCAAAGCTTCCCACCACGTCCGCAATGGCACCAAGAGTCGATTTACTGGGTCGGAAACCGTATTGCCTCTCCGATAATCCGCCAGCCATTTGGACGGACTCTGCTAGAGAGGGTGATACGCAGCCAGTTGCGTTGGGTCACCTCCACCCTTGCTAATTAGTGTGAGCTTTTGTATCTTCCACTGCTTCGGAAAAATGCCTTGGGTTATGCAAGCATTATACATTTCGAGAATCACATCTGGTCGGTTTTCTGCCAGGAGTTTTAAGACTTCGGCTGGTACTCCATCTGGACCGTAAGCTTTACCCTTTTTCAAGCTCTTTGCCGCTGCTTTTAGCTCTTCCTCAGTAAAGGGTGTTGGCATCTCATCATTATGGGATTCACGTTTCATGTTCATAATAGGATGAGTGGGGAACAGGTTACCTACGATGTTTTCAATGTCTTCTTTCCCTAGACTAGGGGTAGCAGAGCCTGCACCCAACTTCTTCACAACGATCTTGTAACCAAGTCCCCAAGGATCTCTATTTAGATCGTTCCGAAATTCCTCCCATTTCGCCTTTTTGCTCTTAGCGATCGCCTCTTTTAGCGCTTTTCAGGATCGTCTGAACTCTTCTGCTTCCATCAATGCCTCACCGCCTCTCCTGGCCCTGGTATATCTCCTATTGTTACGAAGACAGCTTCGTCTGAGTTCAGCGATTTCTTGACTCCACCAGTACACAGGGTATCTTTTCGCATGTAGTTTTAAACGGGGCATTGATGAATTACAGGTTTGTATTATGCGCTGCATCATCGCATTTGCCAAGCAGTTAGCGTCAGTCGTGGTATGTTCAGCTGGAATACCATCGAAATTTGACAAAAAAATTTCGGGGTTCAGCTGATTTATATTCCACTTGCGTGTGCCTTTCTTTCTTGACAGCGGTGTGGAATCCGCTCGCGTTGCTATACTAAAGGTAATATAGTGGTGATCGCTCCCAGTGTAGTCTTCTAACACTTTCCATCCCACGACTGTTAAGGATAAGCTCTCTGACACTAGAGTGATGTCTGGCGTAGTGTATTCGCATCCCGGTCTTCTGAAAGTAGTCGCATTACCACCAGACCTATCCTGGCGGCCATGTCCAGAATGTACCTTCCTCGCATGTTCGTTGTTGGAACTCCCCATTCGACAGCCCTAGCGTTGAAATCTCCAGCTACTATGAAAGCTCCACCTAATTCCCGAAGCTTATCTTCAATTATATCCAATTTTTTCCTAAAATGCTCTACAAATTCGCTGGGTGTAAGATAACAGCTCATCAGGGTAAATTGTTCTGTTCGCACGAATGAGTAGCAGCAGCCGGCTCCTTGCTGCGTGACCATAACCTTACTTCCGCTAGGTAACCATAATGCTGCCGTACCGGTTACAACTTCATACCATGACCCTCGGGATATTTGGCCGTATTGTTCGCTGATGATAACTACATCCACCTTTTTCTCTATAACCATCTGTTCTAGGTCCGGCTTCTATGCATATTTGCTGGGATCACTTTCAGCATTTCTTGACTTGTGGGCATCTCTTCGACCCTGACGGATGATCAGTCCGATCTCTTTTTGCGTCCACACAATGGACGCATTTTGGAGCTGCATTGCAATCCTTCATTTTATGCCCCGATTCTCCGCATCTAATGCATTTGTCTCTCTTGTCTAGGCCTGAACATTTTGCTTGGAAATGCCCCGTCCCAAGGCAGCGATAGCACCTTCTGATATCTTCGCATGCTCGCATTCTTGCTCTAATCCAGCCGGTTTTTACATAGCCAACCTCAATAAGTTTTGCTGCACTTTCAGCCGGCAGTGTAACGAAGGCCCGTACCTGCCCCCGTACATTTGGCGGTGTGATCCTCGTCTGGATCTGCTCATCTTTGTTAATGAGTAGTTCCCGAACAGCTATCTCCACCTCATCCTCTAGTGTCACAAAATCAAGATCCCGTATTTCGATTGTAGCTCTCGGCTTTAGCTCTGCGACGGAGGCTGCATCTCGTACAGTGCTCTTCAACTGCTGAACAAAGTTGGGCTTAACTTGTTGCCCTCTTCCAAGCTCTAAGAGGATAGCTCCGGTCTGTGTTTTCCTGACGGACCTTATTTTAATCGAATCGTCAGTAATTATCTTACTCCGTAGATTTCACAGTGCAACACGAAAAAAATAATCATATACGGACACCACTACGTGATAAAAGACTAAAAAAAAGACCCGTGTCTCCCAATTTTTCCCAAAGTCATGCACTTTTTTATGGGCCGCCAAAGATTTGGGGCCTCGGTATCATTTTCGCAAAAAAGTGATCATTTTCTCGGGGTCATATCTTGCAAACCGTTCCGAATTTCGATTTACTCTCTGAGGCAAACTGTAGCTCTTGTCATAAAGAACAAAAATTGCGAACATATAAAATCAAAAAAACTTCACCTTCCAGATAAAAATCGCAAAAAAAACTTAAAAAAATTCGATTTTTTTACCTTTTTCTCTTGTTCAGGTCCATAGGTAGCAAACCGTTCAAAATTCAAGGAAAAAATCAACTACAAAAATTTACCTAAGATCTCAAGTGAAAAAAGTGACGCGGTGAAAGTTATATAAAAAGAATTATATAAAAAAATGCATTGCTTTGGGAAAAATTGGGAGACACGGGTCTTTTTTTTTAGTCTTTTATCACGTAGTGGTGTCCGTATATGGTTATTTTGCCACGACTTAAAAAATTACACACAGTGTTTTTCAGCACCTCTGAGTAACTGTGGCTTCCTACGGGTTTGATTATAACCGCTTCTGTTTTAGTGTGCTGTGGTCGCAGTTTAGATTTCTTATCAGATTCGACTGGATTTTTCTCTGACTTCCTGTCGCGGCTCTTCTGGGTAACCATCGTCCAGTTTTCTTCCTTCTCTGGTAGCTCCATTCTATTTTTGTTGTCTCCTGCCTTCTTCTGTTTTTACCGGGGTTGGGTTCTGCTGGGCTCGAGGCATTGCGTTTATTTTGGGATAAAGAAGGCAATTGTAATGTATTGTTCCCGCTTACATTTGTTTGTAAGGTAAACTCATCTTGCCTAGGCTGCGGTCTACTCTTTTCTCTTTCAGCGTTCTTCCAGTTTCTGCGATAGTTTGCGATAACGTCAATGAGTTCCTCCAGCTCTGACAATCCATTTTTCACATCCATGCTGATGTTTTTTTGTTTACTCATTGCCAGCCGTATTTTGCGGAGCACTTTTTGGCAGTTTCCAAAGGCTTCTTCTTCTGACAGTCTGATCTTCATTATATATTCCTGTCTAGGTGAGCTGTATGTCACTGTAGGTTGGACTGGCATACTAACGGCTGTGGTGTGTCTATCTTGAGGTGTATCAAGAATCTCTTCTACTGTCCCTGTTGATAAAGGCAATCGTTGAACAGGAGATCGTTTGGTTTTTGTGCTTCTAATAAAAATCGCCCCACTTTCTCTTCTTTCTGTAATCTTTGTTGTTTCAAAATTTGACATTTTAGCTCCAAATGGGTCCCATCTTGAGATCGTTATCTGTACCCGCTTGTGCAGTTGCCCTTCTAGTGATCCCAAGGGTCCCTTTGCATGCAGTGAGGTCCTTGCTAGGGTTGACACAAGTCCTTATGAGAGCATGTGTTCAGAGCCAGATCTGGCATTAATTAGGATATCATATCAACTAAACCTGCACGGCCAACTTAATGGCTACGGTATACAGAGCGTTTTCCAAGTCCTTGCCAAGGTTTTAACAGGACGGAAGGTAACGGAAACATTAGCCTGAAAGCCGTTTCTACGCGATGTCACTCCCGTATACTAAGGTAACAGAATGCCCCAGTTGCCAGCCCATATACGTCAGTTTCAATTCATTCATTTAAATCGTGAATCCAAATCGTTCCGCGTCCATGTGATCACGTTGCTCACATTAGCTAGTATTTCAACGGATGTTGCAATACCATTGCCCGGTGTCCACCTGCCCCGAAGGGTCGGAGGTTGTGAATCTTCTTGGTTGGTTACATAACAAGGATGGGATCTGGACTTTGCCAAGTTAACGCCGATCAGATCTGTTACCTTGTATGCCCCACCCTGGACACCTTTTTTTAAATTATTAAATATTGTTATTTTTTTGATAATAAATTTAAGTATTTTTATAAATTTTATATTTAATAATATATCATAGGGGATAATTTATAGGAGAAATTACTAATCTTAATTATTCATTATTTATAAAATTTGTAATTTTAATTACTAATTTATATTATTATTATTTTATAGAAAAATCAAAAGTTTGTTGTGGCTTTAGCTCTTCATATGCCGACATTTCATTGGTTGCTAAAACCAAATCGTCAGTGAAGTTTAAGCAGTTTGAAAACATTCAACCTCGGATGTTTATGCCACATAAATCAAATACAATATGAGAATTTCAAATTGCATATGAAATACAACAAATACATAATCATAGTAGGTTTAGAATGTTTCTATACAAACCAACACAACAAACAATTTGCTCAACGTGAGTCTATATAAGTATTCAGTTGGGCAAAAAATAAAAAATAAAATTTTTATTTTAAATACTTAATATGGAAATTCATTGAAAACATTCATATGAAGAGCTAAAGCCACAACAAACTTTTGATTTTTATATGCATTTTGCAAAAAGCTCTAATTGTTTCTAACGATTAGTTGGGGAGAATATCCCAAATAATGAATTTTCATATTAAGTATTTAAAATAAAAATTTTATTTTTCATTTTTTGCCCAACTGAATACAATCATTAACGACCAACGCGCGTTTAATTGTATGGGTGTTGAGAGAAAAATAAAATAGACTCACGTTGAGCAAATTGTTTGTTGTGTTGGTTTGTATATAAACATTCTAAACCTACTATGATTATGTATTTGTTGTAATTCATATGCAATATTAAAATTCTCATATTGTATTTGATTTATGTGGCATAAACATCCGAGGTTGAATGTTTTCAAACTGCTTAAACTTCACTGACGATTTGGTTTTAGCAACCAATGAAATGTCGGCATATGAAGAGCTAAAGCTACAACAAACTTTTGATTTTTCTACGCATTTTGCAAAAAGCTCTAATTGTTTCTAACGATTAGTTGGGGAGAATATCCCAAATAACGAATTTCCATATTAAGTATTATTATTTTATAATAACTTTTAAAATTAATATAAAGAATTAAAATTATTTAATATATAGATATATTATTATATAATTAAATTTATTTATTATTTTATATATTAAATTTATATTATTATAATTAAGTATTTAGTAATATATCATAGGGGATAATTTATAGGAGAAATTACTAATTTTAATTATTCATTATTTATAAAATTTGCAATTTTAATTACTAATTTATATTATTATTATTTTATCAACTGAGTCCTTCTATTACATTAGGAAATATTAAATTAATATTAATTAAATTTGGCATATATATATATATATATATATATATATATATATATATATATATATATATATATATATATATATATATTTATTTATTTATTTATTTATTATTATTTATCTATGGAATTGAATTCCTTACAGACAATTACTAATATTAATTAACAATTAATAACATTAAATAAATTACAATACATATAAAAATTCAACAAAAAATTTTTTAATTTGAGTTTAAATAATTTATAATACCATTTTTTACCACATAAGTATATAATGAAAAGTCTATAAATCTATAAAACTGGTTAAATGTGCTACACATTCTTCTAAGGGGATCGGCATCAGCATAATTAGCTCTATGTACTTTTACTACTAGAGGAATGAAATTTCGGGATATACGTTGAGGGACATTAAACGAAATTTCATTTATCAAAAATCCAGAACAAATGTTACCTTTAATAATATTGAGGACAAATGAAACGTTCAGCATAGTTCTACGGCTTTTTAGAGTAGGCAGCTTAATAAGGGCAAGTCGAGACGAGTAAGACGGCAAGTTAACTGGGTTAAAACATAATCCTCGAAGACAAAATAACAGGAATTGCTTTTGCACCGATTCAATAGCATCAGAGTGAATTTGGTAAATAGGGTCCCATGTTATTAATCCATATTCGAGAATCGGACGTACCAGTGACATGTATAATGCTTTCCCAATGTACGGGTCGTTAAACTCTTTAGCCCAGCGTTTAATATAGCCAAGTGTAGCTCTAGCCTTGTTTATTGTAAATGTTATATGAGAGATGAAGTTCAGCTTAGGGTCTAGTAAGATACCTAAGTCTACAAAACTGTCGACCAAATCCAATTGATGAGCACCAATAAAATAGTTTGCAGTAATTTGATCAGATCTTACAAATCTCATTAGTTTACATTTATTCAAATTAAGCTCCATTAAGTTTATGTTGCACCACTCATAAAGTGAATCTATGTCCATTTGAAGAAGTTTATGGTCTAAATATTTATTATAACTTAAAAAAATCTTTACGTCATCAGCATACATCAGAATAGATGAAAATTTTATTACTGTAGGCAAGTCATTAATAAATAGTGAAAATAGTAGCGGCCCAAGATGGCTACCCTGGGGAACACCTGAAGGTACGGTCATGCTTTTAGAAAATGTGTTTTTGAAACGAACTGTTTGTGATCTATTTGTTAAGTACGAATATATCCATTTAATGCTTGGCTCAGTAAATCCCATTATCCGAAGATTCTTGATAAGAAGTAAATGATTAACTTTGTCAAATGCTTTTCTAAAATCTGTATAGATGACATCTGTTTGCATCCTTTGTAAAAAGCCACGATTTATTGTGGTAGTAAGGTGAAGAAGATTTGTGATTGTAGAACATCTTTTTTGGATGCCATGTTGACACGGGGATGTGATACTTTTTACTTGGTAGCATATAGATTCAATGATAAGCTTTTCAAACAATTTGGGTATAACACTTAACTTTGCGATTCCACGATAATTTTCAATATCAGATTTGTTGCCAGATTTGAACAACGGAACAATGAAAGAGTTTTTCCAAATATCGGGGAAATGTTCATATTTAATTGATAAATTAAACATCAGAGTCAATGGAATAGCTAAGGCTTCAGCACAGTTTAATAAAATACAACTGGGAATTTTATCAGGACCAGCATCATATGAAAATTTTAATTTTTTAAATTCATTTCTGACTGTGTATATATCAAAGTTTGGTAGGAATATAGATTGACTTTCAGGCAATGAAAATGGGTACTCGATTAAATCATCAAATGTTTTAATCGAATATGTTGTAGAGAAAAACTTAGCAAACATACCACTAGTAAGAGCATCATCATATGATTGGTTTTGTTGATATGTCATCATAGCAGGATAACGAGACGTTTTCTTCTTTGAATTGACAAATTTCTAGAACGACTAGGATTTCTTTTTAAATTAATTTTAGTTATTGCTATGTAATTTTTGTACAGTATGCTATATAATTTTGTATATTCTGCACGGCTCACAGAATGTCTAAAATAATGGATAGAAGAACCAGTTCGTTTAAATATGTTGTAATATTTATTCTTTTTATTCTTAGCACGACATAATTGTTTATTACTCCACGGAGGTCCAGATGAAGGTATAATTATAAGCTTCGGTATGCACAGAGCCATAAAAGAAAACAATTTGTGATAAAAAATCCCAATCGTGTCTTCCAAAGAATTATTTGAATTAACGGGAGGAATTAAAATGTCACACCAGTTTATATTTGTAATAAGCTCATTTAACAAATAGTAGTTAGCGCGTTTAAAACAGTAAGATTTTTCATTATTAACCATTGGTTATAAAACATAATTAGATGGAATGCATACTGTTCGAAGTAACCACTGTGCAATTGCTTCCCCCCAGGGGGCGCGGTCAATGCATCCTGTCTTGGTGGCTTGGTGTTGAACCTCCTGGGGTAGAGGGTTATCAGGTTTCCGGACCTAGGCCTTTTTGCTGATAACCCCTAAAAACTTGTATGTTGCTACCCAATCCCTGAAACAACAGGGCAACGGGCGCGCATTCAAGTAAACTAAAGGTAAAAGCGGGTTCACTCGCTCGTCCGGAGGGGTAGTTGGTCTTTCCAGACCTTGACCTTTGGCCAATTGCCCTAAAACTTAATATGTTACTACCCAATCCCTGAATACCAGGGTAACGGGCGTGCATATAAGTAATTAAGGAAGTAGCTTGCTACGCTAGTCTGGGTAGAGGTGTTACCGATGCCTCAGGTGTGCAAGGAACCTAAAATCGGAGGTGCTTTTAACACGCGGCTGACCAGAGTCCTATCTGGTGCCACGGGAACCAGTAGCCCCTAGGACTTGTCCTAGACTGGTTATTGGTGAGGCCCCTTCGGGGATCACGTGGTGGCTGTGGTTAAAACCTAAAGATACGCGGGGAGAGGTATGGGCTGGATGAGTGTGTCTTCAATCATGGGTTAGTGGCATGATGTGGATGTTCTCTTCAGGCCGTATATCTCTAGGTGCTGTTGCTATTCGACAGAGCTGCTCTAATGGTTACGGTAGGTGAAGCTTCAGGTCAGATTGGGGTAAAAGTTCCACTGCCGTGCCATTTGGGTAGTAGGAGGTTAGATAGCTCCAAGCATCTTAGCAAGGTGTCTGTACATGGTCCAGCAGCCTGTACGGAACTTGCTACCATGTTGTCCCTGTTGGGGGCACATGTTAGTTGGAATTTCCTCATGTGCCCTTGGCGGGGGCTACTAGGGCGGTGGTGAACGTGCTTTATTCACCCTTGTGCAATAGTGCACCGTCAGGTTGGGCCTTCGGGCAGGTACTGACGTGAATCTTTTGCAACTCTGTGCAATTGCTGCTGTTGTTTATAGGCTTATTTTTATTATTGTAAATGTATGCATACTTAAGTATATAAGTTTGTCACATTGTATATTGTGCATGTACATTTTATTATGCACTTGCTTTAGAAGTTAAATGAAACAATTAACAACAACAACTATGTTCAAAATTAAAGAATTTTTATTGCTTAGCGGTTTAGCTGAAGAATTTGTAAACTTGATAATGAAGTTTTTTGTCTTTTGCTTTCGGTTTTTATATGCCTAAATATTGAATAACATTTTTAATTTTATCATTCGATTTGTATTGATGAAACAATTAAGTTTGAATTTTTTAACTTGTAAGAAATTTGGAAATTTGTTTAATTTTTTTCGCAACAACAGCCTGTAAAAAAGCTTGCAGGCTCAAACATTTGTGACCCCGACGTGATTGTCACATACATAACTTTCAGTTCATATTAATATCAATTCGGATATTAATATAGTTAATAATTTCGTATATTTACTGTCGACGCAATCATCATGCCAGGTAAAGTACTTTGTCGTCGACCAAACACACCGATGAAGGTCTTGAAGAGTCGCAGCTACCAGCAAAGGTAAAATCGATTGGCAAGCAAATAGAGGATATAAACACAAGCTTAACTATTGAAGAACTGAACAGCATGGATGATGCTGACCTTTTAGTGCGTCTTGACTATGTCGACAGCTTGTATTCTCACTTTGAGCAAACATTTATATTGTAGGAGGAAAAATGTTTCAGCGGTATCGACAGCAGTTCTCGGTCAAATTTCTTAACAACATATTTCAATGTAAAGGCCAAAATCAAAAGGAAGATTAACTTAAACCACAATAATGGATCAATGCAGCATTCATCTACTGTTCGTCAATTTTCGATGGAGGATTCTAACAATGTGCGCAAAACTAGATAACCTGAGCTAAAAATATTTTCTGGTTCGTATACAGAATGGCCTGATTTTCTTGCGATGTTTGCAACAGTTATAGCAAACAACAGCGATTTGAGCAAATTAGAAAAATTTCTGCACCTACGGGCATGTTTAACAGGAGCAGCATTGGATACAATATCATCGTTAGAACCGAAGTACGAAAATTATGATAAAGCTTTAACATTATTGAAGAATCGTTTTGATAATAAACTACTTAATTTTCAGGCTCATATAAAAGGAATTTTCGGGCTTAGAAGTGTTGACAAAGGTTCGGCTTCAGGCTTGAGGCATTTAAGCGATAAACTCAATTCACATACAAGAGCCTTGGAGACGATGTCTACAAAGGAACAAATTGCCGATGGACTCCTAACACATATAATTGTTTCCAAACTTGATATGCAGACGCAAGCTAAATGGGAAGAAGGATTACAAAGTGACCAGTTGCCAACTTTGTCATTCTTGACAAATTTTTTGGAAAAAAGATGTCGTATGCTGGAGAATCTTCAAAGTTCAAAGGTACCGAAATTTTGCAACAAGCAGGTGAGCAAAGGATCTAACGCGCATGTTCGTAATGTTTTAGTAGCTTCAAGTACAAGCACTCAAAACTGTAATTTTTGTGAGACAAGCGACCATTAAATAACGAATTGTGCACGTTTCAATAACTTGTCCCCCATTGCACGTTATAAAGAAGTTAAAAGGTTAAATTTGTGCCTTAATTGTTTACGAAAGGTACATAGATTGTCTACTTGTAAATCAGGCCCCTGTCGCAATTGTTCAATGAGGCATCACTAATTACTGCATATAGATTATACGACCGCAAATTCCACTGAACCTATTATTCCTACAACTGCTTGTTTATCTAAGCCTGAACCAGTTTAAACAGCTAACAAACAGCAAAGAGCATCTGTACAATCTACACTCGTATCGTCATTATCAGCAGCTGAAATTGTAGAATCCTCGAGTGAAGCTAATGTTTTTCTAGCAACAGCCATGGTTTTGATTAAAAATAAATATGGTGTATTCATGTCATGTCGTGCAATTTTAGATTCTGCTTCGCAGCTAAATTTTATTTCAAGTCGTCTCTTAGCCCAATTGCAGTTAAAGAGTAAAAGATCTTTCGTTTCTATTTCAGGTATTGGAGATGATAATTTCGTGGCTGACAGATCAGAAAATGTTTTAATTAAATCATCCAGTAATGATTATTTCGTTTCTTTCGATGCAGTCGTAATTCCAAATATAACGGGCTACCAACCTAACACAAAAGATAAACAATTTGAAATTCCTACTAATATATTATTGGCAGATCCCTTTTTTAATAAAAATGGTGCCAATTTATTTTTCGAGTTGATGGATGTAGGCCAAATTAAGTTGGGCAATAACTTGCTAATATTGCAGAAAACCTGGTTAGGTTGGGTAGTTTCTGGCGGAGGCTTATCTTCAAAAATTTATTTTCCCTGGCCACAGTCTCTCAAAAAATCCAACACACTGAAGCCGATTCATTAAAAAATATTATGAAAGGCTTTTGGGAAATTGAAAATAACTTTTACAGTTATTCGAAACAACCCTTTCAAAATGAATTTTGTGAAAATCATTTTCGGCAAAATGTAATTCGACTGGAAACTGGAGAGTACTCTGTTAGCCTTCCAAAGAAGCCAAACATCACTGAACTCGGCGATTCGTATGATATTGCTTGTAGACGTTTTTTTATCACTGGAAAAGAAATTAATCAAAAATCCTAACGTAAAAGAAAGGTATATTGCTTTTATGAACGAGTATCTCGAAATGAATCATATGTCGTTGGTTACCTTTACGCCTCCAGAGATCAAAATTAATTTTATTCCCCATCATTGCGTTCATAAGGAGGAAAGTACAACCAAAAAGCTTAGAGTTGTTTTCGATGGGTCCGCAAAAACTAAAACAGGTATATCGCTCAATGACACTCCTTACGCCGGACCAACTATACAACCTAAGTTATTTAAAACTCTGTTACGTTTTCGTTTTTTCAAAATTGCATTGAGTGAAGACATTTGTAAAATGTATCGTTGTGTTCGTATGTCATACCCTGACGATTTTCTCCAATGCATATTATGGCGTGATAGCTCTAGCGAAAATATTAAAATTTATAAATTAAATACCGTAACCTATGGTACAAAACCCGCCTTTCTTGCAATTCGTGCAATGCAGTAACTCGCTTCGGACGAAGAAAACTCTTTTCCTATTGGCGCGCATTGTAAAAAAGAATTTTTATGTGGATGATTTGATAACGGGTGGAAATTCAATTGAAGAAGTTAATGAAATCAGACAACAAGTTACAAGGTTGCTCGCACTGGGAAATTTTCAAATAAGGAAATGGTGTTCAAACGATGACTCTGTGTTAAAGGAAATTCCGATATCGGATCGAGAAGAATATTTAAAATTTCATGATGGCACCGACATCACAAAAACATTATGTCTATTGTGGGACCGGAAAGCTGATTCTTTTATATTCACATTTTCTCATATTGATGTTGCTAACCCAGTCTCAAAGCGATCCATTTTGTCAACAATTGCGCGGTTTTATGATCCTTTGGGACTAATAGGGCCAGATTCGATGGTGGTTTTGTCCTGGTTGCGGCACGATTCGGCAAGTTTTAATGTATTTATGGCAAATAGAGTAAGCCGAATACAAAATCTAACGAAAAATATGTTGTGGCATCATGTTCCAAGTGCTTTGAATCCTGCGGATATTCTATCAAGAAGGGCTACTCCTGAAGAACTGTTCCATTCAAATATTTGGAAAGAAGGTCCAGAATTTTTACTTAGAAACCAAGAGAATTGGACAGAAACAGCAAACTTTATTAGCGAGCTTCCTGAACGTCGACGTGTTGCACTAATTGCTTCATCCGTATGTGATTTTTCGTTAAATTGCAAATATCGCAATTCATTTCAAAAACTACAATGAATATTTGCGTATGTAAGTAGATTTCTTAGATATAAAAAAGACACAAAATTTGCAGAGAACTTATGGCCAGATGAAATAAAAATGGGAACTAATGCTTTAATTCGGAATATTCAGTTTGTAAATTTTGCTTCAGAATACAAAGCTTTAAAGAGTAATGAATATGTATCGTCAACAAGCAAATTGCTTGCATTATCGCCTTTCATGGATGATAAAGGTCTTATTAGGGTTGGCGGCCGGTTACAAAACTCATTTTTGAATTTCGATGCTAGACATCCTATAATTCTTCCGAATGGTCACCCTGTTACGGCAGCATTAATATTGTCTTTCCATCAGCACTTGTTACATGCCGGACCGCAGTGTTTATTAGCGAATATTCGATTGCAATACTGGCCTATTGTAGGTAGAAAAGCTGTAAGTGCTGTTATTGGCAAGTGTATCAAATGTTTTCGTTTAAAGCCAAAAATTGCTCAACATCTTATGGGAAGCTTACCGGCAGATCGTGTACAACAACGCAGCATATTTCATACAACAGGCATTGATTTTTGTGGGCTCTTTTATTATAAATCGGAAATAAAAACCCGACCACCTTTAAAATCTTACATTTGTATTTTTATTTGTTTTCTAACAAACATTTAGAATTGGTGCAAGATTTGTCTACAGCGTCTTTTTTATCGTCACTTAAACGCTTCATCTCAGTTCGCGGAAAGCCAAACACCATATGATCAGACAACGCGACAAATTTTGTTGGAGCAAAAAATGAGTTGGCAGAACTACGCCAACTGTTCTTTGATCAAGCCAACATGAAACAGATAAACCAACAGTGCACCGAAGATGGCATAAATTGGAAATTTATACCCCCAAGGTCTCCACATTTTGGAGGCCTCTGGGAAGCAGCGGTAAAATCCGCAAAATATCATTTTTATAGAACTGTGGGACAATCGATATTAAAATTCGATGAACTGCGAACATTGGTCTGTCAAATAGCAGCCATTCTAAATTCAAGACCACTATGCCCACTTACGCAAAATCCTGACGACCTCGAAGTACTAACTCCAGCACATTTTTTGGCCGGTACATCGTTGACAGCAATCCCGGAACCCGACTTAACTGAACTAAATCCGAGTGTTTTGAGCCAATGGCAAAGGGTTTCTTTCATGCAGCAAATTTTTTGGAAGAAGTGGTCTCAGTCCTATTTAACACTTTTACAAGAGCGGTCAAAATGGCGAACCACAACAACGGACGTCAAAAGAGGTACTTTGGTGCTCGTAAAAGATGAAAACGCTCCACCTATGAAGTGGCAACTAGGCCGAGTTTTGGAAGTTATTCCTGGTAACGATGGAGTTGCTCGAGTCGCAATAGTTAAAACATCCACCAGCACATTTCGACGAGCGATTTCGAAATTAGCAGTTTTACCGATTGATGATTCTGTTGAAAGTCATGGCCTTCCCACGGGGGAGGATGTTCGAAGTAACCACTGTGCAATTGCTGCTGTTGTTTATATATATATATATATATATATATATATATATATATATATATATATATATATATATATATATATATATATATATATATATATATATATATATATATATATATATGTTGTTATATATATATATATATATATATATATATATATATATATATATATATATATATGTTGTTATATATATATATATATATATATATATATATATATATATATATATATATATATATATATATATATATGTTATTTATATATATATATATATGTATATATATATATATATGATATATATATATATATATATATATATATATGTATATATATATATATATATATATATATATATATATATATATATATATATATATAAGTTTGTCACATTGTATATTGTGCATGTACATTTTATTATGCACTTGCTTTAGAAGTTAAATGAAACAATTAACAAGAACAACTATGTTCAAAATTAAAGAATTTTTATTGCTTAGAGGTTTAGCTGAAGAATTTGTAAACTTGATAATGAAGTTTTTTGTCTTTTGCTTTCGGTTTTTATATGCCTAAATATTGAATAACATTTTTAATTTTATCATTCGATTTGTAGTGTAAAACAATAAAGTTTGAATTTTTTAACTTGTAAGAAATTTGGAAATTTGTTTCATTTTTTTTTCGCAACAACAGCCTGTAAAAAAGCTTACAGGCTCAAACACATACAAATAATTCAATAGCAGGATGATATCGGTCTTCAGGAACTGTAATAGGTGTAGTTCGTTTAACGTAACAGTCATCAATATCATTTCCAAAAATTAGATCGAGAATTTTTGAATAAACATTCATTTATTTGAAAAAGACTCATATCGTATAAAATGTTGAAAAAGTCCTTCCAGCAATCATTTAGCATAGTTTGAACATAATACTTGTCATCAACTAAATAAGTCCAAACTATCGAGGCATATTAAAGTCACCCATGATTAAAAAAGAATCAGTTTTATTATAAATATTAGCAACAGATCATATAGCCTCGGCATGTTGAATATATATAGATTCCGTGGACGATGGAGGAATATACGAACAAGTTATTAAAGTATTTTTATGCTTCATTTTAAGGGCAACAGATATAAATTCAATATCAAGCCACGATTGATTAAATAGTTGTTCAAAATACAAGGAGCTGGAGACAGTAATGAGAACACTACCACCATAAGTACCACGATCTTGACGGTAAATATTATATTTATTACAAAGGATTTCGGTGTTAAGATATTTAGCCAAGTTTCAGTAAGTACAATAATCTGGTAGTGAAAGTGAAAACTTTCTATGTGTAAACTGGATAGTTTAGTTCTCAAGCCACGAATATTTTGGTAGAGTAAAGATAATGGGTTCGATGTTACGATATTTAGTTTTTTGACTTATTCCTTTCACGTACAGGTAGAACACCAACATTACTAGCTCCCAGTCTTTCTTTGTAATTAAATTTTCTAACTAGAGTATTTATAGGCCAGAAGTTAGGATCCAAAGTTGATTGAATATGTCTGCAGAAACTATAATTTTAAAAGATGCAATAGATCTTGGTTGAGAGAATTGAAATTTATGTATCAAAATATCATCATTATTGCTAACATTAGAACTTATGTAGTAGTCCACATCTGCTATAGAAGTAACGCTTGCCAATCGAGAAACAAATATATTTTTCCTGGGTGGAATTGCTCGTAATGGATTATAAGCAGATATGTTAGTAATAGTTGCATTGTTAGCAAAGTGGTAATTCAGTTGAATTGTCGGTGTTGTAAGCGTTTGACCACTTATTTCTTGTGGTGTAACCACGCTCACAGACGGTGAAGGCATTGAGGAGACATCATTGACTTCGGCAGCACAAGTAGTTATTTTACTCAATGAACAAGAATTCAAAGGTAGTCCTGGAGACTTATCATTCTTTTTTTAATTTTTATTTTTTGGAGACGACAGATTTTGATTATCGGCAAAATTATCCAAGTTTGAAAAATTTGTAAATAATTCACCAAATTTTGACAATTTCATTTGTAGTGCCAAAAAGTTATAGAAGTCTATATTTATCTTTTTACAACGAGGACAACTCCACTGGAGTGATTTTGCATGATCCGCAAGGGCATCTGCGTCACGTGCTTTAATTGTGGTACATTTCAAGTGGTAATTACCTAAGCATAACCAGCAAGTAATCATACGCTCGTTTGTAGAAATATTGCAGTTAAGGCTGGGGCACATAGAATCCGTCATCCGTCATCCTTCGACTTTTTCAACTGACGTTAACGCAATGACGGATGAGGTTGGCACAATGAGTACTTTGTTAACGTGTAGAAAATCAGTTGCTTTTTTTTTACATGTTTGCAACATTTCTTTTTATTAAAGAGTAAAAATTTTCTATGGATTTTGAAGAAATTACGGAGCTTATTTTAATTATAATTTTGCTTTATAAAGCTCAAGCTGTCTTGATATAATGGATAAAAGTCGAAGATTTTTGGTCAGACCCAAAAAATCAACTGTTAATTAAAACAAAATATACCAAAAAATCAACTGATAGTTGTCAAAGTACTCAACGTACGCCAAAAGTTAAAAGTTGCCCAACTTTCATACGTTGCGTTGAAGGAGACGTACTGTATGTAACCAAGCTCATAACAAAACCTGTATTTTAACTTAGCTGTCAGTTGAAAAAGTCGACGGATGACGGATGACGGATTCTATGTGCCCCAGCCTTTAATGTTTAAGCAATCCATAACTCGGTATTGTTATAATTATCAACTTGTTATTGAAGTAATAAATGAAATGTTTCTGCGATGTTATTTAAACTCACAAATAGATGGCGCAATCATAAAAACGTTAGCAGGTACATAAACCAATACGATCGGAGTTTGGCATCACCGCGATCAACAAGCATTTTTTAGCGCAAAATTTATTTTTCCTGCAAATTTTAATATTTTTTTATTATTTATTATTTTCAAGTGCATTTTCCACATTAATTTGTGAAAGTGTGGCTTGTAAATCATCTAATATGGAACAAGATGTAGAAAACGAAAATTTATCAAAATTCCAAGAGTCATTCACTTCAGTGCAAACAGCGCAATACGGCAAACGTAAAAGATCTGATGGATCTCCCTCGCCTACACACATCGACGTTTCCCACTTGGGTAAGAATAGATTTGCATTGCTTTCTGAACTGGAAATAGAAAACAAAGAAAAGCCGCAGCTTCAAAAAAGGAATGAAAAAATTATGAACATAGCAACAAAATCATTTGGTCCACCAATCATTTTGTATTACGTCAACATAAAGCGTTTAGTTGAACAACTGGAGTCTACGTCCTCAAAAATTGTTTTTAAAATAAAGAATGTTAATAAGCAAAAAAGTAAACTTTATTTCTCAGATGTAACAGTGCACGAGGAAATGATGGCTATCTTGCGTGAAAAAGGGTATTGTCTCACATTCCTTCACTCCAAAAGAGTTAAAACAAATGTCTTTTGTCTTAAGAGGTTTATATTACGATACCGACTGTGAAAATATCAAAGATGCTCTAGTGAAAATAATCCCGAAAGTTGTAGCAAAAGTGACAAAATACAAAACGCGATTGTCAATCAAAAACGATTACTGTACTGGACTCTTCCTTGTAACACTAAATCCAGGTAAAACCCTTAGTGATATATCATATATAAAATATTTACTTAGCCAAACTGTTATTTGGGAGAAACCGAAGAATAAAGAAAAGGATGTGCAATGTTACAGATGCCAACATTGGGGACATTTAGCCAAGAATTGCAATTGTGAATACAAATGTGTCAAATGTAACCCGGACCTGGCCTTCCCGCAAATTGGAGGGGCTGTACACCATACAAAAAATTTGTCGAAAGCCGAAAAGAGTGAATTAAAAAAGCTCAGGTAATAAAAACATTGGCCAAAAACAAAGTTGATAAAGCCATCAGCGAATCAATATGTTCACGAAGCAAATCGTTTGCAAACTTATTTCATACAAACTCCCCATCACAACCAAAACAAAAGCCATCATTTATCATGGACTGTTTCTGGAACCCGAGGAACAACCTTTAGAACAGCAATTCAACAAATTTCGAAACGAATTCAATACAATGTCAAAAACATAAGCCAAAGCAGAATTTTTGCGGCTTCTAAAAAAAGTAAAAAATGAATATGGCTCATAAATTTATTAACCTGTTAACTTTCAATGTTCGTTCTCTAATTAACACTAGTCGTCAAGCCGAGCTCTCGAATATTCTCTATCAAAGCCAAATTGACATAGCACTTTTACAAGAATGAATTCTACAAGGGAGAAGAAAAGCTAATATCTCGGGATATAATTTCATTTATGATCATTACCCATTAGTGGTCGCCATCGTCATTAAAAACACAATAAAATACAATAGAGTTTACGTATCCGAAATATCTATCAACAATGCTTTTATTCAAACAGAGGTTTGTTCTAACAACAACATAAAAAAGCTTCTGATGGGTTCCATATATGTGCCATTTTCCATCGCCTCTCAAGAGTTACACAATAATCTAAACCAAATGCGACTTTTATCCAGGGACTATGAAGGATTTATTATTGGAGGTGATTTAAACGCCAAAAGCACAAATTGGGGTGATGGGTCTAGATTCCAATAGATTCACAATGTTCATTGGTAGATATGTCCTCAATTTCAAAATCAGGCCCTCATGCCACACTTTATCAAATGCCTGAGAAACATCAATAAAGAGGGAAGAACAATACTTCTTTTCTTCAAATGTTCTTCTTATGAAATGAACCAATCTATGAGTTTGTTCAATGGTGCTACGCTGACTTCTAAACCCAAATTGATGGTCCGGTATGCACCCATTATCAGCTAGAATTGGGGACAATTTTGTCATGAGCAGTTTTTCGAAGAGTTTGGAAATTGTTGACAATAAACTTATTGGCCTATATGACTCAGCCTTGGTAAAATTTTTGCCCGCCCTCGGAATCATTTTGACCATGGCAAGTTTCCAGCTGTGTGGATAATACTCCAGTCGTAAAATGCCATTGAAAATAAGTAACAGGATTCTAACAGCAACACGAGGCAACTTCATCAGCATTTTGTTACTAACTCCATCAATACCCGGAGCTTTCTTCGGGTTGGTTTCAGCAATTAGTTTTTGTACATCACTCATCTTAAACTTTATGGGTCGAGGGGGCAGAGCAACTACACTCGGAAAATCAACAGCACCAGTACAAGTGTTTGGGGTAAATACGTGTTTTAAATGTTCAGCAAATATGTTACCTTTTTCAATATTGGTTCTTGCCCAACCTCCGGTAGAAGTGTGCAAGGGTGGTTTAGACTCAACGGGTGTTTTAAGTTTTTTTTAGCAGCGCGCCACAAGGAGTAATTAGATGCTGCTGTGACATCGAGACCTTCCAGATAGTTCTTAAGAGAAGCTGATTTTTCAGATGCAAGCAACTCTTGGAGTCGTTTAGTGCATTCTCTAAGTCTGATTTTATGTTGTAGTGATCTGTGCTGTTGCCATTCCCTTCTAGCTCTTCTTTTTTCACATACGAGACGTTCAATATCCGCAGAATAAATTCTATTAAACCCAGTCTGCCGATGGGAGGTAGTGGCATGTTTAGCAGCCTGTTTAATATTTTCGGTAAGATTGGCAATGTTGAATTCAATATCATCGGAAGTTCTAAGCCTGATGTTTTCCGTGCAATGACTACTGAGATGTTTTTTGAACCCCAGCCAGTTAACACGATTTATCATCTTCACATATGGGTGAGGTAAGTCACTTCTTAGTGGGCTACAAATTGTAACGATCGTGGGAGAGTGATCGGAGGAGAGATCGTCAGAAGCTTCAACATGAATTAAATCCCTAGGGATATTTTTCATGACCCTAAAATCTATAACATCCGGAATTTTTTGTATGTCAGTAGGCCAGTAAGTGGGCTCCCCGCTCGAAATGACATCCAAACCCATTTTTTAAATTGTGTTGAACAATGCTCGACCTCTAGGTGTAATAAGACGCGATCCCCAGAACGTATGTTTTGCATTGTAGTCTCCATCTGCTACGAAACAAGGGCCAAGAGTTTTGTAAGAATCCTCATATTGATCCTCAGTGGTTGAAAATCTGGGAGGGGTGTAAATCGATGATATCACGAGATTTGAACATAATAAATAAAAAAGCTGGCGGATTGTTTGAAAGACAATAATGGCTTTATTAACTTAAAGTAAAATGTAAAAAAAGACAAGAATTTTAAAAAGAATCGTAAGCGGTTTAATATGCAAGAACAAACATATTCACATATATGTATGCAATTAAATATTGTTTTCGACTTCCAAAAATCTTTATAAATATGTTTGTTTATCTTATACAATGTACCTACATTTGTATATTATATGCTAGATTGGAAAAACACAGTGGAAGACAAAATTTTAAACAAATATTTCAATACTCCCACTTTTGTTAAACTTTCTTATACATATATAGTTTTTTATAAATTTTCAGTTTTATAAAAATTTAATTCAATTTTCTATACATAATTAACAATATTCATTAAATTTCTAAAACGTATAAATTTTTCTTTAGGCAAGGATTTAGTAAAAATATCATCAATTTGGTGATTAGTGGAAACATAGTTAATTTCAAACATTTTTTCTTCATATTTTTGTCTTATAAATTGATATTTGACATCGATGTGCTTACTACGTTTGTGAAATTCTGGATTTTTTATTAAACGTATAGCACTTTGATTGTCTGTAAATAAACATATTCTAGTTTTATCTGGTACAAAATCAGAAATAAATTGCTGAATCCAAATTAGCTCCTTTATTGCATGGCAGCTTGCGATGAATTCGGACTCGGTGGTGGATAAGGAAACACTCTTTTGCCGTTGAGATGACCATGAAATACTGGACGAACCCATCATTATTATAAAACCACTTGTTGACCTTCTAGTCTCTATGTCTCCAGCATAGTCAGCATCGCTAAAACATTTTAAGATAGGCTTATTGTAAGCTGCAAAAGTTAAACCATATCCTTTTGTGCCTTTTAAATATTAAAAAATTCTCTTTATAGTGTTAACGTGAGCAGTTAAAGGTTTTTCCAAAAACCTACTAACGTAACTGATGACAAAACTTATATCTGGTCGTGTTGCCAACATCAAATACATTAAACTGCCGACTGCTTGTCTGTGGGGATAGTTTTTGACTTCTGCACTTTGACCTGAAAATATACTATTGACAGCTGTATCGCATGGTGTACTTACGGGGTTAGATTCATCCATTTCAAAATTCACTAGCAATTTTTCAATATAGCGTTGCTGATTCACGTGAATACTACCATCATTTAAACGTCGTATTTCTAAGCCCAAATAGTGTTTAGCATCATAAACTTTAACTCTGAAATTTTGTTTTTTGTCCACAATGGTTTGCTCTATTTCTCTCCATTGTGGACACAGAGGTGGCAATATCGATGCTACCAAACGAGGAGCAGGATCAAGCCAGATATACCTGCAAACGCATAATAGAGAAGGAGATCAAATCTAAAAGGAGTCAAAACAGGGAATGCGAAGCTGTTAGAAATTTAAGACAAAAACTTAAATCTAATAATGTCGTAACAACAAAAGCAGATAAAGGAAACACAACGGTATTAATCAGCAAAAATGATTACATTACCAAAACGGAGCAGTTGATAGAAGACAATAAATGTCGGAAAATTAGGAAAGATCCTACAGACGAATACCAGGCGAAAGTCAGGGAAATAATCAAAAAGGCAACCAAAATAATAACACCAAACATATCGTACTCGTTAACACTCATGAACCCATGCGCTCCATCCATGATTGCTCTACCGAAAATACATAAGCCGAATACACCAATGAGACCCATAATTAATTACAAATCGGCCCCGAGCTACAAACTATCGAAATACCTAAAAACAATACTGAAAGACAACTTGGACCTAGAAAACAAACACACAATAGCCAACACCACGGAATTAGTTAATAGGCTACAGAGCGTGGATATAACGGAAAACACTAGGCTAGTCTCATTTGATATAAAAGACTTGTATCCATCAATTCCAACAACAGAGACAATAAACATTGTACATAAAACACTGCTCAACAAAACAAAAGACGTAGAGTTTTCAATGCAACTCGCAAACACGTTAAAAGCCACATTGGAGCAAAATTATTTCAAATTCAACAATAACATATATAGACAAACCAATGGACTAGGAATGGGTAATCCAACATCAGCAATCCTAATGGAAATATTTATGCAAAATTTAGAAGAGAAATATGTCGAGAACCTAAAAACCAATTTCGGGGTTACATTCTATGCGAGATACGTAGATGATATTATATGTATACTGGAAGGAAATAAAGAGGAACAAATTCTGGATCTACTGAACAAACAACACAAAAACATAAAATTCACAATGGAAGTGGAAAAAGGCAATAGCATAAATTATCTAGACTTAACAATTCGGGCAAACAAGAGCTTAAATAGGATCGAATACGAAATATACAGGAAACCAACTGCTACAGACACAATAATACACAATTCATCAAACCATCCTCAACAACACAAAAACGCGGCAATTAGACAATTAGTAACGAGACTTGAACGAATACCACTAACGCGGGAGGCATATAGAAAGGAGTTGAAAATAATTTATAGCATAGCGGAAAACAACGGGTATAGGAAAAAATTGGTAGACAAAATCAGAAGAAATATCAAAACAAGGGGGGAACGGAACAAAGAACAGGAGCAGGAGAAGAAAGCTTGGGCTACTTTAACATATATGGGCACATCAACATACAAACTTGCTAAATTTTTTAGAAAGCACAACATTAACACAGCATTCCGAACAAATAACAATTTGGGTAGAATACTCCAAGACAGCACAAACGAGACAGACTGCCTGGATAAACAAGGAGTATACAAATTAACTTGCACATGCCAACACAGTTACATCGGACAAACGGGACGAAAGATAAAAACCAGATTTCGGGAACATATGAGAGACTACAACAAAAAAATGAGAGAACCAGGAACAACACCAGAATCGAATTTTGCGAACCACATATTCAACAAAAAATGTACACCAGCGCATATTAGAAAAACGGTTAAACTGTTACACATACAGCATAAAGGACGGCGGTTGAACGTATTAGAAAACATGGAAATATACAAACAGAAAACTTTTGACGGGAGAATAATAAATGAACAAATAAACACTGCCTCGGACATAATATTTGAACCATTAAAATATTTTTACACAAAAGAGAACAATAATTTAACGGAACCGAACAATATAACAACAGATGTACAAGACAAAAGGCCAATCCAAAAACGCACAATCATAGATTACTACCTGCATACAGATAATACACCTTTTAAATAATCGCCGCGCTATAAGGTCAGGGAGCACAGACATGGTATATAGAAAAATGAGAGGAACAGGTAGCAGGTAGATAGAGGGAGAGAATGAGAGACACATAGACATACAAGGACGAGAGAGAGAAACACAAAGGGGCAAAGAAAGAAAAAACGAACCATACAAAAGACAACGTACAGCGAGAAAAACGATTTAGTATTCGAGAACACTGAAGATGGCACAAAGCCGAAACCGGTCTGTTCATAAACCAAATTTCACGTGGGATGACGGAAAATCGTTCCAAATTCAAACAAACCCCGTCGGAAGAATATCACAAAAATCGTATAATTATAAGCTTCGGTATGCACAGATCAATAAAAGAAAACAATTTGTGATAAAAAACACCAATCGTGTCTTCCAAAGAATTATTTGAATTAACGGGAGGAATTAAAATATCACACCAGTTTATATTTGTAATAAGCTCATTTAACAAAGAGTAGTTAGCGCGTTTAAAACAGTATGATTTTTCATTATTAACCATTGGTTGTAAAACATAATCAGATGGCATGGATACAAATAATTCAATAGCAGGATGATATCGATCTTCAGGAACTGTAACAGGTGTAGTTCGTTTAACATAACAATCATCAATATCATTTACAAAAATTAGATCGAGAATTTTTGAATAATCATTCATTATACCATTTATTTGAAAAAGACTCATATCGTATAAAATGTTGAAAAAGTCCTTCCAGCACTCATTTAGCTTAGTTTGAACATAATACTTGTCATCAACTAAATAACTCCAAACTATTGAAGGTATATTAAAGTCACCCATGATTAAAAAAGAATCAGTTTTATTATAAATATTGGCAACAGATCTTATAGCCTCGGCATGTTGAATATATAAAGATTCCGTGGACGATGGAGGAATATAGGAACAAGTTATGATAATATTTTTATGCTTCATTTTAAAGACAACAGATATAAATTCAATATCAAGCCATGATTGATTAAATAGTTGTTCAGAATGCAAGGAGCTGGAGACAGCAATGAGAACACCACCACCATAAGTCCCACGATCTTGACGGTAAATATTATATTTATTACAAAGCATTTCGGTGTTAAGATAAGTATTGTTAAGCCAAGTTTCAGTAAGTACAATAATTTGGTAGTGAAAGTGAAAACTTTCTATGTACAAATTGGACAATTTAGTTCTCAAGCCACGAACATTTTGGTAGAGTAAAGATAATGAGTTCGATGCAACGATATTTAGTTTTTTGGCATATTCCTTTCACTTACAGGTAGAACACCAATATTACTAGCTCTCGGTCTTTCTTTGTAATTATATTCTCTAACTAGAGTATTTATAGGCCAGAAATTAGGATCCAAAAGTTGATTGAATATGTCTGCAGAAACTGTAATTTTAAAAGATGCAATAGATCTTGGTTGAGAGAATTGAAATTTATGTATCAAAATATCAGCATTATTGCTAACATTAGATCTTATGTAGTAGTCAACATCTTCTATAGAAGTAACGCTTGCCAATCGAGAAACAAATATATTTTTCCTGGGTGGAATTGCTCGTAATGGATTATAAGCAGATGTGTTAATAATAGTAGCATTGTTATCAATATTGTTATTCAATTGAATTGACGGTGTTGTAAGTGTTTGTCCGCTTATTTCTTGTGGTGGAATCACGCTCACAGACGGTGAATGCATTGAGGAGACATCATTGACTTCGGCAGCACAAGTAGTTATTGGACTTAATGAACGAGAATTCAAAGGTAGTCCTGGAGACTTATCATTCTTTTTTTATTCATTATCCATCCCTGATAAAGTGTATATAAGTGTTTTCTTGTCGCTCCGTAATTGTTCTGACTTAAAGTGTTTGTATTTGCCTGATTGATCCGTGAATTGTCTGGAGGTGTCTGTCAACAGTGACTGCATGCTGTTATTATAAAGTTTTTCTTGTGTTGCCTGCCTGTTTGCTGTGAGGCTTGATTTTATTTTTCTTCATTTGATACATATTGTTTTTATTAATTATTAAACAACAACATTTTGGTCAATACCAGTGGGTGCAAGCGTGTAAGCGTCATACTAATTCCCTTAAGAATTAACTGCCATACCTAAATAAAAGCGTCAAGCGCAACGTTTTTTTACGATGAGCTTTAACGCTGAAATGCCATACCTAAATAAAAGCGTCAACGTTATGTCAAAACGATTAAAACGGGGTTATCGAACAAACAAATCAAACAACCCTGATTATTTTAACAGGTTGCCGGACGACATTGTTGTTTGTGATTTTGTTATTAAAATTTTGTTATTTAAATTAAAATTAAAATAAAATAATTAAAATTTGAAAAAATTAGTTATTTAGAAGAGTTAGAAGATTTTTTTCTCATTTGGTAACTTTTAAAGCGAATTTTGGTTGTAAAAATTTTTGGGGTGTGGCAGCACTAAGCATTAATGACACATTAAAAAAATAAACAATAGTACTTCTGCAGTCAACTTCACTTCTTTACGCGTTGTCAAAATCGGATTTTCCAATAGCAAAGCGTTGACGCCGCGTTATTTCGGTATGCTCCATACAAAATGTATGGGCATGAGAACTTTTGACAGCCAGACAACGCTTGACGCGCCAATTTAGGTATGGCAGTTGGTTTGGTTAGCGCCAGTGAAATACAGACATATAGTCAGCTAAGCCAACAACAAACAATAAAATATTAAATAGTTATTTTGGAGAATATCTCGAACAACAAATTTAATTAAAAAAAGATATATACAAAAAATAATAAAAATTGTGAAAGAACATCACCGCCAACAAACAACAAAATATACAAATAGAATAGAATGGAGAGGGCATATCTCCATTTTACAGACAATACAACAACGGGTAAATAATATCCTCGTCAAAAACAGACAGGACAATGTGGTGGAAGTCCGTTGGATTTTAATTTATTTACAACTGCGGACCTACATCCAAACATCAACCTATTTCTCCATGTGGACTCCAGCTCGATTTTTATTCTATTTGTAAGCTTCTAGAAATAAGTTATTTCAAAATTTTAATTAGAAGAAGTATACACATATATTTACACACACATATATATGTTTACAAGAAAGGCAAAAACTGCAGCTTTATCTAAAAGATAAAAAGCTTTGAAATCATAGCAATAGTACAATCCTCAAAAAATACTATTTAAGTTTACAAGCATACTGAAAAAATGCAGAACCAAGATCTAACACAGAACCAAGCCTCTTCACATCAAGGCTTACTTAATATGCAGGACATTTTTAAGTCACTTAGAATTCCAGACTATATTAAAGACCTCCCTATCTTTAACGGAAATCCTCACCTTTTGCATGTTTTTATAGCTAATGTAGAAGAAATTTTACTATTTTTAAAGAATACAGAGCAGATACCCTACGGGAAAATATTACTTAGGGCTATCAGTTATAAAATCGTAGGAACAGCAAACGAGCTTTTGAACACATACCTGACACAATTAGACTGGAACGAAATCAAAAATAACTTGATATCTGCGTTTGCAGATAAAAGGACTGCAACAACATTCTTCAGAGACCTCCACAATGTCAGGCAAACTGATCGAACACTCGAACTGTTTCATGCTAAATTAATAGCAATTCAAGCTGCACTCTTTAATAACATTCTGGTCAACGAAAAGTATCAAAAAGCTATTAACTCCAAAAGATATATATATTTTCGACAATGTGCTTAAATGCATTCTTAGTCGGACTTAAGGACCCTTTGGGCCCAACAAATCGTGCTATGCGTCCTGAAACCTTACCAATTGCACTCGCTTACTGCATAAATGAACAGAATATTACCTCGGCTAAGCAAGCCCCTGGGCCATATAAGCCATATCAATCAAAACCTCACCTGCGGGTAACAGCACCATATAATAGAAACAACTACCAAATTCCACAAAATAGAATACAAAGACCATATTATGGACAATTTAATCTAGCACAAAGGCAATTCCATAATTCTCAGTATAACACAATTCGCTATTTTAATAATAATAATTTTGGTAACAACAATCATAATATTAGAAATGCCATAATTCCTTTAAAAACAGACGTAGCAGACAATAACTTTAAACAAAATATTCCTTATTCATGCAACAGAACCAGACAAAACTTTCAGCCGCACTTAAACTCGAATTCAAATTTTCATAGCTTTGATCAGTCTTTAGCAAATCATATAAATTATAAAGGTCCAGAAACATGACCAAGCGAAACTTTCAAACTCAAGCAAGCTCTAACTCGAATTTTCCAAATATCATACAACCTGTAGAGAATTGCACAAATCAAGATGCCCCTAGCATGGCAAACATAGACGATATATGGACCCAACAGATGTTGAAAAACTGTATTTACAGTTGAAGGGGCCACTACGAATACATAACGATGCTCTACTTTCCAAAGAGTTATGGATAATGTCTTAAAGGATCTTGTAGGTAAAATCTGTTTAGTTTATCTAGATGATATTATATTTTCAACTTCATTGGAAGAACATATTCAGAACCTTAACAAGTTTTTGAAAGATTAAATCTAGCCAACTCTAAAATTCAGTTAGATAAATCTGAGTTTTTGAAGAAAGAAATTTCGTTCTTGAGACATTGTTTCAACGGAGGGTATTAAACCAAATCCTGCAAAATTAAAAGCGATAAAAAACTTTCCAACTGCCAAGACCCCAAAGGAAATCCAGTCCTTCTTGGGACTGGTTGGTTACTACCGAAAGTTCATCAAGGATTTTGCGAAAATTGTTAAACCTCTGACAATCTGCCTTAAGAAAGATAGCAAAATAGACTTCAAGCAAAATCACAAAAACGCTTTTGAGACATGTAAAAATATATTATCTAATGACCCAATTCTACAACATCCCGGCTTCTCTAAACCATTTATACTCACTACAGACGCCAGTGGATTTGCAATAAGCGCCATACCACCAAAAGACCCAATTGGCAGCGATGGACCAATATGCTACGCTAGTCGTACACTGTGCGTATATTCTGTGTTCCACATTAATAATTCGTTTACTACTAAAAGTAATATTGTCAGCGATTTTTTATTTTTTGATAATTTGCTAAAACATTTTGCGTGCAATGGTTAAAATAATAAAAATAGTATTTTTAGCGATTTTAAAATTTTTTGAAAATTAGCTGAGAGTATTAATCTTTTCCGAAAGTCTTACGAGATATACCCACACGTACTTAGTGCAGGCTATTGATAACAGGTAGCGTCATAATTACTTGCTTGTTATTATATCCTTTTCTATAAATTTTAGCCGAAAGCCTGATATAAAAATTTATTATTATTATTATTATTATTATTATTATATACATTTTGAATTTCTCCTTAATGGGTATAAAAATACATTTTGGAAGCCTTAGCCTAAAACAAAATATATTGTATTAATTTCTCTATATACATATGAACATTTAGTTCATGAAATTCCTGGTAATATGACAGGTATCGATGATGACTGACTTCTGCATGGTATCGATGAGGTTTCGTCGGAGTCCAAGGGTGTTTATGTTTGTACAGAGCAATTTGTCAATTACACCTTCAGCGCTTATTATTATTGGAAGGATCTTGATTTCCGATAGGTTCCAGTTTCGCTTGGTTTCAACTGCTAGCTCAGCATATCTGCTGATTTTTTCCGTGTATGTACGGCTCATGTTTCTGGTAGCTGGAATTGCAATATCAACGAAGAAGCATTTGCGTTCGTTCTTATCAAGGATCGTGATATCAGGGCGGTTATGGAGTCTCGTGTGGTCTGAGTAGATTGTACGGTCGTAGTATATCTTGACGTTTTCGTTTTCCATAACTGCTTGTGGATTGTATCTGTAGTAGGGTAGTTCATATGCTTGAAGTTTATATTTGCTGAGTAGGTTTTGTGGAGGATCTTCCCGACGTTGTTCTGTCTTCTTGTGTACTCTGTTTGGGCTACATTCGTGCATCCTGATATTATATGATCAATGGTTTCAGTTTGACTCATACATCTTCTGCAGGTGTCATTAGTGACACTTGGATCTTTTATGACATTCTTCCTGTAGTTTTTCGTTGGGATTACTTGGTCATAAAAGCGATCATAAAAGCTTCGGTCTCAGCATACAAATTTCCATTCAATAGCCATTTGTTTGACATGAGTTTATCAACATTATCGGCGTTCATGGACCTGTAAAATCGGCCGTGTATAGCTTTTATTGACCAATTTCGTTCCCTTGAAGTTTTGTCTTCAGCTTGTCGGCTGAAGCTTCTATTCAGGTTGAGAGGTGTTAAATTTTGATCTGCTTCAGTTATAATTTTTATAAGTCGAGATCTGTCTGATTTAAGCTCAAAGTACCGGCGAAGAGACTCTATTTGGTTGTCATGTAGAGTTTGTAGATCGACTAGCCCTCTTCCACCTTCTCTTCTTGGCGCTACCATTCTATCACAGCACGATTTTGGATGATGAAATTTATATTCTGTCAGCATTGTTCTGATTTTCCGTTGTAGCGATTGAATTTCAGTCACTGTCCATTTTATTACACCGAAGCTGTACGAAAGGACAGGACTGCGTATGCGTTCATGGCTTTGATGAGGTTTTTGTCATTTAGATTCGTTTTAGCTATTTTGTGTATGCGTGATGTAAACTCCCTTGTTAAGTTGTTTTTAACTGTTTTCTTGTCAATGCGCCTATTTTGGACCATACATAGGTACTTATATACATCTATTTCTTCCATTTGCCCGATGTTTTCAATGTTTTGGTCTTCTTCACTTCTTGATATTTTTCCCCTCATAATCTAAACTCTTTTGCATTTTTCTAGGCCGAATTTCATGTTTATGTCCTTACTAAACATTGATACGATTTGTATTAAGTGGTCTAAGCTTTGTCTCGTCGAGGCGTATATTTTCAAGTCATCCATATACAAAAGGTGACTTAGTATTTCTTGGTTAGAACCGCTCTTTATTTTATATCCATATTTACTATTTTTTAGGAGATTACTAAGTGGATTGAGTGCAATGCAGAACCAAAGAGCAGATAGGCAGTATTTCGCTCAGGGAGGATACCTTTGCGTGGAATTTTGTTGGAAATATTATTTATAATCAATCTCTGAGCCCATCGATTAAACAAAGAATCTGTAAATCGTTTTGTAACTCAGAAAACACCAAACCCCAATAGGAAATGAATGGAAAGAAATTAAATGAAAGAACAAATTAGAGGTTTGGATGACAAATTTATTGGATGCAATCTTGGTTACCTTTCAGCTCGACTGCTCTTAGAAAAAGACCGCTAGATTCTCAAAAGGAAACAGAGTTTTTGACCTCTTACCAATATGGCGGAACAATTAGGCATTATGAGCAAGTGCGACAGGTTGCTTTTGCAACATTCAGCATATATATATATATATATATATATATATATATATATATATATATATATATATATATATATATATATATATATATATATATATATCTTAAAATTAAAGGGACAAATTTTGTACATCACACTAATTAATGGCAATGGCTTGGAGAAGCTTTTGACATTAACATTGCCGCCCGGATTGCAGGATATGCAATGAGAAATAAATGTAGAAATTTGGTGTTGTCAAAAACTCTACTTACAGGAATTACAAACAGATTGTGATATTCAGCCTTAAAATTAAATACATATAATTCCTTATATAAATTGGTTAATTCATTATACAGATATGTGAGTTAAAATTCAATATATTAGCTAATTACTCTTAATGAATTTATTTAATAATAATTGGCTTTCGCTTAAACTAAGACAATTATAAATTCAAAATTAAATGGAATAAAAAAAGGAGAAACAAGTTCGTTTTGTAATTTGCTTGTTACTGCCCTATAGTGCATTTTTGTATTATTGTTACAATTTTTTTTTATAAGCTACATGGACCATAAACAGTCCATCCGAATAATGTGCTTTGGGCTGTCGGAAAGCCAGGTCTTGAGAACAGTTTTGGATATCGTGGATTCAATTGAAGTTTTTGGCATATTGAACTGATAAGGAAAATTATACTATAGAAGTGATATTTAAGAAGATGTGGGTAAAAGTATGAGTTTTACTAAAGGCCTTGTAATTAAGCCTCGTTGAGTAAAAACGTCAGCAACTCTTACGCGGCTATCGGTACCAGTATAAGTTTTCACGACACGCCCAAGTCGCCAACAATTTGGTGGGATGTTTTCATCTTTAATCACTGCCAGAGCTCCTTCGCAAATATTGATCTCTGGTCTTTGCCATTTGATTCTCTTATTCATCTCTTTCAGATATTCGGTTTTCCATCTTGAACAAAAATTTTGATGAATTAGGTTTAGTCTTTGCCATCGATTTACGATGGACATTGGTGAGTCCTTTATCTGCGGATCAACCGGTGCTAGTATTGGACTACATATAAGAAAATGTCCTGGCGTCAGAGCACAAAGATCACTAGGATCAGTGGATATTGAAGAAATTGGTCTGGAATTTAAACAGGACTCAATTTTGGATAATAGAGTTGATAACTCTTCAAAGGTGTATTTGTAGCTTCCAGCAATCTTTCGGAAATGAGCTTTGAAGCTTTTTACACCAGCTTCCCACAACCCACCCATGTGAGGAGCTCCGGCTGGAATAAAATGCCAGGAAATATTCTGGTGAGCATAATTTGCTTCTATAGATTGCTGCGAAGTTTGAATGAACTCTCTAGCTAAGACTTTAGAGGCACCTACGAAGTTGGTACCATTATCGGAATGAAGGTGAAGCGGACATCCCCGACGTGATACAAAACGGCTAAACGCTGCTAAAAACGATTGTGTTGATAAATCAGATGCGGCCTCCAAATGTATCGCTTTAGTTGAAAAGCACACGAAAATGCATACATATCCCTTTGAAACGCGACATGAACGTCCAGAATAACTTTTAACGTCGAATGGCCCGGTAAAATCTAAGCCAGTATGTCTCAATGGACGTGTTATTTCAGTTCTTTCTGCTGGCAAAGTGGCCATTATTTGTCGTTGACATCTTTTCTTATAAATAATGCAGGTCTTACACTTGTTAATAGTAGCTTTTATTAAGTTTTTCCCTTTGGGAATCCAATATTGAGTTCTTAGTAGTCTCAGGACTAATTGGTTTCCTCAATGTAAGCTCACGTCGTGGATAAATTGAACTAAAAGCCTTGAATATTGGGAGTTATAAGGAATAATAAGGGTTTTTCTCGTTGTAAGTAAGACCTGGTGCCGATTGTAATCGCCCGCCAGACCGAATCACTCCCTTTGAGTCTAGAAATGGGTATAAGTTTAGAATACTGCTGGACTTAGAAATAATTTGTTTGTCATGAAGAGCTTTGTAATCCTTTGGGTACCATGCCTTTTGAGAGACAGAAATAAGTTTCGACTAAACATAAGTAAGCTCGACATTAGAAATTGTTCTGACCTTTTCAGAGAAATTGTGCCTGTATCTACAATGAGTCCTATGGAAAAATCTGTAAACATTTGCCATCACCCGTAAAGCTCTAGGAAAAGAAGAAAATCGATCAAGCAGATCGTGGAAGTTTGCAAAATACGAAAATAGGGCTTTTACAGGTTTAACTTCTAGATCCGTGCTAGGAGTTTCGGATGAGGTGGGAATATGCCATTGCGATCTAGCACTTTTAAGCCATCTAGATCCAAACCACCAGAGTTCATTATTTAGTAGATCTTGTGGGCAAATACCTCGACTGGCTAGATCTGCCGGATTCATTTCTGAATTTATATGATGCCACTGCGAAGGATTGGTAACCTGAGTATTCTTTGACACTCTGTTTGCCACAAAGGTCAACCAGTTACAGGCTGGTTTTACTAGCCACGATAGCACTATCGTTGAATCCGTCCAGCAGTATAAAAAATATTTTTTGACATCAAACTGTGGCAAAAGGTTCTCCACCATCTCAGCTAATAGAACGGCTCCGCATAACTCCAACCTTGGAATAGAGAGTGTTTTTATAGGAGCTACCTTAGTTTTTGATGATATTAAATGTGTAGAAACGAATCCAGTATATGATATTCGTACGTATAATGCCGCTGCGTACGCTTTTTTAGACGCATCGCAGAATCCATGGAATTGGACATCGGCATTTGGACAATAATCAATCCATCGAGGAATCCGAATGGTATTGATCGTGGAATAATTGGCTTGAAATGCCGTACATTGAGAAAGGGTTTCTGATGCCAAAACTTCTTCCCAACCTGTTCCATCCATCCATATTTTTTGCATCAGGATTTTTGCTTGGACAATACATGGTGCCAACCAGCCAGCTGGATCAAAGAACTTGGCGATTTGGGAAAAAACTTCTCTTTTTGTAGGCTCTGTATTTTTTGGAAATGGACAAGCACTGAAATAGAATTCATCAGAACATGCATTCCACCGAATCCCGATAGTTTTAGCAGAACTACTATCCTCAAACTTCAAAAAGTCCTCATTAAGAAGATGATCGGGTGGAATATGCGCTAAAATATCTTTGGAATTCGACGTCCACTTTCTCAATTGAAAGCCAGCAGAGTTGAGAGCATGGACAAGCTCTTCTTTTGCTTTAATGGTTTCACGTCTTGTGTGAGATCCTGCAAGGACATCATCCAGGTACATGGAATTTCGCAGAATTGAACTGGCAATAGGAAAAACATTTTGAACATCAGCTAGCTGTAGTAACGTACGAATGGTAAGATACGGTGCACAATTGACACCGAATGTTACCGTTTTCAATTCGTAATCACAAATCGGATCGTTTGGATTACTTCGAAATAAAATCCGCTGGTATGGAGTGTGTTTGGGATTTACTAAGATCTGTCTGTACATCTTTTGTATGTCGGCGTTAAAGACAAATCGGAAAAACCGCCATTTTAGAATCAAAATAGTAAGATCATTTTGAAGAACTGGTCCAATGTGAAGCAATGAGTTCAAGCTTTGGCCATTAGATGAAGGTGCGGAAGCATTGAATACCACACGAACTTTGGTTGTGGTACTATCGGGCTTGATGACCGCATGATGGGGTAGGTAGTATACATTTGAAACTTCGGATTGTGTGGGTATTTCAACTTTTAACATATGACCCAAGACTTCATACTCCTGAACTACGTTGTCGTAATCACGTTTGAAACCTGGAGATCGAAGGAGTTTAGCCTCGTTACGAAAGAACTGTGCCATTGCACTTGACCTCGACTGTCCTAACTTCAGAGATTCTAAGAATCCTTCCTTAAACGGCAAAGATACAATGTACCTTCCATCGTGATCTCTTTTTGTTGTTTCTTTAAAGAGATTCTCACAAAACCTATCAGAGGGAGACATAAAGTTCTTCTTAGGAAGATTCTCCACCTCCCAAAAACGAGAGATCTCCTTATCTAAGGCAATATTACAAAAATGTGAAACTATTGTGCGATTAATCTTGGATGCACTAGTGACAGGACCTGTAAGTATCCATCCGAAAATTTTTTCTTGGGCTATTAGGGATTCACAAACGTCATGGATAACGCCTGTACGAACAATTGAAGGGAAAATATCACCTCCAAACAGCAAGTCTATCTTTGCACTGCAATAGAGTTTAGGATCTGCTAGTGGAATGTTTGGAAGGTTTGAAAATATAGAATTCGAAATATTTTGGGAGGAAAGATTATCTGAAAGATGAGGTACCGCGAAAGCATCAACTGGAATTTCGATATGGCTGTTGACTTGGGAGCCCAATACAAGGGAACACTTACGGTGAACCTTGGCAGAAACAGTGTTATTTAAGCCTGAAATCTGTGCATTTGTGCGCTGGGAAGGTAGTTTAAGAAGATTAAACATACGTTCCGATATGAATGTGCCTTCTGAACCTAAGTCTATCAAGGCGCGTGCCTAGTAAAACGCCTTTTAAACTTGTCGCAAAGCAAGACTGGACCTTGTCGGATTCTGAAATAGGAGTTGACTGTAATAAAGTAGGATTTGCACGAGAATATGGAGCTGAGTTAGGATTTAGAAAGGAATTGTTACGGACCCTTTCAACCTGTGCATGAGTACTTGGCTCAGCTACTTCCCGGTGCAGTAGTGTGTTATGCCTTTTTCGACATTTGAAGCAACTATTTTTGCTGGTACATTTTCTTACAGTATGAGTTTTGGAGAAACAATTTAGACATAGGCCTTCTCTTTTAATTTCATTCAATCTCTGCATGTAAGTCATTTTTAGAAATTTAGGACAAAGGCGAATAGCATGGTTATCATTGGGACATAGCTGACATTTCGGACCAGTAAAATTCGCCTGGAAACTATGAACTTTTTTGTTCGAATTTGAATTGGAGCTGGACTTAAGTCTTGAGTCAGAGTTCCTTGAATTATTGGACCCTCGAATTTCAGATACCGATTCTAAAGTTCTATAGCGATTAGTGAGGAACTCATCTAAGTGCCTCCATTGCGGAGTAGCTGTTTTATCTTTCAGTTCTTGCTCCCACAATGTTAATGTATTTTCAGGTAAGCGATTTGTACATAGAAAAACGAAAATTGGATCCCAACTTGCTACGTCTATGTCATATAATTTCAAAATGGAAATGCTCGAGTTTATATCCCGTTGTAACTGTTTCAGAGCCTTACCCGACTCAGAGTGGATGGTCTGAAGGTTGAAAAGAATCTTCAATTGGCCATTAACTAGAACTCTACGGTTTTCATAGCGCAAACACAAATTTTTCCAAGCCAAGTCAAAACCTTGATTAGTGAGGGGAATTTTTTGGACAATTTCTCTTGGTTCATCTTTTGTTTTTTGAGTTAAATAAAATAATTTCTCAACTTGGCTAGCCCTTGAATTAACAATTATTGCAGTAAACATATCACGAAATGTGGGCCACGAAGCATAATCCCCATGGAAACTTTCTATGTCTACCGGAGGCAAATGGAGACTGTGAGTTTCAGAAGGGAGAGAACCGTTAAAAGCAGCCCCATTATAGGAATTATTAATTGGAGGCGGCACAAGCTCCGAGTCTGTATTGGCTTCCGACTTTAAGGACTCAGATATCTCCGACAATTTTATCAAACAGCTGCAATAGGTAGAGTACGTGCTTTTGTATTTAATTCTGACTGATTCCATATCCAGTCGATCACCATCATCTTCATCCCTAGCCTCCTTCTCCACATCCATCAAGAACTTTTCGTAGGCTGTCTTAACTCGACTCCAGTTTGACTTAAGTTCAAAACTATGAACTTCTAGAGCATGAATTGACGTCAAGGGAAATTGGCTGTCATTAAGGTCAGCTTCAAACTCTACCATGCAATCAGCAAGGCGTATAAATTGATCCAAGGACATAATGAATAAATAAGGAGGAGAAAAAAAAACTCGATGAAAAGAACCAATGACTAAGCCAAGAAGTAAACTTCTCTATACTTAGTAGTGAAAAAATATATGTCCGCAAATGGTTGTAATAACAGTTGCAATTTTGCTCCAAGGAATTTTAATCGCAAGATTACACCAGGAACGGGAGGATTTGCAACCCGAGAGAACAAAATAACTTTTAATTCGAAATCCCCAAATAAATAAAATATATTAATTAAAATTCATAAAATTATATGAGTAGAAGACCTTTTTTTCATGTGAAACTTATTTATTATTGATCTTGCATCAATTAATATGTATTGAATGTATGCATAGATTTAAGTGACATGATCAAAAAAGATTTCATGCATTTGAATTATTGGAATGTAGATCAGCTGTGAAACATAAAATATATTCAAAGGGTCAGTCACCTTTTATTAAATTATAAATATAAATTGTATTCCAGCGAACACTTTGAATATAAGGTGCGTTCGTGTAGTTATAACACCACAACAAAAAACAAACACTGAATGTAAGCTTATAATACACCGAAAACGGTAGTTGGGTGCACAGCAGGAACAGTATTTAAACACGGTTGAAAAAAAAGGAAATAATCTATTTTCTTATCATGTGATATAAGCGAAAATAGAAGCATAGTAATTAAACAAATATGGCTCCGACTTGTATTATATTTTGTATCGACCATAAACATTGGTTAGTAATGGACATTCCATAAAGTTAAAAAAAATATTAACTCATATACTGCAAATATAATATGAACCAATATGCATGCGAATAGGCCTTTTGTACATTGTATGCAAATTCCAATTTGTCGCTCTTTAGTTCCAGATTGAATAAATCTTTCCAAAACAAAATGCAAAGAGAGAGTGTTACCGTGGTGCAATATCTACATTAACTTATAAATTCTGCAAATAAGCTTTAAAGGGCAAACTGACTCATTTTCCATACCCGAAAAGGTGTGTATTTGAAATACTGGAAGCAAAAAACCAAAAAGGTTTATTTATTTTATTATTATTATTTTTCAAGCACCTTTTTCAGTTTGTGCCAAATATCAAGGTATCGCTTGTAATTGAAAAAAAACTGAGTTTTCTTTATGTTTTATTTTCGTTTGAAATTAAAGAAATTGAAAATTCATTTTATTATGTAATATTTAGAATTTAGGAAATATGACGAGCTAATGTGGTGAATGATTTATTATTGTACCACTGCGGTAACATTAATTCAAAGATGACTGGAACAAACTAACGAATGCAGAGAGCAGATGACTGTGTAATGATCACAAGAGATTCTGTTATTAATTAGCATCAACGAGTTAAATTCCAGGAATTAATAATGTTAACATTTAAGAGTAATGTAATGTAATATTGGAAAGAGATTTTAATCTTTAGGAATTTACAAATAACTGTCTGCTAAAATTAGCATGAAAAGAAATTAACAAATGATTATGAAAAATTCAATTGAAGCTAAATATTATGAAATACAAAAAAATGGACGAAGGAGGATATTTTCCTGGTAGTGATGAATGAAATCCTTCACCCCCTTTTTTTTAATATTGCAGGGAATAATTTGCTTTACATTTTTTGATATCACTTACTGGTTAGTTAATCCTCTGTAGAATAATTGTTGGTGGCCGTCTATATACTTATTTATGTTTGTGAATAAGTACATTTGTACATATGTATGTATGTCGAAGATATATTTTAATATTTTATATTTAATTTTATTTGTATTCAATAATAAATTTGAATGGAAATAATTAATTTTATTTTTATTTTCAACTTTTGTAGCGATTTATGAAGACACCACAGACAGCACTCAGAACAAGAGCAAATTTCTTTTCTTTTACGAACTTTTATGAAATGCACTTCTCATACTGAAATAAGTAACAAGCAAAAAACGGAACGTACCTTTTTACTGTAGATTGACTGTGTGAATGTGAACGCGCTATCCAATGTTGAATTCTCAGAGATATAATTATATAGGTTGTTATTTTCCAATCCGGTTCGAAGGACCAATATTTCGCTCAGGGAGAATACCTTTGCGTGGAATCTGGTTGGAAATATTATTTATAATCAATCTCTGAGCCCATCGATTAAACAAAGAAAGTTAATCGTTTTGTAACTCAGAAAACACCAAACCCCAATAGGAAATGAATGGAAAGAAATTAAATGAAAGAACAAATTAGAGGTTTGGATGACAAATTTATTGGATGCAATCTTGGTTACCTTTCAGCTCGACTGCTCTTAGAACAAGACCGCTAGATTCGATCTTTTCTCAAAAGGAAACAGAGTTTTCGACCTCTTACCAATAAGGCGGAACAATTAGGTATTATGAGCAAGTGCGACAGGTTGCTTTTGCAACATATATATATATATATATATATATATATATATATATATATATATATATATATATATATATATATATATATCTTAAAATTAAAGGGACAAATTTTGTACATCACACTAATTAATGGCAATGGCTTGGAGAAGCTTTTGACATTAACAGGCAGTCACATTGAAAGATTCCACACTTTTTGTTGATGTCTGAAGTTTTTATCATCCCTGTATTAGTATAAACTTGAATATTTGTCTTCCATTGTTTCATATTGTACTTTAAGAATTGAATTATACTTGGATTTATCTTATAGATCTTCAGGACCTCTATTAGCCAGCTATGCGGTACACTGTCAAATGCTTTTTGGTAATCTATATAGCATGCATTTAAATTTCTAGATTGGCTGAATGTCTGTTCTAATATGATTTGATCAATCATTAGTTGTTCCTTGCACCCTTTAGCATATTTGCTGTACCCTTTTGTTCTTCACAGATAATATTATTTTCTGTTAAATGATTGTTTATTAGGTGGTTGAGACAAGCTGTCATAATCTTATAAATGGTAGGCAGACAGGTAATTGGTCGCCCATTTGAAGGATTTCTTTTGAATCCCTTGTTTTTTTGGAAGAAGGTATGTAACACCATTAGTGAATTCTTTCGGGAATCTCCTTGGGTTTTGAATGCAATCGTTTAGGAGCTCTGTAAGTTTTTGGTACATCCCAGGAAATCTTTTGAACCAAAAGTTTTGTAGTTTATCCAGTCCTGGTGATTTCCATTTGTGTGTCTTCGATATAATTCTTTTAACTTCTTCACATGTTACGTGGTTTGCTGACATTTCCTCAAGCTGGTATCTCCTTCTTTCTTCTTTGATCCAGTTTGCTTCAATCTTGTCGCTTACTTGGTTAGACCATATAGACGACCAGTAGTTTGTATTAAACTTTTTATTATTTTCACGTCTTTTATTGGACAGTTTGTATTTTCTTTGCCTTGCTATTTGCACATTCAATTTTTGTTTAATAGTATCTCTTGTTAATATTGCGTTCGAGTTATTAACTTCGTATCTTGAGTGTCTATTGTGTTTTTGGTATATTTTTTGTATTTTGTTTTTGAGTCTTTTAGCCTTATTTCATGCTATATAGTTATTTAATCTTTCTAGGTCACTTCGCAGGTTCTTAATATTAATTTCAATTCTTTGAATTGTTTTATTTTCTGTGGGTTCTTTACTTATTCTATTATTGCACATGTATTTGATCTTATATTCCATTTTTATTGCAGTTGTTACAGCTGCTGAATAGATAAGCGTGTGTAAATCTTCTAATCTATTAATCTGTGGAGCTCTTTTGGAAATAATTTCATTATCTATATATTTTATAACTAAAGGTACAGTCACACTTATGAAACATTTGCCCGAAAATATCAAATATTTCTTTGCTGTAATGTGACCATCAAATATTTTTAGGGTGAAAACAAGATTTAGAGAAAACAAATTTATTTGTTAGCAAATAAAAGTTTCTCTAATGTGACCATAATGTGACCACCCTGTGTCAAATATTTTCCACTTTTTTGGGGAAATAATTGTTTGATCTTACAAAGTTTTTGTAAGAACAAACAGTGGCAAATAACAGCTGCTGCAAGAGTGTTGAAACATTTAAAAATAAGTTATAAATTAAATCGCCAAAAACAAATATACACATGTATATGAGCAACAATATAATGCAAAATATAAAATAATTTGGTGGTTTATTTTCTTGCTTTTTTATATATTGTGACCTGTGGTAAAAGCAACAGTAATAATATTTTTAATTAATTTTTAATTAAAGTAATAATATTTTAAAGAAAATTTTTTGTTTCAAATACATTTACTGCCTTTAAATTGAACTAAAATTATTTTATGAATTACAAATGTTGATTTTTGTGTTTTTCTTCCGACGGGGTTTGTTTGAATTTGGGACGATTTTCCGTCATCCCACGTCAAATTTGGTTTGTAAACATATATATATATATATATATATCAGAATATTGATTACACCATAGATGTTGATATCGTGGATATAACTATGGAGGTAAGTTAATAAATATGATAAAAAGGAATGCAGAACAAAAGATTGTGTGATAAAATATTTTCTAGGAATTTGAAAATTTTGAAAAAAACAATGGACATTCTACCCCTCAACCTTAAAAAAAAAATCAAAAATTGTGAAGGATTGGGGAGATGAGGAAATTTACAAGCTTGTTATACTTGTCGAAGCAGAAACGTGTTTGTGGGATGCTTCAGATGAAGCATATCACAACAAAACTTCAAGAGATTGCGCATGGAGAGGTATTAAAGATCATTTTAAGGAAAAATTTACGGTCGCAGATTTAAAGGCCAAATGGACTAACCTACGAATTCAATACCGTGCATATGCGGGCAGGACAAAAACGAAATCTGGGCAGGGCGTTGTGGACACTCCTAAATGGAGGTTCTATAATGCCATGGCTTTTGTGGGACGTGCTGAACACAATCAGACACAGAAGACTGTTTCAAACATTGTTTGCAATGTGGATGAGGAAAATACTTGTAAATATATTGATATGTATATGTATTTATTAATTCTTTTTAACTTTTTTTAATACTCGTGTCATTTAAAAGCATCACAATCATCAGAACGTGATACTAAATCAGCATGCGAAGGGAAGCAGCCTACAACAGCGGCCACACAGATAGCTAAAACTATGCGCGAGGCTGTCAACGTAATGAAGCATCAAAAGGAAAAGGCTTCAGATCCCAATGTTGCTTTCGCGAATTATATTGTTAGTAAGCTGCAGGCACTTAAACCGGAGTCTGTGGCAGCAGTGCGAAAGCGCGTCACAATTTTCTTTTTAGAATGTTTGGAAGAAAAACGTATGAAGGAGCAACCCTTTCCTTAAAATAACCTTTAATAATTCTCTATGCGCACAAACAACTTTCTGCTACGGCAAACGCAATAATCTTTTCCAATTTATTTTTTTTTTATTGGCTTGGAGGTTGAATGCTCCCTGTTGTCTTTCGAATAATTTTCAAAGGAAAAATATTTTTTCACACAATTTATTGTTCTGCATTCCTTTTTATTATATTTATTAACTTTCGATTTCCTTTAAAAATCTTCTTCAAAATAATGTTTGTGTGGCTTGGTCTTTTAGTTTTTGACTTGTTGATTTTTTCCCTTATTATTTTTATGTTATCGTTGTGTTTTTATTTAAGTAAGTTTTTACTCTTTTGCTTTGTTTTTATTATTTTTGTTGATGAAAATGAATTAATAAAAGAAATTTAAGTTAATATTTTATTGCATTATTTTTATTTCAAATTAAATAATGGTTAAGTATGTACATACATGTATTGAAATTTTTATATTGTTACATTTGGTCTGAACAATATCTAATTATCGGGTATGTTCCAGGTTTCGACTCGGATTGAAAACGAAAAATTTTTTGAATCCCCATAATTTATAAAATGGTGTTCTGAATTCAGCATGTTTTTCCACATTCGAAGTTTATGTTCGAAAAAAAATCTAAATGTCAACGGCCACAGGTACGCAAAAATCGACGGCGGTCGGCAAAAAAGTTGCAAAAAAATTAACAAATTACAAAAGTAACACCAAATTTTCACCATGATTTTTTTACTTATCTTTAAGACATGTCTTTTTTGTTTGTAGGCATATTAGGTAGATAAGAAAGAGGGGTAGCAAAAGAAACGTGGTTTCTGTTTTCGTGATTTTTTTACAACAACAATGAAGAAAAATACATCTCTTCCTTTTAGCTGTCATTCGCAATTTTACTATTATATTTTATTTGCATTCGTCTGTGGTTATATCTCTGTGTTCTTCTTTATTTTTCTTGTTTTAAACCGACAAGTGCTTGTTTTTTGTTTTGTGTGTATATAAATAAAATAAATATAAATAAAAAGTTCAAATAAATATAAACCATGTGGAAAAACGAAATTGTGGAGCTTTTAATATCTAAATATCAGGAACACGAAAACTTGTATGATGTACGTAATCCTACATATATGGACCGTGTCAAGCGATCTAGCTCTTTGTTCACAATCTGCCAAGAGCTAATGATATATACTTTTTAAAGTTATATATTAATAAAAGACGAATTTATTTCAATTAATGTACTTATAATAATTTAACTTGTTTTATTTTAATTTCAAAATAATAAACCAAAGTATTACATTCTATGAATAGGCACAATAAAATAAGTTATTTTCCATATACATATGTACCTACTCAAAAACCTTTAAATATTCATTTTTAAAGTGTTTCCAAATTGCCTGGCATAATTCCAGAACTGCACGACAAAGAAAGGTTTCCCATAGTCTCGTCTGATAATTTGTGCTTTTGATGGACTCTCCAGCAGCGACGTATTGGAGTGTGGCTGCCAGTTTCTCTGCTGGAGTTATCGCTTCTCTCAAGATGGTATCTTGTTTTACTATATCACCTTCGATTTTTGCGAGTATCAAATTAAATGTCTCTCGGCTCATTCTGATATAGTTCAGAAAAGACGACTTATCTCCCAAGAAGTCGTTCATAAGAAACTAAAATGTACCTCGCTCCACTCAGCATTTCCGCCATTGCTTCACCCACTCACTAGTTTTAGTCCACTAGTTTTACCTCCATTGCTTTCTTCGAGGTTTTTCTGCACCCAATTTTGATTTTTTTAAGAAAATTTCCTTTTTTAAAAACTTTACTAACAGTTTGGACCTATTGAAATATTTTGCGACAACCTTGCAGCGGTACAATTGGCAACAAATGGATCTTACCATCCCAGGACAAAACATATAGATGTCCCCCATCATTTTATAAGAGGCTCGTTAGCTGATGCGAGGGTATTATTGGAAAGGACTTCGTCGGAAGAAATGTTGGCAGATATTCCTACGAAGCCGGTAGTAAAATAAAAACTAATTTATTGCCTTAATAGAATAGCTATAGTTTAAATATAATTTTCGGTGAGGATGTTGGAGATGAAAATTGAATTTAAACGATTTATACTTTCTTAATACAACTATGTTTATTTTAATAATCTGTACATACTTATGTAAATTACTTCACATCTACTAACTTTTTATACATTCATTAAAAGAAGCTTCAAGAACATTAACCACGCGCGTTTTCTTTTCAACTTTGCTCTGCAAAAAGTTTGTTAACTAATAAACAATTTCATCAATTTCATTATTGAGTTGAATATTTCTTTATTTTTATGTTCTTGTTCATCTATTGTTTTGTATAAATTTTTAATTTCTTTCACATTTGAATGGCAGTATTTTTGCGCTTCATCTAATTTTTTTAATCTCTCATCATACTTTTTCTCAATAGCCTCAAGAAGTTTTTTAATTTCTTTTTTGTTTTGCTTTAAAGTTTCCTTAAATTCTCCTTTGTATGCAGCTAATTTTCTTTGTTTTTTCTAACATTTTCTTATACATCTCCAATTGCCATATCTAAATTATGTATATATTGAAGACAATCATCACATAAGAAATGGATGAAGCCACCAGATTCCAGTATTCCTCGAGAATATTGATCAATTCCTGAACACTTTTTAGCACAATGGTAAACTTTTTTGCAAATTCCTTCACACATTATGCCAGTTTCACCGCGTATTGCAGTTTTACATTGATGGCATTCTGCCATATTTGCAATCTTAGATTTTTATTTTTTATTTTAAAACACAATATAATAGTTTATTTATATAATTTCACTGTGATAATATGCCAATGTTTTTTATTTATGATTTTTTATAGTCCTGTCTATTTTTAAAATCATTAAATATTTATTTTTTGTTAATTTTTCTTCTTGCCTTTGTCGACACTTGAGTTGTTGCGCTGCAACAAAAATAAAATTAGTGTTCATACTCATTTTCTATCGAATGCAGGTAGCATCAAACTAGCGTGAGGTATCGTTCTACTATTATTGAAGAAAAACTCGATACAAAGTGGGTACAAGTATTTTCTATATTCCTCAAATAATTTTGATGACAACTGCCAAATTTGATTTTCGAGCCTGGATGCTATACATATCCATTTTTTTGTTTTAAATTAATAAATAAATATCTATTTAATTAAAGTATTTAATTCAGATAATTTTTTCATTTCTTGTTAACATTTTCCAAGGCGAATTGAATACTAGGTGGTCGTTTTAATACTTCAATACAACAATACAAAAGACAACGCGCAGTTCGCTCTACTACAACCTTACCAGTCCAAGGCGAATTCTCAATTTGCCTTGTTACCAGTCTGTCAGAAACATTTGACTACAACACAAAGCAAAATTACTTTAAATCAATTTGTCAATAAACGTGTCGGGAGAAAATACAACGGAATTAATATAATAATTATTATACTTTCACTAAAAACGGGCAATATAACAGCGCAATATTAATGATCGGCTACTGGGCAAACAGGATGAGCAAATAATCTTAAATACAGATGCAAATAAGGAATTAATAAGTGTTCCTATAATTGCAAATGCGGCTGGAGATTCTGCAGATATAAGCGTGCAGCAGGATTTTAATGAAAGTGAAATTAATGTAGATGTCAATGCGGAACTTTATTCTGTACCAGTCCTAGGCGTTTATTTTAATAGGTGAACGAATACTTTTCATACCGCCCTCAATATATGTGGCCAATGACAACACTAGTGCTCCAAAGGAAAATAAAAATAAGAAAGACGAAAAAGTTCGTTATTAATTTACATTAAATTTCATTTATTTCCATTGCCTTTGCATATAGATGTTAAGCTATTTATATATATGTTTGAATAGTACTTTAAAAAATCCGTAATTGTAATTAAATTTTATCTTAAATATATATTTATTAATTTTATCGACCTTATGGTATGTAATTTATGGTTATTTTTATTCAGGCTCTAGGTCATATATTAATTTAAGTAAAACTAATTTGTTTTATTAAATGTTATATTTTATTTTTTTATTCAATATTTCGATCACCATCGGTTTTCTTAATCAGAAACTCTAATTTTAAAATATTTAAAAAAATTTAAAAATTAAAAACATTGAGAAACATAATTAACATTATAAAAATTACATTAACATTTTAATCATTGTCTTACTTTGAGTAAAGCCGTCTTTTTCTTTTAAAATCAAAAATCTTACTAAATGTCTGTTTGTTTATTTTTGTTTATATTTTGTTATTATATGTCTATACGTAAGCGCGCAATTTTCTGTGTCTGTTTTATAGTTTATTCTTATGTCCATGGCAGTATTTATTATGTGAAGAATTTCTAAGGTGTATCTCTTTTTGTAATTGTTTTCTTGTTGTAATATTTCCGTACTGTTAATGTTTGGAGAATGCGCTTTCATTGCACAGTGGGCTGCTAACACTGTTTTTTGTTCTGTTGCTCCTTTTATTGTTTTGTGGTCTGATTTATGTGCGGCCAACCTTGTTCTAAGTTTTCATTTTGTCGTTCCAACATATATTTTATTACATATGTTAAACCCGTCTCCGCTACATGGTATTTTGTATACAACATTTGACTTAGTATTGGAAAATAGTTTATTGAGTGTATTGTCAGTTTTTAGACCAATATTAACCTTCTGTCTGTCATATATGTTTGAATACGTTATTCTTTCCGAAAAACCAGGGACATGCGTCATTGACTTGTAAATTTTTCTTCTCTTTCTGCCGGAATTCTGTTGATGGATATTATAGCATTTTTTATAATATATTTTGTCATAGTAGGTGGGAAACTGTTTTTGGTAATATACAACTAATTTTTTTCAAATTCAAATTATTTACATATACATAATATTATTCTATATATTAGCTCTGTTCCACATGCATACCGAAACAGTCCGAACTAGCCCAAAGTTACCCAAAACCGTTCCACATAACAATTTTTGTGCAAAAAAGAGAGAAATTGAGAGAGTAATTTTTTTCATTTCCTGTACAAATTTGCACGAACTTTTTCTTTGGGTAAGTTCGGACAAGAATTTAACAATCAGCTGTTTTTTGTTTACAGATGAAACTGATAGATTTATCGGAAACTTTGCAAGCAAAAGAAAAAATTTAGTTTTTATAAATAAATATATTAAAAAGCAGAAGTTGAAAAAAGAAACAGCATTAAAAATATTTAAATCGAACTTAATTTTTCTTTCCATTTTAAAAGATTTATAAATATTTAAAAAAAACTGAAATTGTTAAGTTTTTCTTCCACTTGTTTTTCAATTATTTTACAGCTATTGACAATGATGCAAATGCTTTCCACTTGTTCCGATCTTCATTGTCTCTACGAACCCGAAATATAGCTCCTCATGCTCTAATGTATTTAATATAATCAATGCATGTTATTTTTATTGAAATTAATTTTTTTCTTGTAAATTTTAATTAAACACAAAACAGTGGAGTATGAACACTGCAATTTTCATTAGACGTATTTATCACAACACTAAAGGGGCCACCTGTTTCCAATTCGCCTTGAAATTGGGAACATGGAAAATTTGACAAAATACAATATCATTTATTTCGTTTGTTTTCTTTACAGGGATAAATATAGTGGGCCATGCCTATGACAAATAACTTGAAATTATGTTTAGAGCAATTAATAAATTTGTTGTAAGTTAATAGTTTTCATTATGAACTGCTCGGTGATTAAAAAAATTAATATATGTATAATTTGCAGAAATGCTTTGCGCGTGAAATACATTTGATTCCCATGGTAGTTGAACAAACTGGTCGAGGGGAGCGTGCTTACGACATATTTTCTCGTTTACTTAAAGAACGTATTATTTGTTTGATGGGGCCGATCCATGACGACTTGAGTTCTCTGGTAGTAGCACAGTTACTATTTCTACAGTCGGAAAATTCCAATAAGCCAATTCATTTATATATTAACTCTCCTGGTGGAGTTGTCACAGCCGGACTTGCAATATATGACACAATGCAATACGTTAAACCTCCCATAGCGACATGGTGTGTAGGTCAAGCTTGTTCAATGGGCTCATTACTTCTTGCTGGCGGTGCGCCTGGAATGAGATACTCCCTTCCAAATTCTAGAATTATGATACATCAACCATCCGGCGGAACACAGGTATTAAAGAAATAATATTGCATAATGAACATTATTGATGTTCATATTGTATGCATGTACATACATACATCTGTAAGTATGTATGTACATATGTTCTGTACTGTATTCAATGATTGTCCCTTTTTTTGTTTTGTAGGAATGATTAAAGAATATTTTCAACGATACTTTTTAACATTGTGCTAGAATCCACAAAATTTTAATTTATGATAAAGTTAAAAATTTTGTCTGCATTTTTATTTATTTATTTAGTAATATTTTGTTTTACTTTAAAAGACATCGACTACAATAATTATTATAAAAAATTAAAAACTAAAAATTGAAATTAAATGTTTGAGCTCTACTCATTATTATTAAAATTTCTAGTAAAATTTACAAGACTTTCTGAATATATTATCATTTTGTTAATTTTCTAAATTATATGGCTTTGAATTGACCTTTATAACAATGCTTTCTGCGTGGCGAATGCATCTGCTGTTTGCAGTCTGAAATGTAAGCCATTCCGTAGCCTGTATGGTTAAACTTCTCCAACATATCTCATATGTTCAGTTAAATAGTGCGGTGCTTCCCTCATCTTCATTTTTGGAATGAAAGTTATGGTATTAAGTTGTGTATGTACTTATGTATATCAAGCCATCTTAGTGTATCTTGCATAAAATTTATAGATGTGAATAGGTTGATTTTGATTTTCTCCGCATCGCTATATTTTGTAATTTTTGCAACCTTTCTTATGCGCTTAAAGAAAACTATTTGTTCTTTTAATGTTAATTTATAGTCAATTATAAAACCCAGATATTTAATTTTATTAAATTTTTCTATTGTTACATTATTTATTGCATATGGTATATTAGTGTTCATGTTTATTTCCCTTAGTATTGTTTTATGTATTTTCATTTAATTTTAGTTTCTTCATTTTCAACCATTTAATTATGTATATTATTCATATCCTCTGTTACGTTTTCCTAATATGTTTCACATATTGCTGCTTCAGTGAAAATTAGGGTTTCGTCTGCATATAGTATTATTTCACATTTTTGTAACATTTTTTCCATCTCATTAATATATGTATATTATATATAAAAGGGCACCTAAAACTGATCCCTGGGGCACTCCATACTTTCTATTGCACTCGATTCTATATTGTTGTTTTGTTTTTTTGGTTACGATTTTTTAAAAATGACTGAAACCATTGAAGTTCTTTATTTTGAATACCATATTTGTAAAGTTTTTGTAATAGTATATTTCTGTAAATTGTTTCAAAAGCTCTCTTGAAGTCAAAGAAATTGGCAAGAATTTTAGTATCTGCTTTCTTATACTTATCACATAATTGATTGTTGTTTCACAAGAGTACTTCTTTTTAAAACCTGATTGATATTTCGATAATAATTTGTGTTGTTCTAAATAGTCTTCTGATTTTTTCCTACTTTTTCTATAATTTTTTCACAAGTCTTTAGAGTGTTTATTGGACGATATTCTTCGCATTTATTAGTGTTTATTATTATCAATGGGTGTTATCATAATTCTTTCCAGTTTTCAGGGAAAATACCATTCACTAATGATTAATTTATAATATTTAGTAATATATTGCATATTATGTTCCAGTTATCTATAATCATATTGTTTGAAATTTTGTTGTAGTCTGACTTCATGTTCTTAAATATAATTTTTAATTCTATTAAAGATATTGCACGGAAATTGAATTTATAATTTATCACATGTACATATGCTATTTTCATATTGCACGTTTGCGATTGATTTCCTTATGTCTTTTATAATATTTACAAAGTATTTATTGAAATTTTCGGCTATTTCTATATTGCTCTTACATTCCACTTTATTAAATATACAGTTGCAATTGTATTTTTAGGTTTTTTATTTCTCTCCAAATTTCTTTTTTATCTTTGGCATAATTAATCTTATTATTTATATATTTATTTTGTATTTTTACTTTGTACTTTCTTCGAATAGTTATGTAATTTGTCTATGCTTCGTTTTATTTTGGAATTTTGCTATTTGATTTTTATAAATTTGTTCCCTTTTCTTTCGTCGTATCTCGTCGTTAAAGCAGGTAGTTTTTTCACTGCATTTTCTAAGTATGCATCGAATAGATTAACGTTGTAGTTCAGATCATTATTGTTGTTTATTCTCTGTTAATTTTGTGTTTCAATATTAATTAATTTCAATATTAATTAAATATTTCAACTTCTTTATTGGTGTCATTAGGCTTATATTTATCACCATCTATAATTATATTCCTTCGTGATCTGATATTTTATTCATAATGTTAACTTTCGCAGAAATGTTTCTATTATTTGGCACTATATAATCTATTAAAGTTTTGGATATCTCTGAAATCCTTGTGAATTCCTTTATTATTTGATTAAGGCCATTATCAACAAGTATACTCTTAGTTTTGTTTTAATAAAAAATCTTTATGCCAATCAATACTGAAATCACCAGCTATTATAATATCAGAGTTTATTTCAGTCAGTTCTTATACTATATTTGCAAATGCTTCCAGAAATTCATATTCGGTACTACTTGGTGATCTATATATAGCGGCTACAATAGCGGCCACACTTTTGAATCAACCATTTTTCAGAAATTTTTTTATTTTCTATATATATATATATATATATATATATATATATATATATATATATATATATATATATATATATATATATATATATTATATATATATATATATATATGCCTTCAGCAAAACGCAGCATAGGCTTATCGCGCTAATCTATTGGGCAAAACACAAAAAACAAAATATTGGGCCATCTGTTGGACGAACTTCAAACTACACAGAAACACTCCTCACGTCCCATAGAACATGTATATAAAGTTTGGTCAAAATCGGTGCAGTAGTTCTTGAGTTACGGTGCAAAAACACACACACAAAACTAAGTATTGCGCCATCTGTCGGACGAACTTCAAACTACACAGAAACACTCCTCACGTCCCATAGAACATGTATATAAAGTTTGGTCAAAATCGGTGCAGTAGTTCTTGAGTTACGGTGCAAAAACACACACACAAAACTAAGTATTGCGCCATCTGTCGGACGGACTTCAAACTAATATATATATATATATATATATATATATATATATATATATATATATATATATATATATATATATATATATATATATATATATATATATATATATATATATATATATATATATATATATATATATATATATATATATATATATATATATATATATATATATATATATATATATATATATATATATATATATATATATATATATATATATATATATATATATATATATATATATATATATATATATATATATATATATATATATATATATATAACATGATTATATATATATATATATATATATATATATATATATATATATATATATATAACATGATTATATATATATATATATATATATATATATATATTTATATATATAGATATATATATATATATATATATATATATATATATATATATATATATAGATATATATATATATATATATATATATATATATATATATATATATATAGATATATATATATATATATATATATATATATATATATATATATATATAGATATATATATATATATATATATATATATATATATATATATATATATATATATATATATATAATCATGTTTTGTTTTGTGCGTTACAACCAAATAAAATACTCTGACACACCCTAATCACATCTTTGTCTGTGTTCTTTTAGTTTTTGTTTGAAACCTAATGATTTTATACTTAATATTGAAATTTATTATTTGGTATATTCTCCCCAACTAATCGTTAAAAACATTTAGAGCTTGTGCAAAATGCATTGTTTGGTTGTGGGTTTAGCTCTTCATATGCCGACATTTCATTGGTTGTAAAACCAAATCATCACTGAAGTTTAGCAGTTTGAAAACAATCAACCTCGGATGTTTATGCCACACAAATCAAATACAATATGAGAATTCAATATTGTATATGAATTATAACAAATACATGATCATAGTAGGCTTAGATTGCTTTTATACAAACAACACAACAAACAATTATACTCAACATGAGTCTACTTAATTTTTCTCTCAACACCCACACAATTAAACGCCCGTTGATAGTTAATGATTGTATTCTGTCAGGCAAAATTGAAAAATAAAATCTTTATTTTAAATACTTAATATTGAAATTTATTATTTGGGATATTCTCCCCAACATATTTCATTGAAAAATAAAATAGACTCACGTTCAGTATAATTGTTTCTTGTGTTGTTTGTATAGAAACATTCTAAGCGTACTATGATTATGTATTTGTTGTAATTCATATACAATATTGTATTTGATTTATGTGGCATAAACATTCGAGGTTGAATGTTTTCAAACTGCTTAAACTTCACTGACGATTTGGTTTTAGCAACCAATGAAATGTCGGCATAGGAAGACCTAAATCAACAACGAACAATATCTAATAAATATCTTAATATTTGTTAATTAATAATAACCGTTAATTTTCTCGTCGAATCGACCAACAAAAATCTGCAAGCATTTCTTCTGACGATTTTCCATTGTAACGCCTTTCTATATGTAGAATGTCGTGATGAAACCGTTCACCATGTTCATCTGATACGGCACCAAAAAATTAATTTTAAGGTACATATTGCATTTTAGAACCTCTTGAACGATTTCATGGTATTTTTCACTCTTTTTATTTCCCAAAAAATTGTTACACACATTCGTTCAACTTCGTCCTTCATAAGCTCTCGTATTTGTGGACCAATAAAAATTCCTTCTTTTACTTTTGCATCGCTGATTCGAGGAAATTAGCTCTTAAGATATAGAAAGCCATCACCATCCTTGTTCATTGCTTTAACAAAGTTTATCATTAGGCCTTGCTTTATATGAAGAGGTGGTCGAATAATTTTTTCCTTCTGAACTAAAGGATGTTCTGAAACATTTTTTTCTCCTGGAATTAAATTTACTCTTTTTTTCCAACTTTTAACTCTATAGTGTTTTTCTCTTGAGCGACTAAACCATTCACATAAAAACATTTAATTTTGTCAAGTAACATCTTCTCATTATAATAGTTTTCTTCGTGTTTCTTGAATACGCGAGTGGGACTGATGGATATTTATTACCATTGTGAAGCAAAACTGCTTTCAAACTCGTCTCATCAGCATTATCACAAAATATTAAATCCCTGTCTTCGCTGAAGTATCTCAAATAATCTTTCTTCCCTGTTTCGAAAGTATGTGACTTTCACGTCTTTATCTACCACATTCAGTGGTAGATAGTGTTTTTGAAAGCCCTAAATCACGAACTAAGCCATTCAGGTCAGACGGTTTCGGAAAATAACGTTTGCTCCTTGGACTTGTAAATGTTGAACTTGTAAAAGCAGCCATGGTGGCGTAACTGGATTGAGTCCTTGCAGACCTAGCATCTTCTTCGTCATTTGTAGGGGATATTACAGGTAAATGATTACTACTTAGAGGAACTTGTCGTTTAGCAGATAAAATATTTGGATATATGACCTTATTTTTGTTCTTTCTGGTAAACGCACGTGTTGTAGTCATACAAAGGTAGCAATCATTTGCATGATTTTTTGGTTCATTCTAAATCATTGGCGTCGAAAATGGCATAGACATGCGATTTCCTTTCATCAAACCCTTTAAAGCTCTTGAACAGCTATTACAACATGTTTTCGGTAGCAAATATTGGCTCCTCCTTCGATAGGAAACCCAAAGCAAAGCTGATAGGCATTCTTAACCTGGGAAGTTATTGTCTGCCGTAGCGATTTTAATGTAGACTAGTAGCTAGTGTACTAGACTGGTAGTCCGAAGGTCGCAGGTTCGACTCCTGCCGCAGACTCCGGGTGTCTCTGCAGATAAGCCAAGTAGCTTCGCAGTTTGTGTTTGTTAATTAATTAAAAAAAAAAAAAAAAAAAAAAAAAAAAAAAAAAAAACATACTTAGCTGAATGAATCAGCAGAATTTCTACAAAACCTTGACATTTTTCACCCTGCAACAATTTGAAACGAAACTTTACTTCGCATCATAAACAAAACATTTGCAATAATTAATAATAATACTAAAAAATTATATGAAGAAATTATTATTTAATTCTTTTCAAATTCAGCTTAAGGTAAAATTTTTAGTTCTTTTTTGAATTTTGTTGCGGATAACAATTGTCTTTTCGGTTTCACAAACAGTTACTGTATGGCAACTGATGAGCGAACATAACGTAGTAGTTATACCGAAAGTTATTTATTTTATATTTTTTAGTTCTGTTACCTGTCCGCAATGCTTTTTCAATAGTATCGCCAAATGTAAGTGTGACTGCATTTAATGCATTACACACATTTTTCCATTTTGGGGTACCTGCTTTAAATTGTGAATAAAATCCAGATTTGTGGATGGATTTTCATGACTTATAGCTTGTTTTATTTCTGGGATATATATATATATATATATATATATATATATATATATATATATATATATATATATATATATATATATATATATATATATATATATATAGGTTTGTTCCACAAGATCTCGGACAAGTTCGGACTATTGAGAGCAAAATGAAAAATACTCTCTAAATTTGCCAAAGTTACCCAAAATAGCTGGAACGCAAAAAACCATTTTTGTAGTTCCTGAAATACTAATGCTGCTTACTTTTTAAACTAAAATCTATTTAAGTGCTTTTAGACGCTTAAAAGTCTTCAAATTATAAAAACAAAACATTTGCATCATTGTCAACAGCTGTAAAATAATTGAAAAACAAAAAAATTCTTCACATATGTAGCTATAAAAACATTTTAAATATTAAATAAAAAAGAAAATGTTTATGCACTAACGTATTTACCACTTTAATTTTTTCATTGAAACTCTCCATTTTGCTTTTTAATATATTTATTTATAAAAACTAAACATTTTCTTTTGCTTGCAAATTTTCTGATAATCTATCAGTTTCATATGTAAACAAACAGCTGATTGTTAAATTCTTGTCCGAACTTACCCAAAGAAAAAGTTCGTGCAAATTTGTACAGGAAATGAAAAAAATTTCTCTCTCAATTCTCTTTTTCTTGCACAAAAATTGTTATGTGGAACGGTTTTGGGTAACTTTGGGCTAGTTCGGACTGTTTCGTTATGCATGTGGAACAGAACTTATATATATACATATATATATATATATATATATATATATATATATATATATATATATATATATACATATACATATATATATATATATATATATATATATATATATATATATATATATATATATATATATATATATATATATATATATATATATATGTAAGCTTTAACTTGTTCTAGAAACTTTATTTTATCTAACCTTTGTACTTTTTCTCACTTGAATTGAAAATAATAAAAAGCCAATAATCAGAAGTGGGATCAGCTATCAACAAGTGCTTTTTCTTTTTTTTTTTTAATTTAAATTGGCCTAGAGTGAATGTGTTAGCAGAGAAGCGTCGAGTTGCTGTTGAGATTGTAGGTTTTTAGCTTTACGTGTGGATTGTATTAAGAGCGACTCATGAGTAAAAGCCAAGACGAAAGTATGAATCAGTCCAGTGATACACAAAATAGTCAAGTGAAGTAGTAACGAACAAAACGCCGAACTCATAAGGGCGATTCGTTCAGCTGAAATACGCAATGCAGCTCCAAATTTTAATGTTGTGCCAAATCTGCAGAAATCAATCAGAAAATTTACTGGTAAAAGTTCGGAGGAGATGCTGGCGAGTGGCTGGGATCTATTAAGGGTATGAGTGAATTGCACAGCTGGTACGTTCGAACCTGGCAGATGGTTTTATCGACTGGTTCTATTCATTGAGCATAACAACTTGGAAAATGTTTGAGACTGAGTTCACAAATACATTTACAGGCAGAGTCAGCGTTGCAGAGCAGTGGTATGAATTACTGAATTGTATACAGTGGAGGAATGAAAATATTTTCGACTACTACTTTAAAAAGAATAATTTGTGCAATAATTTGAAATTGTTATTTTTAGAAACCAAAATACAGATCATGCAAGGGTTATACATACCATCGATATTTAAAGACATTTTTACTTTGCAAAACAAACAGAAATGGATGTGTTATTCCTGCTATCAATGGTGATGCTGATGGCTTAGCAATGCCGATTGTCAACGTTTCTTCAACTGAAGTGATCTTCAATGAGGGTGAAAGAGTAACTAAGGGTGAGTTATGTATCTATGATGATGAAGAAATTGAATGTGACGTTAATAACAACGAGAGCGACAATTTTAATGATTTAATTTTTGCGAATTCTGACATACCTAAGCAATACACTGAGAAACTAGAAAGGATTTTACAGCAATATAGAGACTGCTTTGCATTAAATCTTAACGAGCTTTGGTGTGGAGATGGTACTGCATTCTCAATCTAATTTCTAGATGAATGGAGGTATAATAACCGACTCTAGCTCTGATTATGCGAGCCCCATTTGAATTGTTCGCAAGAATATGCATCGACTACAGGGCATTAAATCGTGTAAATAGAAAAATGAAGTACTCCCTACCCATCATAGCCGATCAGATAGACATGCTTCATGGCATGAAATATTTTAACGTTCTTGATATGCGGAGTGGGTACTATCAAGTGAAGGTGGCAGAGGCCTCCCGGCATGTCACTGCTTTTGTAACGCTGGATGGCCATTACGAGTTCTTGAGGATGCAGTTTTTCAAAAAATAATCAATTTAACTTTGGGACCGCTACGTTTTACAATTGCAATGGCATATTTCGATGATATCCTTATACCGGGTCGTAATGTTGATGAGTGTTTGAAAAATCTTAAAAGCGTTTTGGATGTATTGAGACGGGCAAACTTTAAGCTGAACATTCGTAAGTGTAAAATTTTGATGAGAAAGGTTGGTTATTAGGGGTATGAAATGAAAACAACAACATGCCTACGTTGAGTGAGGATGATACTTATGATAGCGAAGGTATTTGGCAGCTAGTACCAGATAATAAATCAATCAAACGACGGTAAACTAAATCACCAAAAATGCACTTACACAAAAAAACTAATCTATCAGACGAACCAAGTATATCAAACGCAAATCAGTTTCAGTTGCTTGACGTTGATGATGATGATGAAGATGAGAATATCAGTGAGAAGGAAAAGCAAAAACCACCACCATTATTTATCCCTCACGTGGAAAACGTAAATATGATGACTAACGGGTATGTTCCAGGTTTCGACTCGGATTGAAAACGAAAAATTTTTTGAATTCCCATAATTTATAAAATGGTGTTCTGAATTCAGCATGTTTTTCTACATTCGAAGTTTGTGTTAGAAAAAAATCTAAATGTCAACGGCCACAGCTATGCAAAAATCGACGGCGGTCGGCAAAAAAATTAACAAATTACAAAAGTAACACCCAATTTTCACGATGATTTTTTTACTTGTCTTTAAGACATGTCTTTTCTGTTTGTAGGCATATTAGGTAGAAAAGAAAGAGGGGTAGCAAAAGAAACGTGGTTTCTGTTTTCGTGATTTTTTTACAACAACAATGAAGAAAAATACATCTCTTCCTTTTAGCTGTCATTCGCAATTTTACTATTATATTTTATTTGCATTCGTCTGTTAAGGTGGTTATTTCTCTGTGTTCTTCTTTATTTTTCTTGTTTTAAAGCGACAAGTGCTTGTTTTTTGTTTTGTGTGTATATAAATAAAATAAATATAAATAAAAAGTTCAAATAAATATAAACCATGTGGAAAAACGAAATTGTGGAGATTTTAATATCTAAATATCAGGAACACGAAAACTTGTATGATGTACGTAATCCTACATATATGGACCGTGTCAAGCGATCTAGCTCTTTGTTCACAATCTGCCAAGAGCTAATGATATATACTTTTTAAAGTTATATTTTAATAAAAGACGAAATTATTTCAATTAATGTACTTATAATAATTTAACTTGTTTTATTTTAATTTCAAAATAATAAACCAAAGTATTACATTCTATGAATATGCACAATAAAATAATATATTTTTCATATACATATGTACCTACTCAAAAACCTTTAAATATTCATTTTTAAAGTGTTTCCAAATTGCCTGGTATACTTCCGGAACTGCACGACAAAGAAAGGTTTCACATAGTCTCGTCTGATAATTTGTGCTTTTGATGGACTCTCCAGTAGCGAGGTATTGGAGTGTAGCTGCCAGTTTCTCTGCTGGAGTTATCGCTTCTCTCAAGATGGTATCTTGTTTTACTATATCACCTTCGATTTTTGCGAGTATCAAATTAAATGTCTCTCGGCTTATTCTGATATAGTTCAGAAAAGACAACTTATCTCCAAAGAAGTCGTTCATACGAAACGAAAATGTACCTCGCTCCACTCAGCATTTCCGCCATTGCTTCACCTACTCACTAGTTTTAGTCAACTAGTTTTACCTCCATTGCTTTCTTCGAGGTTTTTCTGTATAGCACCCAATTTTGATTTTTTTAAGAAAATTTCCTTTTTTAAATACTTTACTTCTCAAGTTATTAAATTCCGTTTTTGGCGCCCAAATTATAGGAATAAAAGGAATTAAAGATAAAGTAAAAAAACAACTCTGGCTGTCAAATAAGAGTTTTTTTTTAAACAACAGTGAAGAAATAGAAATGTTTTAAAAATCATCATGAAAATATGACATGATTTTGGGAGCAACTTTAAAAAAAAAATAAAAAAGACATGTCTTAAAAAATCATCGTGAAAATTGGGTGTAAAACAATTTACAGTGTATGAAAATAAAGATATTCAAATTTTTCAATTAATTTTCTACGCGAATAAAAACAAAATTAATATTCTTAAAGAAACATAGAATGAAAATAAAATTATTCAATACTTTCAAAAAAGACAACGAACGAAATTAAAATTATTTGCTTTTGGTTGATCTGCTTGCCTGGCGTTATTTATCAGCGCGGCTGTTTGCCGGCTATAGACACATCGACTACGTTGTCCTGGCACCATTTGTTGTTAAAACAAAGTATTGCCTGATTATTACATTGCGATTTTACAACTAAATGCATTCGAATTATTATAATTATTGTTTAAATAGATTTATATATATGAAATTAGATTTATATATATGATGGTGATCGAAATATGGAATAAAAAATAAAAATTTAAATAAAACAAAAAAAGAGTTTTATTTAATATATGACCTAGAGCCGGAATAAAAATAAAAACAAAAATTACATATCATAAGGTCGGAAAAATTAACAAATATATATGAAATTAGTTTTAATTTCCTTAAAAAAAAATCATTTTTCTTTATCAATAAGATCTAAATGCATTGAGATTTAGTTCAAAAAAGATTGACATATCAAACTTTATTATGTAGGGCAACTTTGTGTTTTCGAACATAAACAAAATTGTTGTATTTTTTTCATGTTTTTTTACACAACTGAGATCTGCCAAAACCAAATTGAAATTTTTGGCAAAGTTTAAAAAAAATTTGTTTGCATTAATATTTCTGTGAAAAATTGATCTTTTTTGATGAAGTTCAATAAAAAACACTTCAAACTAAAAACCAAAATTGTATTTTTCTTAATAATGTTAGCATTTATAAGAATAAAGTACGATTCGTTTTACTTTCACCCACCCCTTACTACTCTAATTGAAAACGAATAAAAACATGGGGATGTGAATTGCAGAACACCAAAAATGCTAAAGTAATCCACTTTCGAGTGAATTCGGATTCTAGAACATACCCGTAAATCTATTTCAAAATTAATTCCATCTAGTGAATTTAGCTATAAGTCTATGAAAGAGGGACAGATTAGGTTGATGTTATAAACTATTGATTCTTATAGAAAAATTATAAAGTATTTAGATTCTAAGAATATTTTATATCACACTTATCAGTTAAAACAAGAAAGAGCATATAGAGTAGTTATTAAGGGAGTACATCACACAACGCCAGTTGAAGATATCAAAGCAGAACTTTAGGACATCAAGTAAGAAGTATTTTCAACATTAAAAGTAAAGTTTTCATAAGTCCGCTGCCAATGTTCTTCGTAGATTTGGACCCAAACACAAATAATAAAGAGATATCTAATATAAACACTATTAATAATGCCATCGTTTTTGTAGAGCCCCCTGAAAAATCAAATGATTTAGTTCAGTGCTGTCATTGTCAGCAGTTCGGTCATACCAAAATGTACTGTAAGAAACTCTATAACTGTGTAAAATGTGGGAACGATCATGCAACTGGTGAGTACAAAAAAGGATATAAACACACCCCCTAAATGCGTACATTGTTCTCAAAACCATACAACTAGTTATATAGGCTGTAGAATCTATCAAGAATTAGTACACAAAAAACAACCAAAATACGCAAGAAACAGACCTTAGAACCTTAAGTTTTCAAACAAATCCACTGGATTTTCGACAGTCAAGTTATCAATACAATACAAATCCCAATGAAACTGAGCGGATGTCATATTCTAAAGCTGTTAGAAGCAATAACGATGTCAGCGCTGTATTATTTAGATTGGAAATCATTTTAGACAAACTAATGAATTTAATGACTGTTATTGTTACACAATTATGCAAATAAATTTAAATATTGCAGCATAGAACGCTAATGGCACCTCCAACCATACAAATTTAGAAATAGAAATTTAAGCATTTCTTAAAATAAATTTCGGAAACTCACTTTACAAAAAAAAAAATTAAAAATTTTGACTTAATCGAAGCAAATTACCCAGATAACAGGGTTCATGCTGGTTCGGCTATTTTAATAAGATCGTCCTTGAAATTCAAAGTTTTAGGTCCAATAATACAAAAAATCAATGCAAGGAAGTGGAATTTAAATAAGTTATAATAACGCTGAAATATCCATATTCTCAGTACATTTTCCACCTAGACATAGCACATCAAGAATATGAAATTTTTTTAAATGACTCGGTACTAGAATTATTTTGGTGGAGATTTAAACGCAACGTACCCTTGGTGGGGATCTAGAATTATTAACCCAAAAGAAAGGGAACTTTTCAGATGCTTAAGCAACAATAACTATAAAACCATAACAAGTGGAAGTCCAACTTACTGGTCAAACTATAGACGTAAAATCCCTGTATATTCTGGAGTATCAGACCATCTTCTTAATATTAAACATAATTACGATTTTAACTCAGATCACTCACCTATTATATTAACTTACAATACTTTTTTGAACAATAAATGTCTTAACCAAAAACTTATTGCGTCGAAAACGGACATTCAGTAGTGGTTAGACAAAAATCTAAATCCAAATCCAAACTGACTACGATGTAGAGACAGCGCTAAAAAATCATATATATCTCATTCACGAATCCGCGCTACTATCAACACCACTGCTAATATAACCTAATAAGAGGCGATTTTTACTACCAGTAGAAATAAGACATATTATTTTGCATAAAAGAAGGTTAAGAAGAATATGGCAAACAACAAGAAATCCACTTGATAAAAACATTTCAATCGTGCATCTAACAACTTGAAAAAAGTATTATTTGATCTGAAAAATTGTGAAGCCACTAAATTTTTACATAAAATCAATACCGCAAGTGACAATACGCATAGCCTATGGAAAGCTACAAAATATTTGAAAACGCCAGCGTTCTTATTAAGAAACGTTTTTATTAAGAAACGTTTTTATTAAGAAGGATGATGGCACGTGGTCCAGATCAAGTGAAAACAAAACAGAATTGTTTTCTAAAAATCTAGAGCAAACTTTTGAATTTTTTCGAGCTACAAACTCTGCTGATGAAACCAAATTTTAAGGGTTCCTAGATTTGCCTTGTCAAATGGATTTACCGATAAAACCGTGTACTGTTACAAAAGTCAAAAATGAAATATTTAAGCTCAATAATAGTAAGTTACCTGTCTACGACAAAATATACTCTATAGTTACTTGTTTTTTAGCTAATCAGGCCTAATATATTTTATGATAATAAATTTCAAAATTAATTATTTCATATTTTCCCGACGTTTCGTGAATTTTTTGTTCACTTTATCCAGGGATTCGTATATTTTATTAAAATATTAAAAACATCAAGATTTAACATTTTTTATAATTAGTGGTCAAAATTTTAACAATTACTTACAATATAAAATTATACTAATAAGTTAATATCTTAACATTTAACATCATTAATAATTAAATATAAGTATAAATACATCAAACTTTTGAAAGAGCTTTTATCAAAAAGGCACACTGTTTTTCATGGCCATCTTATGGTTAGGTTAGGTTGATTGGAGGGGTGTGAAAGCCCATGTCATACGACATACACTTAAGCCAGTGAAGGCTTGTTGTGCGCTCCCTTGGGTTTAACCATAACATATTGACCCAAAGGTCTAGAGAAACTCCGTGTCACTCACAAAGTTCCTTAATTTCCTCCAGCATATTCCCCGTAATCGGGTTATGTCCCGTAAGGTGTCACTCCCAAGATATCGCGTGCAAAACTGTGCAATAGCCCGGCAGGCAGAAAAACAGTTCCGTGGTGTTTTCTATATAAACACCAAGTCCAAGGGTCGGTCAACCAGGAATGAATGTCGGGGATCAATGTACCGCAGTTGGCCTCTAGTCTAATCTCCGGTATGCGGCCCATTTTCGACATTTTCCGTAATGGACTCTCCTATGGCCGTAAATATTCGTTGATGATTCGCTTCGTGTTCCTGATCGATCCACTCACCCACCACCGTTAGTCGTTTTGCTGTAAGAGCCGCTTCATATTTTATGCGAATTTCGATTGGCTGGATATATAATATTGTTTCCATCGCCCCTGTTGATGTCGTTCGGAAAGCCCCACTTATGCCAAGACAGCAGGTTCTCTGAATTTTCTGTATTGTTTTGATGTTGTATTTATATTCATCGATGTCCACGACACTATGGAAGCGTAGGTCATAATCGGCCTGATAACGCTACTATAAAGCCAATGTGTCATCTCTGTATTCAGCCCCATCTTGTGCCTATGGCCCGTTTACAGATTGACCAACATATATGAGCCTTCCTGCACAAATAATTTGGATCCCTTCCCTTCAGAAGTATCATGACGTCATCTGCAAAGCAGACTGTCTCGAGTCCCTCATCGGTCAGAGTCCTAATAAGGGTATGTATTGTTGTGGTCCATAGAAGGGGTGAAAAATCCCCCCTTGTGCAATCCCACATTGCACCCTTTTTCTTATACTTACATTGTGCGAATCAATTAATCCATCTGTTCCTTAGCATATTGCCAATCCAGCCCGGTTGACATTAAACTGGTCCAGAGAATGGATGTGTGTCGGTATGCACGTTGTTGAAAGCCCCCTCAATGTCAGTGCAAACCGCGAGTGTGTACATCTTTTCATTAAGTGACCTTTCTATAAAGTACACCACATTATGCACTGATCTACCTTTAACATATGCGTGTTGCCTGAACCTCAGCATATGGCCTGCGATCCTGCCTTTAACCATGTCGTCGATTATCCTCTCCATGGTTTTCAGCAAGAAGGAAGTTAGGCTTGCTAGTTTTGGGGATCAACACTACCCTCGCTTCCTGCCAGCCTACTGGAATATATGCATGTGTTAGGCATGCATTATGAATTCCTGAAAGATATGTCGAAACTAAATTGATCCCTTGTGCAGGAGCGCCGGAAAGATACCATCCATACCCGCAGCCTTAAACGGAGAAAAGCTTTTTATCGCTTCCATAACCATCCTATCGCTGATAATAGGCACCCCATGTTCACCACTTCTCCCATCGTCCAGCATAGCCGAAAGTTCGGCCTGGCTGCATGGAAAATGTGTATCCATGAGGAGTTTAATGGTTTCCTCCACATTCTCAATTGCCTTGCCCGATTCATCCACTAATGATTCAGCCTGGATGTGGGCTTTTTTAATTAATTTTAGAAACATCACTTACACTGTCCACCTGTTCACAGAAAAGCCTCCAGGATGTACGTTTAGCTGTTCTTATTCTCTTGTTGTAATTTCGGAGTTTATCAGGATAGTCCTCCCAATGTACTGGTAATCTTTTACGTTTCGCTCTATTATAGTGTCGGCGGAATTACCTCCCAATTGCACGAATCTCCCCTGTCATCCAGAGTTTCTCGTATGGGGGTTTTCTTTACCGAAGTGGGCAACGTATTACCAATATTAACAGTTAATAGATTGTTAGTATTCAGAAATTCTAAAAGAGGCTGTCCCCTTTTATCAACATGCAATACGATGCGAATTAGTATCGCATCCGATTAGTACTTTCCTACCTTTTATTTTGCATTCTTGTACCAAGTGTTGCAATTTCGACGTTGGTGGTAGTCTCGGTGCATCATACGGCAAGTATACTGATGCTAAGCATATGTTCCCATTTCCCTGCTTCAATACTGTTGCGTCTGCTGTTGACAATTCTGTGGATAAAAGAAAGCATACATTTTTGTGACTAAAAATACAGGTCCTCGGACGAGTCCCTGCTTTAGCATAAAATAATTGGTAGTTTACATGGTCCAATCCATTAACCCTGTTTTTTGTTGTCCACGGTTCTTGTATTAATGCCACATGTATCTTACCTATGTTAATTTTCTCCATCAACACGTGAGTTGCCGTCTCGCTCCGGTGGAGGTTAATTTGGATTAATAGGCGGTCCTCTTGGGAGTTGGAGATATTTTGCTCCAAATCCTCCTTGGCCGTCTGGACCTCCGAGACACCCGTCTGATTTTGGTTAGATGCAGGCTGTGCTGTGTTTGTCTTGATGGGGGTGGTTTTGCCCTGGCTGCCGATACAGGACTTGTTTATTTTGAAATAGACAGCTTTTGACACCTTCCCTTCAGATTTGGAAAGACTGGAAATAGATCCTTGGTCGATGCCTACCACAAAAGGAGTTCCATTTTGGTCCTCTCTGTGGAACACCTCCCATTTCTATACCGTTAGTTCTTAGTTTTGTTTGCCAATAACCTCCAAAACACGGTCTGATGTAATTTTGCATCCCCATCCTTTGATGTAGAAGGTTGCCTTGGTTAGAGTTGGTATATTTCTCCCTTCCACCAGTTCCAGCTTACAGCCTTTCCATGGCGGAGGCATTCTTTCTACCAACTTCTTAGGGGTGGCTGCGCAGGTCTGCGATGCTAACCTTAGCTCAGCACGCCCCTTTGAAACTCGCAGCTGTTTATTTTCATTGGATATCCGTTATCGGTTGCCATGACGTATTCAAATATCGCGTTATTTACCAGATCCTCAACCACTTGCTGTTGATTTTCTTTAATTTTGCCAGTCGGACGTGAGGTGTCAATGACCGCGTAGCAGAGACTGTCCCTGTATTGCCTTCTGGCTACTTTAGCGTAAGATGGCGGCTATTTTTCCTTGGTTGCGTCTAGCTTCCTCTTACGCGTGAAGAGATTCCGGTTTTTGGCGTTCTCTGCTTCCGCGGAAGTTTTCGCTGACGTACTCGCCTTCTCAGTAAGTGCTGCACCTTTGATCCCATTACTAGAAGGATTCTTCATGGAGACTCCTTTAACTGTTGAAATATAATTATTACAAACTGGTTTTATAAAACTCCTTTTAAATTTGAACTTTTATAAGTATATTTAGTAATTTATTGTCAATGTTTTATATGTAAAACAAGTTATTTTTCAGTCTTTAAATAAATATCATACGATCCAGAATACATTTCTCTACAGGTTATGGGCTACAAATATTAGAAATGTTTTCTGGAGAAGATATCAAGTTCACCGTTAGCAAGCTCAATGGATCCAATTATTTGGTTTGAAAAATAAAAATTAAGCTCATCTTAATTAAAGAAGATTTGTTGAGTATTATTGAAGAACCCAAACCTGACGCGCCGGATGCTAATTGGAAGAAGAGAGATGGACAAGCAAGAGCCTAATGGTAGAAGACTCACAGTTGCTTTATTTTAAGAATGCAGAAAACGCATGTGACTATTGGAAGAATCTGAAGGGCCATTATGAAAAGCCATCTTTAAACACAAGGGTACATATAATGAAGGTCGTGTGTAAGATGCAGTTACAAGATGACGAAAAAATGGAAGAACATATCAATGAAATGATGGGTTATATTGGTCAACTAGCTGTGATGGGTGATCCTTTGAGTGAATCCTGGGCTGTGGCTATGATTTTACGAAGTCTGAAGGATACCTATGATCCTTTAATAATTGCTTTAGAAGCTCGAAGTGAAGTGGAACTAAAACTATCTTTTTTAAAAGGAAAATTGATGGAAGAAGCGAAACGTAAGGGTAATAAGAAATCGATTCGAGTGTGATGAAAGTTCAAAAAGGTAAATATCAAAAACCTGTGCAAAATATGCAAAAGAAGTGTTTCTACTGTGAAAAGCATGGTCATTTTAAGAAGAATTGCAGATTTTTTAAAGAATTTATGGCAAAAAATAATAAAATTAATGTGACGACACATCCTGAACCAAGAAAAGTTCATCAAGAACATTGCTTTATATTACGCCAATGTAGTAAAGAAGACTGGTTTTTGGATTCGGGGGCTACGTGTCACATATCTAACCAAAAATCATTTTTTACAAGTTTAGATGAAAGTCACATTGAATCAGTTAACGTCGCAAATGGTTATCAATTAAAGTCCCAAGGTAAAGGTAATCTCAGATGTTCTTTATGTTCCTTCAATTGAGTGCAATCTTCTGTCAGTGAAAAAATTAACTGAGAAAGGTTACAATGTATTTTTTGGAAACAAGCTGTGTGGAATAATCAGAAATAATTGTACCATTGCAAGTGGTGATTTAAAGAACGATCTGTAAGCTCAGGGTGCAGTATAACACATTGAATTTGATAAAAAATGAAGAACATAATGGGTGTATTCATGAGTGGCACCGAAAAATGGGGCACAGAGATGTTAGTGTTGTCAAAAGTATGTTAAACAAACTTAACATCAAAATAAATGACTGTGGTCAAAGTAACGAATGGGTGTGTGAGGCATGTTTAAGTAGTAAGATGTCAAGAAAACCATTTCACCAAAAATTAGGTCAGCAATCAAAAACTATTTTAGATTTGGTGCACACTGATATGGCTGTGATGAGCGAAAGTACTCCAAGTGGTTTTCGTTACTTTATGACTATGATTGATGATTTTAGTCGATTTTGAGCGGTATATTTGCTTCGGAACAAAAGTGATGTCTACATGAAAATAAAAGAATATTTTCAGTATGTGGAAACGAAATTTGGTAGATGTCCAAAGATATGGTCGAGATGGTTAGATGTATGCTTGAACATGCAGGTCTACCAAATAAATTTTGGGGTGAAGCCGTTGTAAATGCAAATTTTATTCATAACGAACCGAAACCAGTTCTAATAAAAAGTGAAATCTGGGAAGAAAAGCAAGTTGATGTTACGCAAGTTCATGTTTGGGTCCAAGGCACATGTTCTAGTTCTAGCACAAAAACGAAAAAAAACTGGATAAAAAAACTGAAAAACTTATTTTTGTTGGCTATTCTGAAGAGTCGAAAGCTTTTCGGTTTCTAAATTAATCAAATCTTAAAATTACAATCAGTCGAGATTTCAAGATGCTTAAATCTCGTTCTGTTGATGTGGAATTAAATAATTCAAAAACTGCGGAGGTTCAGTAAATTTGGGAAATAATTCAAATGCTGAGATTGATTTTGATGAAAACCTTGTTCAAAATAATGACCAATATTACTCAGCTGATGAAAACACCACTGAAACCGATGATGAGAATACCATCTGCATATCAAACGAGGAACATGAAGTCAATACCATTGAACCACAAACATATTTGAGATCATGTCGTTCAAATTTAGGTGTACCACCGAAGAGATTTGCAAACTTAATAAAAGTGGTTGAACCTTGTACATTTAGAGAAGCTGTTAAGTTAAGGATATGTGGATATATGCTATGAACGATGAGATTAATTCGCTGATCAAAAATGAAACTTGGAAGATAGTACCACTACCAGAAGGAAGAAAGGCAATAGGTTACAAGTGGATATACAAAGTAAAAAAGAATTCAGATGAGCAAGTTGTAAAATATAAAGCTCGTTTGGTTGCACAGGGCTTCAGCCAAAAATACGGTGTTGACTATGATGAGGCTTTTGCTCCAGTTGTACGGCAGTCGACTTTTAGAATGTTTTTGACTATTGCTGGTTCCATGGGTTATAGTGTAAAACATGATATAAAGACAGTGTTCCTTAATGGTAATCTTGAAGAGGAAATATTTATGCGGTAGCTAACGGGGTATGAAGTTAACAAAAATTGTAAAGAGCTAATGGTTTGTAAGCTTCAAAAGGGATTATATGGCCTCAAACAAGCGGCACAACACTGTTGGAACACAAAAGAATGAAGGTTTTACACAAGGGAATGGTGATCCATGTTTACTAAAAAGGAAAATTGGCAAAGAATTTATATATTAACATATATTATATATTAACAAACCCCTTGGCACATATAAAATTTTGTAAATTAAGAAGTTTGTTTCAATTGTATTAATTAAGGAAGGGTGTTGAAATATAATTATTACAAACTTGTTTTATAAAACACCTTTTAAGTTTAAACTTTTATAAGTATGTTTAGTAATTTATTTATTTTATGTTTTATATGCAAAACAAGTTATTTTTCAGTCTTTAAATAAATATCATACTATCCAGAATACATTTCTCTACATTAAGAAGGGAGAAGCACCTTTTCTTAAGCTTCGGCTCCGCAATGTTCTGCCCTTCTGGAGATCGGATCCTCTTACCAGTCTTTACCGAGGTGGAGGGAGCCTTCGATGCTTCCTTTAGGGCATCTTGCGCATTTTTAGCTGCTGCCTGGTTCTTATTGGCTAGTTTTCGCCTTTGAGCCCCAGAGAGCCGCTTTTTCCTAGTACCTCATCCACGATTTTCTGTTCCGTTGTCCGTTTGTATGCCCATTGTCGTCATCGTTATTTTTCCGTCCTTGTGTTGTTTGGAGTTGGAGTGGGACCAGAAATGTCCCACGAGAGTAGGGGAAATGGATCTCCTCCACGTAATAGCCCCCGATAACGTGGAGAGGGCGTAGTCTATTTGCTGAGGTGCTCAGGTATCAGCAAAGCTCCGTTTGAATAGTCTCGTGCCCCCGACTGCAAAGAGAATAGATAGGCACGGGTCGCGTGCAGGCTTTTATGCCCACCGCCTTCTTCGGTTAAACTATGGATCCTATAGAGGACCCTCGTTCGTCTTCAGAAGAGGTGTGCAATTTAGCCCACACTTAAGCCCTACCACCACGACGAGGTAGTTATCCCAGCAAGGGTGACTATCTTATAGTTACTGTTTAAGTTGTCAGTATCTTCCTTTTTGTTCATTGTTTTGTTGATTTTTTTGTTGAATTCTTAAGCTTTCAGTTATAAATCTTTTTTTTATTATTTGCTTTGTCAAGTATTTTAAAGTTGTCAAAGTCAGGTATATGGTTTGTTAGTAATATATGTTGTGATAATCCAGTGCTCTCGTTTTTCTTATTAATAGCAGCTTTATGCTCACTCAATCTTGTTTCCAAACTTCTCTTAGTTGTGTCTGTGTAAACTAAATTGCAGTTATTGTTGTCATTTGAAGGAATTTCGTAAACAATGTTGTTTTTTTTTCAAATTTTGTATAGCTGTTTTTGTGTTTGTAAATATTGTACTTAATGGTTTATTTGGTTTGTAAGCAAATCACCGCGCGAATTGAATTTTAAGGATACAGTTTCAACGTTGAAAACTATCTTTGGTAGGAAAGAGTATCTTTTTAGCGCAGGCATGCATTGTCTACAGTTCTCTAAGAGTTCCAGAATGGATTACGTAACATATGGTGCAATGGTTAACCGCAATTGCGACAATTTCGAGTTTGGAAAATTAAAAGAAAACCATGTTAAGTGTTTAATGTTTCTTCGTGGTCTCCAAAATGTGGATGATGCTGAAATAAGGGCGCGCCTTTTGAGTTTTTTGGAGGGAGATACAGCGGGAACCTTTACAATTGACAAAATGGTAACCGAAGTGCATAGAGTAATTAGTTTAAAAAGGCATGCCGCCGTTGTCGAACAAAGTGTACATATACTTAAGTCCAAAGATAATAAAGGCAAAGTCACGGAAAAAAACAATGAAAAAAAGGTTACAGGTCTATTGTTCAAATTTTGTTTCAAACAGCAAATCACAGCATACGAAGAAACTAAAAAAATTTAACAATCATAAGTTTTAACCGAATATAAATAAACCTAACCTTATTCAACCATCGCAAACACCGAAAGATGCGTCATGTTATATACTTAAGGTAATTGTCCAGTGTGAAGCAGAGGTGATGTTTAGAGGTAAAGTGGTAACATCCACCCTTTTTGTAATAAATCACACTTAAATGTTATAGGAGCTTACCTGATGGACCTGCTGGGTATTTGGAGTTATGCAATTGAATCAATCTGCAACAACATTACCGCTTCAGAAATTCAGGGAATTAAAAACAATTTTCCAAAAGTGTTCGCCAAGCAGCCCGGTCACTGTTCTACGTTTAAGGTGAATCTTAAAATTAAAGCAGATGCCAAACCGGTATTTAAACCAAACCGGCCGGTGGCTTATGCAGCACTTCAACAAGTACATGACGAACTTCAAAACCTCGAACAGGATAATATCATAGCACCTGTTACTTATTCTCAATGGGCTGCACCCATTTTGGTTGTCAAACGGGCGAATGGATAAATTCGTTTATGCGGTGACTATTCGACCGGCCTGAACGATTGCATGGAACCACACCTCTACCCTCTTCCATTGTCAGACGATATTTTTGTGAACTTCAACAATTGCAAAGTTTTCACACGTATCGACCTAACATATATGCAAATCGAAGTTGATGACGAAACAAAGCAGCTGCTCACAATTAATATACATAGAGGCTTGTTTACCTTTAACCGGCTCGCACCGGGAGTAAAATCCGCGCCTGGAGCGTTCCAGCAGGCGTTAGATACAATTCTATCTGGGGTTCAATATGCCCATCCATACCTTGATGACGTTATCACAGCAACACCGTCAACGGAACTAAACCGCCAAGCACTTAACGAAGTGTTATCACGTTTTGAAAGGTATAACCTTACAGTGAATTTCGATAAATGTTGTTTCTTTTTTCTCGCAGTTGCACCTATCTTGGGTACAAAGTCGATGAGACCGGCGTAAAACCCGACCCTGGAAAAATTTCTACCATACTAAAAATGCCGGCTCCTACAAATCTTACACAGCTACCTTCGTTCCTGGGTGCAGTGAACTATTACGGCAAATTCATTCGTGAAATGCGGCAGCTGAGATCGCCGTTAGATGCACTATTAAAACGTGACTGCGAATGGAAGTGGACAAAGCCGACGCATTACAACCCGTCCCTTCCAATCAAGGTCGCTTAGGTATTGGTGGTCGCTTAGGTATTGGTGCCTATATTGCTCATGAATTTCCAGATGGAAGAGAAAAAGCCGCATATCACGTTTCGCAAATAGAAAAAGAAGCTCTGGCGCTCGTATTTGCGGTTAAAAAGTTCCACAAAATGTTATTTGGCCGTCGTTTCAAATTAGAAACCGATCACAAGCCCCTGGGAGTAAAAAGGGTATAGCAACGCATACGACAAGCCGATTACAGCGCTGGGCTTTAACCTTAATATCCTACGACTTTGGGTTAAGCTATGTCCCAACACAACAGTTTGGGTGCGTTGACATATTATCACGGCTTATTGACATAAACCAAAAACTTCAGGAGGACGTAATAATGGCCTGCGCAACCCTTGAAGCTGACATAAAGCATTTGGCAGAAAGTAACATCACTGCTTTGCCCATCACTTACAAAATGGTACGCTCTGAAACCCAAAAGGATGTCGGGACGAGAATTGCCAAAGACCTTCTCGATTGGAAGATAGAACAACAACTCCAGACCTCCCCGTACCTAGGCAAGAATCAAGTGAACAATCAAATGAACCTGTAATTAGCCGATCCCAACGTAATAGCAAAGAGCCATATTCGTTAAGAGATTACGATACTTAAAAAGGGGAGATGTTTTGGTTAAATGTTAACCCTACCAACAAAATCAAAAACAGTTATTTTCATATTTACTCTTTAGTGTCTTTTCTTTTATTCCTTCATGTACACATACACATTCATATATCTTTTATATATACTTACTATACGCATTTTATTTCTTTTGAATTCCTTATTTTTGAGGCATTTAATTGGTAGCTTTTGTGAAATAAAGATTGGTTTAGTTAAACCAATTGGCAAGTACTTTTATTGAGAGCGGGAACACAACATATTCTAATGTATTTGGGACGATTTTCCGTCATCCCACGTCAAATTTGGTTTGAAAACAGACCGGTTTCGGCTTTGTGCCATCTTCAGTGTTCTCAGTATTCAAGAGAACACTGAAGATGGCACAAAGCCGAAACCGGTCTGTTTTCAAACCAAATTTGACGTGGGATGACGGAAAATCGTCCCAAATTCAAACAAACCCCGTCGGAAAAAGAAAAACACAAAATATTCTAATGTTTTTATAATCAGTGAGACCAGCTACATATGTATTTTATGCTGTAAAAATGTTTCTCATCTATGTTAGGGTTACCATGTTCACTATTTTCTAAGCTCTCTTATATGACGATATTAGAGATTTTATTAAATTGACAGGAAAACTATTGGCTTTTAATATCTTAGTTATTTTTTTAATGTTCGGTGTGTGGAATTGGTGGTCACTAATGTCAAGAACTCTCTCTCTCTCTGGGTGAAATTTTTGGCAGTGTTTATTATGTGGTTTATCGGTTGATTGGCATTGAAGTTAATAATTCTCCCTAATGAAATGTTTTTTGAATACCAGTCAAAGGTTATAGTATTATTATTCCCATATAATTTAGTATCCAGGTAAGCGATTTCTCCTCTTGATTCAACTTCTAACCTAAATTTAATTTTATGGTGATATCTGTTCAGAGTGTTTAATATCTCATCCTTGTCGTCAATGTTGATTACAGATAAAATATCATCTACGTATTAAGCTACGTATTTAATATTGATGTTTTTGCTGTCGAGTTCAGTCAATGCTACGTGAAGTACATTATACAAAACTATGTCGGCAATCGTCGAGGAGAGGGAGTTTCCCATGGGCACACAAAATATTTGGTTGTAGATTTTTTTTTTTGTTGTAAATGAAGTAATTGTTCTCATATAGACAGAATTTTATATCTATATAAAAAAGGGGATGTTATGTAATAACCTGCTATAATGTTCTACCCTATATGTGAATTCACCCATTCGTTCTGTACGAAATTTTTGTTGTGAGACAATTTTAGTTTACTGAAAGTTTGCTCAAAAAAGGTTCAACCACATCGAACAAATGTTCTGGAGAAACAAAGCTACCATATGGAACGACTCTGTAAATGATGTGTGTTACTTTTACAAGCAGGCAGCACAGTGGCAGATGATGCAATTTGCTGTGTTCTAAATTAAACAAATTTTTTTTAAAATATAAAATATACAAATGAATAAAAGTCGAGTGCATGTTCTAATAGCTATTTTGTTAAATAAATATAAAAAATTTACAAATATACTCTGTATATTACATACATATGTACATATAATATGATGTGGCAGCTCGTTTCAATTTTGCATAAAAAATTTATGTATCTGGCAGCACAGTTCAATTCGCTCGGGACGATAATTAAAATTAAACCAATTCAAGCAAAAATTGTTCCACATTAAAAAAATTCTTAAAAAGTACGTAAATACTTACGGCCGTATTCATAAAAGCTATAAATGGTTCAATAATCCAATAATAGTAAAATTTTCATAAAACTGTATTCATAAACGAATAATAGCAGTTTAAACGATAAATAAATCATTTTTATATTACAAAAATTTATTTTTTGTTTTACCTTGTATAAACCCAAAATAATATACACATGTATGTGTGTACATATTTACGTTTTTAGTATGCTACTTTCACAGATCTTCTGGAACAGATCTCAAATTCCCGCCCAAAAAAGATCTATAAGGAAAGGGCTGACCCATTTACAATTTTTGATCAACAATTTAAAATGAAATATCGTTTTAACAAATATATAGTAAAGAAAATAACGGATTTGGTGAAAGCGGATATTGAATTAGACAGGAAAAAATGTGGCACGCCTGCCGAGCTTCA